>OY787610.1:11269995-11688576 GCA_963678935.1 Umbilicus rupestris | reverse complement strand
GGCTTGTTCTGTCAAGAATGCCATAATCTTAACAATCTCCCCCTTGGAATTTTTAACAAAACCCATATTTGGTGACTCCGCACTTTGCTGCGGCCTGTGTGCCATATGCAACACTATGGCTACTGATAGTGGCAAAAAGTATCAACTCGCCATACTAGATATACTAGCTTCTACCAAAAGGTTCACATGTAGTAAAGTGACCTGGCCCATATATGGCCTCAAACAAGTAGGATCAGAAGTTTCTACCTATTACACAAATGTTTTCTTCTCCCCATTTTTGTCACAAGTGACATGGGGGGTCATCATATCTGGGTCTCATCTACAGGTGCTGGATAGTCCAAGTCCCTCAGCAGGCTTCGATCTAATTATGGCTTGTAGGATTCTTCTTTGCGTAGGTGGTCAAGTGCTCAAGCTCCGACTTCAGGTGTCCCACTATCCTTACCTGTAGAGCTGCATGAAAAACTGATGATGGTGTGTCCTCTCTTGCTTCAGCATCTTCATTGCCTTGACCGACTACCTCCAAGTTTGGTTCTCCTTTAGACACATCAACAATATGTCTTCCCTTGAAAAGTTTGTTGTCCACCAAGAACATTTGCGGCGCCTCAGAAAGTCCTTCTGCATGCCTTATGAGCTCGGGGTGCTGCTTGGTGATGAATTCATATATGAGGGAAGGGAAGACAATGCTTAACCATGATCTAGTTGAGCCGACATGGGAAGCAATCTGGGGAAAGATGACATGTCCGAAGTCTACCTTCTGCTTTTGGAAAATGTTCTAGAGCAATTGAGCCATTTCTTTGCTTACTCTGCCTATATGGGTGTTAGGAGTCCAATTCTTCACACCAATGTTGTACAATAGGGCATACTTGGTGGTGAGATCAGCGACGGTGAGATTGTGGGTGATCCATCTTGTGCATAGTTCGCTAGTGAGGGTGACTGCCATTTCATTCAGTTATACCTCGGCCGGGGGTATTGCCTCTCCACTAATCTTTAAGATCTCATTGATCGCCGTAGGGGATCATTACCTGCTTCCTTCTTACTAAACATCTACAAGAGTAAAATCAAAGGGCAATGATTTCTCCGCACCTAGGGTTCTGCTCCTAGGGTTCCGCGCATTCGCCTAGGGTTCCATACTGCCGGCCGCAGCAGCTGGCTCATTGATAGATCAAGTACAAGCTTTAAAGCAGAGTTGCAAAGAGAAGCTGTCGCAGACCATTAAAGATCAAAGTCCAGTTCCCTGATACTGACTGAAGGTCATTGATCCAGTGGAAGTAATTGCGAGAGTCTGGATTGCTCGTAGAAGTCTGACGTGACAGCAGAGAGTGCATGTTGAGTTGTGGACAGAAGCTACAACATCTCCACCTGTAAGTTGCTATAGCATTCTATTACACATTGTAATAGTACAGGTTGATTCTGTGAGTTCAGATCTGTAGCTATCTATTAGTGAAAGTGTGTAGACAGTAGAGTCTAGTCTGTGTGATCAGAATAAGAGTAGATTCAAGCTAGGTTAGAAGTAAAGATTGAACTAGCATAGGCTGAGTTCTGAGAAACCAAGCTTAGTGGAATCTTAAGTACTCTGGCGTAGTCCTCCTCAGACGTGGGTTATTACCTAAGTTTGTGAACAAATTACATGTGTCTATCAGGTTCGGCGGAAGTTAAAACAATTCTGCAAAGTGACCCCGAGGTTGCTATAGCAACCTGCTGTAAGTCACCAGCAGCGCCAGTAATTTCAGTTGGTATCAGAGCTAGGCTGAGTTCTAGAATCCTTGTATTATAAACCAAGCTTAGTGGAAACTTGTGCACTTTGGAGTAGTCCTCCCCAGACGTAGGCAATTGCCAAACTGGATGAACAAACTACTTGTGTCTATCAGGTTCGGCTGAAGTTAAGATAATTTCGCAAAGTGACCAAGAGGTTGCTACAGCAACCTACTGATACAAGTAACCAGCAGCGCCGATAATTTCAATTGGTGTCAGATCTAGGCTGAGTTCTAGAATCCTTGTACTATAAACCAAGCATAGTGGAATCTTGAGCACTTTGGAGTAGTCCTCCCCATACGTAGGCAGTTGCCAAACTGGGTGAACAAATTACTTGTATCTATCAGGTTCGGCCGAAGTTAAGACAATTCCTCAAAATGATCTATAGGTTGCTATAGCAACCTGCTGATACAAGTCACCAGTAGAGTTGGTGATTCAGTTGGTATCATAGTCGATAACTCGACGCACAGAGTGTGATCCGGACAAGTGCTGCTGAGTTCTACAACGAACAATGAAGGAAGGACAAAGCACAAGCTGACCACCACTGCTGAAAGGAGGGAACTACAGTTACTCAAAAGCTCACATGAAGGTCTTCCTAAAGGTAGTAGAAGAAAAAGCATGGAGAGCAGTGATATCTAAGTGGTCACATCCATTGGTCATCGACAGCAAGGGAGTTTCCCAGAAAAAGTCCTAACACATATGAACAGCAGAAGAGGAAATTATATCATCTGGTAACTCTAAGGCCCTTAATGCTATTTTTGTTGTTGTTGATGCTGACAATGCAGTATGGCAGTGTTTGACAAAACCAGCACAAGTGAACAAGGAGTTGCTGCAGCACAAGTAAACAAGCGGGCCAACAGAAGTGAACTAGCAGGAGCTACAGCAGGGGATGCTACAGCAGGAGCTTGTTCAACTGGCTGGTTCATCTGTCCGAGAAGCAGCAGCAACCTGGGCGTGTCTAGAAGGGCTGGAAACTCTACGGAGAGCATCTGAAGAATTTCTAATATGCTGTGGAGTTTTGTTTCAGTGAGGTTTACTAGTCAGAGAAGGAGATTTGCATTGGAAATAAAAATCAAATCTAATCTCCTAGATTTTAGGAGATAATTGTTCTCTTTGGGACATTGCCTAAACCTGGACATTGCTTAAAGCTGGTGCTGCTTTTTTAAGAAGAAGAGGTTTAGAGCAGAACGGTTGATCGAAGCTGAGGGACACACGAGTGCATACACGGAATTCTGAGAGAGTAATTTGTGGTGTGCGGCGGACGAATTCTTCGATCATCACCCAAGAGCAGAGCGTGAGCGTAGAGCTGTGGTGATAGAAGCAGAAGGTGGTCAAGACTTGCAGAGTCTGATCCAAGCTTGATCTGGAAGCCAATTGAGAGCTTGGTGCTTGTTGGTTGATCAAGGACAGCCGCGGAAGAACTGACGGGTGGTTGGCTCGGTCAAGTGTCGTGCGGCAGTACTCGCTAGTGGCAGGTGGTCACTGAGTGAGGGGGAGTATTCCAAAGTGTGCAGCGCTCGTGGAATCGTTCGAACGGCTCGGCAGAAGGCTTTGGAGCGACGCGAACAATTTGTGCTTCAGCTGTGTGTTACAGCAGTTGCTACAGCAACCTTGCTAAGTGAGTGTAGTTTAGAATAGGCTATTCTTTGAGAAGTCTAAAGCTATTCTAGATTGACATATTGTAGAGGGTGTGCAGACACAAGTCAGAGCTTGTTCTGATTCTGCTGAGTGATCCACACAAGGTTGAATAGCATAGGTTGCGTGAGTTGTAACCGAGTGTACTTGGAGACCTTTGTTTTGAGTGGATTGAGGACTGGAGAATAGTCCTCCCCAGACGTAGGCAATTGGCCGAACTGGGTGAACAAACTTCTGTCTTGTTCATTGTTTGCTGAGACAATTTCCGAGTGAACAAGAGTGTGCTGCAGCAACTGCTTGTTCACAAACCTGTCGAACTGAGACACTGCGAATTTCAATTGGTATCAGAGCGGTAGCTCAACACACAGAGTAAAAGGATCCTACAGTGTCTCTGAAGAAGCCACGACAATGAAGGAAGGACAGAGTACAAGCAGACCCCCATTGTTGGAAGAAAGCAACTATGGATATTGGAAGGCTAGGATGAAAGCTTTTCTCAAGGCCATTGATGAGAAGACCTGGAGAGCAATAGTGGTCCAGTGGTCTCCCCCAATCACCATGGATGAACAAGGAGTCACACGGATAAAGCCTGAAGAACAATGGACTGCTGAAGAGGGAGCTGCAGCAACTGCTGAAGAGGCCCTGAATGCAATTTTTGCTGCAGTTGATGCTAACAATTTCAGGTTGATATCGAATTGTGACATGACCAAACAAGCGTGGGAAATTCTGCAAACTACACATGAAGGAACTGATAGAGTGAAGCTGTCAAGACTCCAGATCATTGCCACACAGTTTGAGAATCTGAGAATGCAGGAAGAGGAGACTGTCACTGAGTTTAATGCTAAACTCTGCGATCTTGCAAATGAAGCCCATGCCCTTGGTGAACCTATCCCCGAAGAGAAGCTGATCAGAAAGGTTCTCAGATCGCTGCCCACAAAATTTGACATGAAAGTGACAGCCATTGAAGAAGCTCAAAATGTCAGATTCATGAGGTTGGAAGAGTTGATGGGGTCTCTCAAACAATTTGAGATGAAGCTGGTTAAAGAAAACATCACTGCTAAGGACAAGGATGTTGGTCTAAAAGCTGAAGCTGAATCCAAGAAGCCAGTTCCAGAAGATCAGCTGAGTATGCTTGTTAAGAACCTTGGAAAGCTTCTGAAGAACATGGAATCCAGAACCGGGAAAAGCTCTTCCTCGCGAAAACAATTCAGAAGGGGCCGTGAAAGTAACAGACAAGGGAAGGAACCGGCTCAGAATGAAGACGAAAAGAAAGAAATGAAGAAGGGAGTCCAATGCTGGAACTGTGCAGGCTACGGTCATCGACAAATCAACTGCACTAGCAAACCGATGAAAAAGAGGGCTCTCTCTGCCAGTGGAAGTGAAGATGAGAAAGAGGTGAGTGAAGATGAATGCAACTTGGCCAGATACAGGTCTGTCAGAAGAGGCAGAAAAACACAAGGAAGATTGAACCAGAACTTGCTACAGCAACCTCTGTATCACTGTAACAAGAGAGCTTCAAAGTATAAAAAATGTTATAGCTGCGGACGCAAAGGTCACATAAAAAGAAACTATTTCTCAGCTCATGCCAGAGTAGCTTCAGCCAGGAAATCTGTCAGACATAACCATGCGCAGACTCAGCTCCTCGCTCTAGTCAGCACAACTAGCACCTCAGACAAGATAAGCTGGTACTTTCACAGTGGTTGTTCAGGACATATGACAGGAGAAAGATCCTTCTTGAAAAACATTACATCCTGTTTGGAACAACGTGTGAAGTTTGGGAACGGCCTAAAAGGAAGAGTTCTGGGAAGAGGAACTTTGGCAGTTGAAGGAATGCCGAGCCTGAGCAATGTTCTTCTAGTGGAAGGACTAAAGGCAAATCTCATAAGCATTAGTCAGCTGTGTGATGGGACTATACAGGTAAAATTTACAAAAGACTCATGCAAAGTCCTCGACAAATCTGGAAAATGTATAATGGAAGGAGCCAGATCAAAGAGCAACTGTTATCTTCTCAATGTGAGTTCAAACTCACCGATTTAGAAATGTATGCTGACAAAGGCCGAGGAAATGACTCTATGGCACAGAAGGATGGGGCATGTTAACCTGAGAACTCTGAAGAGAATTGCTACAGAAGGTCTAGTCAGAGGAATACCGCTGCTAAAAGGGGAGACAGACTCTATATGTGGTGACTGTCAGATTGGGAAACAAAAGAAGGCTTCGCATCCAAGAGTCAAAGATATTGGTACCACCAGGCCTCTACAGTTGATTCACAAGGATCTGATGGGACCAATGGAAGTAGAGAGTCTGGGCAGGAAAAGGTATGCATTTGTCTGTGTTAATGACTACTCCAGATTCACCTGGATAGATTTTATCAGAGAAAAATCAAACACTGTGAGAGTCATTGTGTCACTGGTGTCTCGTTTAGAACAAGAGAAAAACCTCAGAATCTGCAGCATTCGCAGTGATCATGGCAGGGAATTTGAAAACAAAGATATGGATGATTTCTGTCGACAAAGGGGTATCTCTCATCAGTACTCCTCTCCCATTAATCCTCAGCAAAATGGTGTAGTGGAACAAAAGAATCGAACAATCCAAGAAATGGCCAGAGTCATGATCCATGCTAAGAGGGTTCCCCTGAAATTCTGGGCAAAGGCCATGAATACCGCATGTTACATCATCAATAGAGTAACCTTACGGAGAGGAACCAACCAGACCTGCTATGAGCTCTGGAATCAGAAGAAGCCCACAGTTAAATACTTTCATGTCTTTGGAAGTGACTGTTTTATTCTAAGAGATCGGGAGTATAGGCAGAAACTAGACCCAAAAAGTGATCCTGGTCTGTTTCTGGGCTACTCAACAAACAGCAGAGCTTATCGAGTCTACAACCAGCGGACACATACAGTAATGGAATCCATAAATGTTGTTGTCAACGATGCTGAAGAAATCCCTCCCCCTGATACTGTCACTAGTGATGAAGACTCTGATCTTGAGGAGGTGTCTGTCAGACAGAACAGAAGTGAACAAGCTATTGCTCCAGAAGATGCTACAGCAAGTGCTGAAGCAGAAAATCCAGATGTGCAATTGGAAAGCTTGTCTGAAGATGTGAACTCTCAGATTTCTAATCCTCCCTCAAGGCAGCCTCCGAAGAAGATTCAGAAGAATCATCCCTTGACAAATGCTATTGGAGACCTGTCAGAAGGAAGAAGAACCAGAAGCCATGCTTATCTTAATACATGTTTTATGTCCAGCATTGAACCCAAGAATTTCAAGGAAGCCATGAGTGATGAATTCTGGATATTGGCGATGCAGGAAGAATTGACAAAGTTTGAAAGACATGATGTTTGGGATTGGTAGACAGACCAAATGGAGTAAATATTATTGGCACAAAGTGGGTGTTCAAAAACAAAACTGATGAAAAAGGCAACATTACAAGAAATAAAGCCAGACTGGTTGCCCAGGGATATTCTCAGATTGAGGGTCTAGACTTTGAAGAAACATTTGCTCCAGTGGCTCGCCTAGAGGCCATCAGACTTCTTTTAGCAATGTCTTGTTTTATGGGGTTCAAACTATATCAAATGGATGTTAAAAGTGCGTTCCAAAAATGGAGACCTCTCTGAAGAAGTCTATGTCTCTCAGCCAAAAGGTTTTGAAGATCCTCATCACCCAGAGCATGTATATAAATTGAAGAAAGCCTTATATGGACTGAAACAGGCTCCTCGGGCATGGTATGAGAGGTTGACAGTGTTCTTAGAAAAACATGGCTACAAACGAGAGGGAGCTGACAAAACTCTATTTGTCAAAAGAACTCAGTCAGATGTGATCATTGCTCAAATATATGTGGATGATATAGTCTTTGGATCAAAGTCTCAGCACCTGGTGAAGCAGTTTGTGAATCACATGCAGCAAGAATTTCAAATGAGCATGGTAGGAGAACTGTCATACTTCCTTGGTCTGGAGATTACTCAGAAAGAAGATGGCATCTTCATTGCTCAAAGCAAATACAGCAAGAACCTTGTGTAGAAATTCCAGCTAGATAAGGCCAGTCACAAACGAACTCCTGCTGCCACTCATGTTAAAGCCATTAAAGAGAAGCACGGTATGGAAATGAGCCAGACTATCGACAGAAGTATGATTGGGAGCTCGCTATACCTGACTGCCAGCCGCCCTGACATTTCATTTGCAGTAGGAGTCTGTGCCAGATTTTAAGCTTGTCTTAAAGATAGCCACCTGCAGTTGGTCAAGCGCATCATTCGGTATGTTGGAGGAACTGTGGACTATGGCTTATGGTATACTAAGGACACAAATGCTAATCTGGTAGGATACAGTGATGCAGACTGGGCAGGATGCTCAGAGGACAGGAAGAGCACTTCGGGAGGGTGTTTCTTCCTAGGAAATAACCTGGTCTCTTGGTTCAGCAGGAAACAGAACAGCATTTCTTTATCCACTACCGAGCTGCTGTGCACAAATGTTGTGGATGAAGCAAATGTTGAGTGAGTATGGGATTTCTCAAGATGAAATGTCCCTCTACTGCGATAATATGAGTGCCATCAGCATATCTAAGAATCCGGTTCAGCACAGCAGAACCAAGCACATTGACATTCGTCATCACTTCATCCGTGATCTAGTAGAAAAGAATATCATTGCACTACAGCATGTGGTGTCTGCCAAACAACTTGCTGATATCTTCACAAAAGCTCTGGTTGCAGCCCGGTTCGAAGATCTGAGAGCCTCTCTGGGGCTCTGTGTTTTACCTCCATAGGACGGCTTGGAGATCGCCTCCTTGTCATTTGTCCCAAAAAGGGGGAGGAGACGATGAGGAGAAAAAGGAGAGGTTAAGAAATTTTATGGTTTTGTCAAAATGCCAAGGGGGAGATTGACAATGCAGTATGGCAGTGTTTGACAAAACCAGCACAAGTGAACAAGGAGTTGCTGCAGCACAAGTAAACAAGCGGGCCAGCAGAAGTGAACTAGCAGCAGCTGCGGCAGGGGATGCTACAGCAGGAGCTTGTTCAACTGGCTAGTTCATCTGTCCGAGAAGCAGCAGCAACCTGGGCGTGTCTAGAAGGGCTGGAAACTCTACGGAGAGCATTTGAAGAATTTCTAATATGCTGTGGAGTTTTGTTTCAGTGAGGTTTACTAGTCAGAGAAGGAGATTTGCATTGGAAATAAAAATCAAATCTAATCTCCTAGATTTTAGGAGATAATTGTTCTCTTTGGGACATTGCCTAAACCTGGACATTGCTTAAAGCTGGTGCTGCTTTTTTAAGAAGAAGAGGTTTAGAGCAGAATGGTTGATCGAAGCTGAGGGACACACGAGTGCATACACGGAATTCTGAGAGAGCAATTTGTGGTGTGCGGCGGACGAATTCTTCGATCATCACCCAAGAGCAGAGCGTGAGCGCAGAGCTGTGGTGATAGAAGCAGAAGGTGGTTAGGACTTGCAGAGTCTGATCCAAGCTTGTTTTGAGTGGATTGAGGACTGGAGAATAGTCCTCCCCAGACGTAGGCAATTGGCCGAACTGGGTGAACAAACTTCTGTCTTGTTCATTGTTTGCTGAGACAATTTCCGAGTGAACAAGAGTGTGCTGCAGCAACTGCTTGTTCACAAATCTGTCGAACTGAGACACTGCGAATTTCAGATGCCAACAAGTTCAGGTTGATCTCAAACTAAGACATCGCAAAACAAGCATGGGACATCCTGGAGACAGCTCATGAGGGAACCGGCAAGGTGAAGACCTCGAGAATTTAGATGATCACCGCGAAGTTTGAAATCTTGAAGATGCTAGAGGGAGAAACCATCACTGAGTTCAATGCAAAGCTGTATGATTTTTCATATGAAGCCCATGCTCTTGGAGAATCAATTTAGGAAGAGAAGTTGGTGAGAAAAGTTATTAGATCCTTGACAGCGAATTTTGACATGAAGGTCACTGCAATAGAAAAAAACACAGGATGTCAAAAACATGAGGCTGGAAGCTCTCGATTGGATCATTGAGATAGTTTTAGATGAAGAAGATAGAGGATGCTACACCATCCATTTAGAAAAACATCGAGCTAAAAGCTGATACAAAGGAAGCTACACCAGAAGATACAATGCAACAACTGTCACTGCTTGCAAAGAACTTTGGTAAGTTCGTGAAAATGAGGGATCAAAAACCCCAGTTTGCAAAACAACAATCAGGTGGAAGAAATCAGCCCAGAAGAGGTGAAAATTCACGAAGAAGAAACGTGAACGCTAATCAACGTAAAGAAGAAACGAAGGACAAATAGAAAGGATTCCAGTGTTGGGAGTGTGAAGGCTTTAGCCACATGCAATGCGAATGTCCAAACAACCAGAAGAAGAACACCAAATATCTTGCTGCAAACTGGAGAGACGAAGAGAGTGAGGATGACTCAGAACAGAAGAGCAATATTGCTCTAACTACTGTAACAGAAAAAACCAGTTCAATAAAGCAAGATATTATTTCTGGTGTCGTAGAGTCAGACAGTAGTGTTGACGAGGAAATCACCGAGGAATCAGTGGTGAGAAACTTTGTCCTGCTGCACGAAAAATGACTGCAAGTCATCGAGATCAACAAAGGATTATTTGGAAAGGTATCTGGACTGGAAAACCAACGAGAAGAACTGCTAGAGACCGTCAAATCCATGACGGACCGGGCAGACCAACGTGAGTCAAAATATGCTGCTATAATGGAGGAAGTCAGTCTGCACAGAAAGACTGCTAAGATGCTTAATAACGAAACAATCAGCTTGGATGATCTCTTGTCCTATTCAAGATATGGAGGTGGAAACTCTGGACTGGAATATACTGGCGAAGAAGGCACTAGGGTAACAACGTTCGTCGAGGATCAGAAGGTTGAAGAGTCTGAACTAGTCGTGCGGAGGAGGGAGATGCCAGCGAAACTACGAGAACCAACTCGAAGGGGATCTCCCACAAGAAAGGGACAGGGGATGTTATAGCAACCTTTGCTGCAGTCAGGTAAAACTCCACAGAACAAATGCATGTGTTATTTCTTTGATCATGATGGGCACCTGCAACGAGTTTGTCCTATTCTGAACAAGTACTGGAGACCATAAAGAAAACCCCAAAACAACCATCGAAGATACATGACTGGCCGAAGACAATTTGCATAAGTGTCATACAGCTCGTCAAAGTCGATGAAGGAAGACAACTAGTACTTCGATTGTGGGTGCTTGGGACACATGACCGAATAACTCCTTCTTAATCAATATTCAGCCCTGCAAGGAATAGAACGTGGCGTTTGGGAAAAGACTAAAGGGGAAGGTTCTTGGAAAAGGAACTCTAGAATTTCATGGGTTGCCCAAGCTTCAAAATGTGATGCTGGTGGATGGTCTGAAAGCAAATCTCATCAGCATACGTCAATTGTTACGCACTTCGTCAATTTTACACAAAAGATTTGTCAAGTATTTGAGGCAAGGGGGAGATGCGTAATGAAGGGTACGCGGTCTGCCAACAATTGCTACCTACTAGAGGGTGCTACAGCAACATCTGCACACTCATGTCTGATGACCAAATCAGAAAAAATAAAGTTGTGGCATGAGAGGATGGGACATCTCAACCAGAGGACTCTCAAGAGGATTGCTTCAGAACATTTAGTCAAGGGTATTCCTGAGATCAAGGGTGAATCAAACACAGTGTGTGGAGATTGCTAAGTTGAAAAACAAAAAAGGGCTTCACACCCCAAGGTCACTGAGATCAATACCTCTAGAACCTCTGCAACTATTGCATATGGATCTCATGGGACCAATGGAGGTAGAGAGCCACGGAAGGAAAAGGTACGCCTTTGTTTGTGTTAATGACTACTCTCGGTTTACATAAGATCAATTCATCTGAGAAAAGTCTGAAACCGTGAGGATGGTGACCACCATAGCTACCCATCTGGAATGAGAAAAGTGCATAAGAGTGGCTGCTATACGAAGCGATCATGGAAGGGAGTTCGAGAATGACGTCATGGATGAATTCTGTAACAGCCAAGCGTCACGCATCAATACTCATTGCCCATAACTCCACAATAGAATGGTGTAGTTGAACGAAAAAACCGGACTATTTGAGAGATGGCTTGTGTAATGATCCATGCAAAGAAGGTCCAACTCCGGTTCTGGGAAGAAGCCATGAACACTGGCTACTACATCATTGATAGAGCCTATTTATACGCGCTATTTAGATCCTAAGACTATGCTTGTTTGCATTATTTTGTGTACAAGATTACTGGTTTCCGGTGTTTTTGTATTTCAGGGTGAAACGAGGGCTTAAGTCGGATACGCGCTAACAGGCAGCGTTTAAGGAGCGCAACACACAGCCTGCGGAGCTAGCAGCGCAAACAGGATAGGAAGTGGCAGAGTCGACTACGGTGCGCAGACCGATTGTGCTAACCAGTGTGTGCAGTGCGCCATGCGCAGGATATTGGTGTTTCCAAATCTTGACACCATCAGATTTGGAAGTGACCAAGGCCATCCTTGGGCCTCATGAGCAGTGTATAAAGAGAGGAAGGCTAGGGTTTGAGAGACACATCACGACACACAGAGAAACAGGAGAGAGAGGCGGAACTGAAAAACACACGAGCCTACTGAGAGGACCTGCGCTAGCCGACTACGCCAGCCGAGATACTGCAACCTGCACGCACCAGCTTGTTACTGTTTTCTTGGATACTTTAGTTGTTATTTACTATTTCTATGATGTTTACTACTAGCATGTCTAGCTAAACGCTTTGTATCGGTTGGGCATGATTCTATGAGTATTTCCTTTGAGACTTGTGCTTAATGCATAGTTTGTTCGCTTGTATTAATTCTGTGCACACGGGAACACGCTAGTTGCATGAGTAGGGGAAGCCTTGAACCGCAAGCTTACTCTTGCTACTTCTTTATTACATGTTAAACTAGTTGATAGCTTGACGGTGACAACTAGGAGTAACACGCTAGGATATTTAAGTAACAAGTGGTTATTACCCCGGAAATTATTGATGCATTCCTTGGGATTCATGAGAATGCAAGGGCGCCCACTGATGTGAAGCCGGAATTATTGGCGAAGGTCCTCACAGCGGGAGTGTGCCTGTCTTGGGGCGGCCCAAATCTCAGTGCAGCTGAGCTAACCTCCAAGTATGCTCTGCTGTATCATCTTGGTGTAAGGAACTGGATTCCTAGCTCTCACAGAGGGAAGGTCAACAAAGATTTTGCTAACCTTCTCTATTCTATTGGAAAGAGGAGGAAGATCAGCCTGGGAAGTGTGATGTTCCCTCAGCTTGCTACTCATGCCGGGAGCGCTTCCTCCAGCAGGCCTATTGTGCTGCCCTCCCTCATCCATGGGATCATGGTTTCTCAGCACCCAGAGTTCGGAGCTATTACTGAAGGCTTATCTGAGGAGCTGCAGGTCTTCACTGTTGATCACAAACTATTCAAGGGAAAACATGCAGTGGATGTTGCCTATGAAGATCTTCTCTTGGTTGGTTCTGCAGCTCCAGCTCCCCTGGAGGAATTTTCTCCCCCTGCTGCCACAATCCAGTCTGCTCTCCGTGCCAGGATTGTGAGTCACCTCCGGTCTGAGCTGGCTATTCTTGAAGCTGAAGCCAAGAGGAGGGATGCCAGGCGTGGACAGATCAGGAGCCTCCTCCGAGACCTGGAGTACCCTGCCGATGATGAGCAGGCCCCTTGAGCATCTTGACAAAAAGGGGGAGAAGAAGTTGTTTTGTTGCTAAACTGCTACTGCTGATGAAAATTGTTTGACATTGTTTTTCTGACCCTGCGTGGTCATTATGCTATGGCCGAGTGTGGCCTCATCTTCCTATTACTCTCTATTATTTTTATTTAGAGTATTTCGTTTCTGGTTTTCGGAAGAGTGCATTGGCCTTAAGGTTTTGTCAAAATGCCAAGGGGGAGATTGATAATGCAAGTATGGCAGTGTTTGACAAAACCAGCATGAGTGAACAAGGAGCTGCTGCAGCTCAATCAATCAAGGAGGCCAGCAGAAGTAAACCAGCAACAGATGCAGCAGGGGATGCTGCAGCAGGTGCTGGTTCAAGAGCTAGTTCAACTGTCCGAGTAGCAGTTTTGTGCTGGGTGAGTTTTGAAGGTTTGGCAGCTTTGTGAAAGTGCTTAGAAGAATTTCTAATATGCTGCTGAGCATATTTCAGCAAGGATTACTAGTCAGAGAAGGAGATGTGCTTAAAGATATGAATCAAATCTAATCTCCTAGATTTTAGGAGATAATTGATCTTGTGGGTCAATTGCCTAAACCTGGAAATTGCTTAAAGTGGTGAGGGTATTTAAGCAGAAGGTTTGAGGGCTGTAGAGGGTGATCGAAGCTGAGTGATACACGAAAGTAGACACAGATTTCAGAGAGAGGATTTTTCTGGGTGTGCTACGAGAGTTGTTCTTCGATCAACACACACGGGCAGAGCGTTGAGCGCAGAGCTGTGGTGCGTATTGCAGAAGAGAATCAGGTCTTGCAGAGACTGATTCGAGCTTTGATCTGGAAGCCAATTTAGAGCTGTGGAGCTTGTTGGTTGATCAAAGGCAGCCGCGGGAGAACTGACGGGTGGAAGGCTCGGTCGAGGTTCGTGCGGAAGAACTCACTTGTGGCAGGTGGTCACTGAGTGAGGGGGAGTTACTCAGAGTGTGCAGCGCTCTTGGAGTGGTTCGATCGGCTCGGCAGAAGGCCTTGGAGCGACGCGGACAGTGTGCTTCAGCTGTGTGTTACAGCTGTTGCTGCAGCAACCCTGCTGAGTAGTGTAGTATAGAATAGGCTGAGTTCTTTGAGAGGATTGTAGCTATTCTAGACTGACATATTGTAGAGGGTGTGCTGACACAAATCAGAGCTTGTTCTGATTGTGTTGAGTAGTCCACACGGGGTTAAAGTAGCATAGGTTGCGTGCGTTGTAACCGAGTGTGCTTTGAACCTTTGGTTGAGTGGATTGAGGACTGGAGAATAGTCCTCCCCAGACGTAGGCAGATTGGCCGAACTGGGTGAACAAATCTGTGTCCTATTCATTGTCTGCTGTGCCTACATTTAAGTGAACAAGAGTGTGCTGCAGCAACTGCTAGTTCACAAATCTGCATAAGTAGAGACACTTGAAATTTCAATTGGTATCAGAGCGGGAACTCGACACACACAGTTAAAAAGGTCCTACAGTGTCTCCGAAGTAGCCAAGACAATGAAGGAAGGACAGAGCACAAGTAGACGTCGACTTTTGGAAGAGAGCAATTATAGTTATTGGAAAGCTAGAATGAAAGCCTTTCTCAATGCTATTGATGAGAAGACATGGAGAGCTGTCGTGATTCAGTGGTCTCCCCCAATCACCATAGATGAGCAAGGAGTGACAAGAATAAAACCTGAAGAGCAGTGGACTGCTGAAGAAGGTGCTACAGCAACTGGTAATTCAAAGGCTTTGAATGCAATTTTTGCTGCAGTTGATGCTAACAATTTTAGGTTGATATCAAACTGTGATTTGGCCAAGCAAGCATGGGAGATTCTGCAAACTGCCCATGAAGGAACTGATAGAGTGAAGCTATCAAGGCTCCAGATTATTGCCACACAATTTGAAAATCTGAGGATGCTGGATGAGGAAACAGTCACTGAGTTTAATGCTAAACTCTGTGATCTTGCAAATGAAGCTCATTCCCTTGGTGAGCCCATCCCAGAAGAAAAGCTTATCAGAAAGGTTCTCAGATCGCTGCCCACAAAGTTTGACATGAAGGTGACAGCCATTGAAGAGGCTCAGAATGTCAGATTCATGAGGTTGGAAGAGCTGATGGGGTCTCTCAAACAATTTGAGATGAAATTGGTCAAAGAAGACACCACTTCCAAGGACAAGAATGTTGGTTTGATGGCTGAAGCAGAAACCAAGCAGACAGTTCCAGACGATCAGTTGAGCATGCTTGTTAAAAATCTAGGGAAGTTTCTGAAAAACATGGAATCCAGAACTGAGAGAAGCTCTTCCTCGCGAAGACAATTCAGAAGGGGCAGTGAAAGAAAGAAGAAAGGGAAAGAACCAGCTCTGGACGAAGATGACAAGAAAGAGATGAAAAAGGGAGTTCAATGCTGGAACTGTGAAGGACATGGACACATTGAGGCTGATTGTCCAAGCAAACCCCTCAAGAATTCTGAGAAAAAGAACAGCAAATCCATGACAGCAAAATGGAGTGATTCGGATGAAAGTGATGAAGAAAACTGTGTTGTGCTGACAAGTGTTTCAGATGTCCACCTCAATGAGCTAAAGAAGGTAGAAATTCACTATGGGATTGAAGTCTCTGAGAGTGAAGATGAAGAAGACTCATCTGACAGTTTTGCTGATCTTCTGAGGAAGATACTCAAACAATGTGAGGCAGTTCTTCAGACCAATCAGACCTTGACTGACAGAGTAAATCTCTTGGAAGAAGAACGAAGAAAATGTCTACCCACAGTTGATAATCAAGTTACTATTCTGAAAAGGAAAGATTCAGAAAGACAGACCTCTGTTGAATCCACTCCAGCAGCAGCCAAGACAGCTGACCCGCAGAGCAATATTCTGGACGAAATATTATCTTACCAAAGACTTGGAAAAGGGAAAACAGGGCTTGGATATACTGGTGAAGAAAGCTCTAAAGGGACAGTGTTCATTAAAGCCTCAGATGGTGAGACAGACGAGAAGAAGAATTCAGATGCCTCCTCAAAAATGGCAGAGAAAATTGGATCTAGACATGTGAACAAGAGGATGCTGCAGCATCATGGACAACTTTTTTCTCAAACAAAACAAAAGTCTCAGAACAAGTGGAGTACTGGTACAAGTGTTGGGAAGCAGAAGATCAACTCCAATTTGAAGCAGCAACACAGAACTTGCTCAGCTGAAAAAGAGGGAGCAAAGTCCAGAATCAGCACATGTTGCACAAAGACTCCATTTCATGTTGCTGCACAAGAGCACTGGATTGCTAAAAACAAGGGTAAAACACAGATGGTACAAATATGGAAACCCAAACAAAAAGTTAGGAGGCTGGAAGATCAGAAGAAGAAAAGCTATGGTGTATTCCAAGTATGGGTGAAGAAGACTCCACCAGATTCTCCCAAGGATCCTCTGAGCAACTGCAGCCTGAATTGAATAGGTGAACAAGCTCACATGTGCTGCAGCAACCTGGTCCAAATTAGCTTGTTCACATGTGTTGGTTGCTGAGGATGGAAAGGAAAATATTTGCACATGGGAGGCACGTGACTTACAACTTCAAAAAGGAAAAAGAAAATAATGGGTAAATATTTTCTAGGGCACAGATCAAGAGCAAAAGGGCTTCTCAGAAATCTCTGCCGATCATCCTCTGTGCGCTCCTCTTTCCTTCCACATCTCTGCAGCAATGGTGAAGACACGCGGGTTGAAGAAGAATCTAGCAGCAGACAGGCAAGGGTGGTCTGAAAGAAGGACCAAGGCACGAAATGAAGACCCCGCTCAGCCGCTGGATGTGGTTGTGTGGGAACCAAACCCTCTTCCTGTGTCGCACAGTGAGCCCTCTCCCTCTGAAGGAGCTTCGCAGAAGAGGAGGCGGCTGGTACGTGATGGAGAACCTGTCTCCAGTTCTGCTGCGCTGCCAGAAGCGGATATGGCTGAAGTTGCTTCTGAAGAAGAACTAGCAGCAGTCCCTGTAGTAGAAGAGTGCAGATCATTGATCATGTCCCCTGGTATTATTGGTGAAGGGGTTGAAACAGCTGCTGAGTCCCCTGAACAAGAACCTGCTGCAGCACATCCTCCTTCTTCAGACAAGGGAAAAGCTCCTATCCTGATCCCAGGCTCCAGTAGTGAAAGCTCATCCAGTGAAGAAGAAGAAGCAGGTTCTCTTGGTGGACCCTCTGAGAAAGGACCTGCAGCTGAAGATTTCTCTGCTCTCACAGTCGGAGGCACATGGTTCAGGAACAAAAGCGTCTCTCAAACCTGGAGTACTGTTGAGCGGAAACACATTGTGCATGAGAAGCGACTGGTGCAAGATAAGTATAGATCAGCTGCTATGATTGAGCTTCTGACTGAGGTAAATCTGCTCAAGTCCCTAACCTTTCCTCACCGTTTCAATATTATTCTGGTTAGAGAATTTATAGTGAATATGGAAGAAAAATTTGGAGAAGAAGGAGCTGATGAGTATGGGAGAAGCTGGGTAAGGGGTAAACAAGTGGTTATTACCCCGGAAATTATTGATGCATTCCTTGGGATTCATGAGAATGCAAGGGCGCCCACTGATGTGAAGCCGGAATTATTGGCGAAGGTCCTCACAGCGGGAGTGTGCCTGTCTTGGGGCGGCCCAAATCTCAGTGCAGCTGAGCTAATCTCCAAGTATGCTCTGCTGTATCATCTTGGTGTAAGGAACTGGATTCCTAGCTCTCACAGAGGGAAGGTCAACAAAGATTTTGCTAACCTTCTCTATTCTATTGGAAAGAGGAGGAAGATCAGCCTGGGAAGTGTGATGTTCCCTCAGCTTGCTACTCATGCCGGGAGCGCTTCCTCCAGCAGGCCTATTGTGCTGCCCTCCCTCATCCATGGGATCATGGTTTCTCAGCACCCAGAGTTCGGAGCTATTACTGAAGGCTTATCTGAGGAGCTGCAGGTCTTCACTGTTGATCACAAACTATTCAAGGGAAAACATGCAGTGGATGTTGCCTATGAAGATCTTCTCTTGGTTGGTTCTGCAGCTCCAGCTCCCCTGGAGGAATTTCCTCCCCCTGCTGCCACAATCCAGTCTGCTCTCCGTGCCAGGATTGTGAGTCACCTCCGGTCTGAGCTGGCTATTCTTGAAGCTGAAGCCAAGAGGAGGGATGCCAGGCGTGGACAGATCAGGAGCCTCCTCCGAGACCTGGAGTACCCTGCCGATGATGAGCAGGCCCCTTGAGCATCTTGACAAAAAGAGGGAGAAGAAGTTGTTTTGTTGCTAAACTGCTACTGCTGATGAAAATTGTTTGACATTGTTTTTCTGACCCTGCGTGGTCATTATGCTATGGCCGAGTGTGGCCTCATCTTCCTATTACTCTCTATTATTTTTATTTAGAGTATTTCGTTTCTGGTTTTCGGAAGAGTGCATTGGCCTTAAGGTTTTGTCAAAATGCCAAGGGGGAGATTGATAATGCAAGTATGGCAGTGTTTGACAAAACCAGCATGAGTGAACAAGGAGCTGCTGCAGCTCAATCAATCAAGGAGGCCAGCAGAAGTAAACCAGCAACAGATGCAGCAGGGGATGCTGCAGCAGGTGCTGGTTCAAGAGCTAGTTCAACTGTCCGAGTAGCAGTTTTGTGCTGGGTGAGTTTTGAAGGTTTGGCAGCTTTGTGAAAGTGCTTAGAAGAATTTCTAATATGCTGCTGAGCATATTTCAGCAAGGATTACTAGTCAGAGAAGGAGATGTGCTTAAAGATATGAATCAAATCTAATCTCCTAGATTTTAGGAGATAATTGATCTTGTGGGTCAATTGCCTAAACCTGGAAATTGCTTAAAGTGGTGAGGGTATTTAAGCAGAAGGTTTGAGGGCTGTAGAGGGTGATCGAAGCTGAGTGATACACGAAAGTAGACACAGATTTCAGAGAGAGGATTTTTCTGGGTGTGCTACGAGAGTTGTTCTTCGATCAACACACACGGGCAGAGCGTTGAGCGCAGAGCTGTGGTGCGTATTGCAGAAGAGAATCAGGTCTTGCAGAGACTGATTCGAGCTTTGATCTGGAAGCCAATTTAGAGCTGTGGAGCTTGTTGGTTGATCAAAGGCAGCCGCGGGAGAACTGACGGGTGGAAGGCTCGGTCGAGGTTCGTGCGGAAGAACTCACTAGTGGCAGGTGGTCACTGAGTGAGGGGGAGTTACTCAGAGTGTGCAGCGCTCTTGGAGTGGTTCGATCGGCTCGGCAGAAGGCCTTGGAGCGACGCGGACAGTGTGCTTCAGCTGTGTGTTACAGCTGTTGCTGCAGCAACCCTGCTGAGTAGTGTAGTATAGAATAGGCTGAGTTCTTTGAGAGGATTGTAGCTATTCTAGACTGACATATTGTAGAGGGTGTGCTGACACAAATCAGAGCTTGTTCTGATTGTGTTGAGTAGTCCACACGGGGTTAAAGTAGCATAGGTTGCGTGCGTTGTAACCGAGTGTGCTTTGAACCTTTGGTTGAGTGGATTGAGGACTGGAGAATAGTCCTCCCCAGACGTAGGCAGATTGGCCGAACTGGGTGAACAAATCTGTGTCCTATTCATTGTCTGCTGTGCCTACATTTAAGTGAACAAGAGTGTGCTGCAGCAACTGCTAGTTCATAAATCTGCATAAGTAGAGACACTTGAAATTTCACTTTTCATAGTCATAGTACTTAATCTCTACTGCCTGCGCACGTCTAGTGAAATTCCTGCGTTAACTATTGTTTATTCGTGCACCTGCGCAACCCAATCACTCACACCCCAACTTTTGTAAGTGTAGGTTACTAGTTAGAGCTAATCTACTTACTCCCTGTGGAATCGACCCTGACTTAGCCGCTATACTAAGTGGAGAAGGAAGGATTAATTTGACGCGCACAACGACGCGCGGATTAAATTTTGGCGCCGTTGCCGGCGAGCAACACAGATAAGCTTTAACCAGCTTAAATTTCCTTTTACAATAGTTAGTTATTTCTGTTTGCTTTACTCTCGTTGTTGTTTCTGACAGCGGGCAATCAACATCTGCCCGCGCAACCTTGAAACAGTTGCGCTGCGCAGATTCTAGTTGCGCACTGACAGACGCGACAGCTTAGTTGTCTTTTAATTTCGTTTTCTTTGAGATTTAGAACAGGCTATGGAGGATAACAGTGTCGTTGGAGACAATTTAGGGGACAGAACCCCAGACAATGCAGGAGCAGATAACCACGCAGTTCGGTTCAGAGAGGAAGTGCAGCGCGAGGTTGAAACAAGGATGGCCGCTGAAGTGTATAATGCGCCACCAGCGTGACAGGCCGCGCGACGCAGAACAGTGCACGAGATGTCAGCCCGAATCACGGTTAACCAGCCATGGTGCATAGTGCTTCCACCAGACGGTCATTTTGAACTAAGAAGCTCGCTCATTCATCACATGCCCAAGTTCCACGGGATGAACAACGAGAACCCAGTCAAGCATGTGCGAGAATTCCTAGTCATTTGCGAGAACATGAAGGCCAAAGGGGAGAGCGACGAAGTGTTGAAGATGAAAGCGTTCCCATTTTCACTGTGTGACACGGCCAGGCATTGGCTAATGAGCTTACCAGCAGGATCAATTCACACATGGGAGCAGCTGCAGAAGATGTTCTTGGACAAGTTCTATCCCGCAGCAAAGATCGCGCTACTCAGGAGGGAGCTGGCCGCACCTAGGCAGGGCGCATGAGAATCACTATCGGAGTACTATGAGCGTTTCAGGGAACTGGAGGCCAATTGCTACAATCACGGCCTACCTCAAAATGTGCGGATAGAGAATTTCCTGAATGGATTGCTACCCATGGAGCTGAGATTATTGAATGCATGCGCAGGAGGCGACATTTGCAACATGTACCCAGAGGACGCGTGGCAGCTGATAGAAGACTCTGCTGGTGAGGTAAGACATCAGCTAACACTTGAAAATAGTCGTGCTCGTTCTGTGCATCAGGTAGAAACAAGCACTGAGATAAAGGAAATGAAGGCCATGCTGCAGAAGTTGATGCATGCGCAGGGAGCGCAACCAACTGCGCCAAAGGCGTGCGAGTTCTGCACATCCACTGAGCACAAAACCGATGCGTGTCCCACACTTTTCGAGGAATCAGGAGATGTCAATGCTCTAGGAGGATGGGATAATAGAGGGCCACAGAGGCAGAATCAGCAGCGTTTTGGACTAGCCGCAAATGGGTTCAGATGGAAGGAGGAAAACAATTTCCAGAGGCAGTCCGCGGATCAGCGCGCACCACAGCAGACGCAACAAGCTGCGCCCTACAATCCACCGCATTGCGGCACTGACGCACCAGCGCAGAACAACCAGCAACCGAGGCGATCCTTAGAAGATATCGTGGGGCAGCTAGCAGACACAGTGCGCAAGAATGATGAGAAGTATGACAAGAGGTTCGAATCCATTGAGAAGCAGCTATCACAGATCGCTACCACGGTCTATGAGCTGAAAAAGAGCGATGGCAACCTGCCTTCGCAAGTGATCTAGAATCCCAAGGGAGGAGTCAACGCAGTGACACTGAGGACTGGGTGCACGGTAGGAACACTGAGGACACTGAGTCAACCAGTTGCGCAAGCTCCAGATCCAGCAGAGCCAGATGTGCAACTAGAAGCGCCAACCAAAAGCCAGCATGGCGAGGCGCCAGGTATGGCGCAATCAAAAGACAAAGGCATGAATCGTACTAACATACCTGCACCTTTCCCTGTACAGGCACCATCGGCTAGGAAGGAAGCGCTTGATAAGGAGCTCTACGAGTTATTCAGTAAGGTGGAAATAAACATTCCCCTTATTGAAGCAGTTCGGCAGATTCCTAGGTACGCCAAGTTTTTAAAGGAGCTGTGCACAAACAAGAGGAGGAAAGGCGAGTGCGCACAGGTAATGCTAAATGCGCAGGCCTCAGCAATCGTGCAGCATAAGGTACCACCTAAATGCCGGGATCTAGGTACGTTCACCATCCCCTGCACTTTAGGTAAGACCACAGTGAGCAACTGCATGATTGACTTAGGCGCATCTATAAATGTGCTTCCCTATACCTTGTATGCATCATTGCGCCTTGGACCACTAAAGCCTGCAGGGCTCACCATTCAGCTAGCGGATCGGTCGTGCAAGCAACCGACGGGCATGATCGAGGACGTCCTTGTCCGAGTAGGAGAGCTGGTGTTCCCAGCAGATTTCTATGTCCTAGAAATGGAGGGTGAGTCGAGCAAAGGTAGTGCGCAGATCCTACTGGGCAGACCATTTCTGATGACAGCGCGCACAAAGATAGACGTATGGAGGGGTACGCTCTTGATCACGCGTCGTCGTGCGCGTCAAATATAATCCTTCCTCTCCCACTAGTACAGCGGTTAAGTAAGGGTCGATCTCCACAGGGAGCAAGCAGTGAGTCTTAGCCAGTAACCTACACTTAAGAAAACGGGGGTTGCGTGAGTGATTGGGGGTTTTGCGCGATGCGCGAGTAGCAGTGAATATCGTAACGCAGGAAATTGCACTAGACGTGCGCAAGCAGTATAGATGAGATACTATGTTTATGAGAAGTGCTGGGCAGACAATCCTCTATGAATGCATTCCTTATCATCGACTCTAAATGTCTATAGTTTGTGTCCTACTTGGGTTAGTGTCCGGTAAAGGCTTCCTAACACACGCGCATGTTCCGTTCAAAGTTCATGTGCTATTAATCCTAGAACTAGACTAAACAGCTGCGAATCCTGTCACAGTAGCAACTGCCTACCCTAACTCGTTACTCCTAATTGTCACGGTAAGTTTGCGGTTCAAGGCTTCCCCTACGCATGCAACTAGTTTAACAGGTGACAAGCAAGCAACACAAGTAAGATTGCGGTTCAAGGCTTCCCCTACTCATGCAACTAACTGTCTCAGTACGCACAGAATTAATACAAGTAAATAAACTATGCATTAAGCTCAAGTCTCAAAGGTAATACATCATAGGTTCATGCCCGACCAACAGTAAGTGTTTAGCTAGACATGCTAGTGGTAAACATCATAAAATAGTAAATAACAACTACTGTATCAGAGAAAACGGTAGCAAATAGTGCGTGCAGTGTCTTCTCTTGGCTGGCGCAGTCGGCTGGCGCAACTCTCCTTGACAGGTCCGTGTGTTTTCCAGTTCTGCCGCGCAGTGCCTCTGGAGTGCCACTGAGTGATGATGTTCCGCTCTCTTGAAACCCTAGACTTTCTTTGTTTAAATAGTGCCCAGGAAGTTCATCTTTTGGCAACTTCCAAATCTGGTCACTGGGACTTTGCGCCTGGCGCACGGCATTGATTGGCGCAATCAGGTAGCGCACCTCTGCTGTCTTTCGCCATTTCTTCTTCTGTTTGCGCCGCTAGCTCCGCAGGCTGATCTTTCACTCCTAGAACGCTGCCTGTTAGCGCGTATCCGACTCAAGGACTCGTTCTGACCTGATATACAAAAACATTGGAAACGAGTAATCTTGCTCATGAAATATTGCAAACAAGCATAGGGTTATGACCTAAATAATGTGTATAACTAGGCTCTATCAAACCCCCCACACTTGCCCCTTGTTCGTCCCGAACAAGTACTGAAATGCGGATACAATTACCTTTTCTGGAGACTAGCGCACAGCCTTGCATTCTAGCGCAAAATGCACAGTTGCTCAACTTGTGCTGCTCTATCACCTGCGCACAACTGCACTCAATAGTTCTAATATAATAATCCCGAAATTTCATTACCTCTCAGCCGGGATGAAGATCTTTGGATGACTGGGAGATAGCTCTTCTTAGGCTCCTGGTTGTCAGCTCCCGCTCCGAAGGTAGGTATATGGTTTCTTGCGCGAGCTTCTTCCAGTGCGTGATTCGTTCGCACACTTCCTGGGAACCTGAGCCTTTGATGATATCCTTTTGGTCTTGCGCACGCAGGTACTAAGTAGTGCGCATGCTGATTCTTTGTAACGCAAATCATCTGCTTCTGCTGGTATTTTTCTTTTGTACAGCTTCCTTTCCAAATTGTTTCATTCCCAGAACAGTTCCAATCTCAGCCTTCGGATAGCAGCTATGGAACTCGTTCCGCTCTCCCTCCTTGGTCCGTCTGCGCCGGTCGGCGCACGCGTTTACATCCGCGCCCGCTTTCCTTAGCTCGGCTTCCAGAGAGAAGGTGGTCTGTTTTCCCACCTCGCCACGCTTTGGGTATTTCGCCTTTGGCATCTGCGTGACTGAGCGCGCTCTTTTGTTCCGAAGGTTGCGAAGCACCGGCCTCCACTAGCGCACTCGACCATATACCTCGCCTTCGAAGCACAAGCGACTAACCGCCTCTCTGGAGCATTTCTATCAACTCCACATCCCCTGTATATCCCAACTAACAGGAGCAGAAAAAACGAAAAAAATTATGCTAAAACAGTAGAGAACGGCGCACGCAATACGGATAGCGCAAAACAAGCTGGAGCGCATGCGCATCCTGCACCTTAGCGCACTACTGCTACTAATTCTCTTCAACTTAAACTAAGCTATACTAAAAATGCTCAAAACATGAAATGTAAGAGTAACGCCCCCCCCCCCCCCCCCCCACACTTGAACAGAGACGTGTCCCCACGACTCAAGCTCAAGCGCATGGAGACGGCGCACATGCATGCAATGCAACGAAAATAAAGAACATAAGAGTGAACACAAATAGTCACACAAAATATAGCAAGGGAGTCACAGAATGTAGGGCACAAATATTCAGCACACATAATAGTCAACTAGACGCAGCAAAATAAAAGACACCACCCTAAAGAAAATCACTGCGCCTGCCCAAGGCCTTAGAAGTCCTCCGAGCTAGAATCAGCCTCTGAATCATGCGCCTCCTCCTCTGAAGAATCTGTCAAGGAGTCGGTGCTGGAGGCTAGTGGTACTATGGTGAGGGGAGGAGGCTGTGCTGCGAGGTCATCCTCGGAAAGTGACTCCCATATGGAATCGGAGTCTACGCTGGGAAAGTTAATGGGGGACTCCGGAACAGAAGGCCGGGCAGGGGAAGCTGCTGGTGGTTGTACTGGTTCGGGTTCAGGGGTGGGTTCTTCTGCTGGCGCTGGGGCTGATGCAGGTGCTGACTCTGCTGGGGGTGCTGGGGCTGGTGCTGGAGAGGGTGCTGCTGAGGGCTGAGCAGGAGGGCTGGCTGGCTGGGCTGGGGTTCTGGTAGGAGGAGGATGGTGGAGGCTGAGGAGAGGGGGAATCGCGTCTCCAAATTTCCACCCGGATGGTGGACTCATACTTAAATCCGCCCCCTCTGGTGCTAAGTATTCGAGCACGCGCATGACGTTGAACAACATGCGCTGCTCGGCAGTGGCTTCCTCGGGCGCCTCCTCAGTCTCAGTCCTTGGGCGCTTGGCACGTGCACGAGGGGGAGAATCCTCGATGGAAATGGTCACTGGCTCCCCCTGTGGTGCACGGGCCCTCTGGTGCGCTCCAGTCTGCGCCCGGGTCCTTGGGCGCCTGACTAGAGGCACCTCTGGTTCTAGGGCCTCCTCCATCTCTTCATCTGCTGCGGCGGCTGCTGCGGCTGCTGCTGCGCCTTGCGCACTGCTCTCTGCTCTGGCCCGCGGTGGTCTGGCTGGCTGCAGACAGTAGCACCACTCTAGTGTGCCATCGTCCCGAACAGCTACCGCCCTGATTTGCAGCATGTAGGCGCGGTCCAGAGGTATAGCCTGCACCAAGGTGTGTTCTGGCACCTCGGGCTCTCCATGTAAGGCCCGCAGCAAGTGCGTGATAAGGCCCCCACACGTCAGCGGCCCCCTCATGCTGACTCGGCTCCAATGATGCACCATGTTCAGGATGAACAGCACCTTCTGCCCATAATAAAGCCCCTTCAAAATCTCCATATCCAGGAGGCTGATCTTTGGTGCGCCTTTGAAACGGCCAATGACTGTGTAGGCCACGATGCGCCATAAGTAGAACAGCCATGGGTCGCGCAGCTCTCGGCCCCTGCTGCGCCCCGCGGCAAATGCTGGCCCTGTTGCCATGTCCCGCCAAGCCTCCTGGTTATTGTGCGTGTCTAACTCCTCCTCACGCACCTTGGCGCACCCGAATGCGCGCCTCAGCCTCCTTTCCGAGGCTATGAACCAGACACCCCTGTGTCTATATCTGATCTCCCTGTCCCCTGCCTCCAGAGACGCCAGGAACTCACACGTATCTTCCTGGTCTGATGCGCTGCGGAGGTCCATTAGCGTCTCCCAGCCGGCAATCGCTAGCCTCTGCGCCACGAGGTCCTCTAATCCAACCTCGCGCAGGAAATCTCGGCAGATGTACGGTGTCCCGTACATGTCCAGGCTGATGAACGCTGCATACTTGTTAGCGAAAGCCGCTGGGGTCTCCTGGTCTGTGGCGGGTCTCATCTTGCGCTGGGCTCCGGTCAATCGCGGTCAATGCTCCCCAAAACCCTAAAAATCGAAACTGCCCAGAATCCTCTGAAACTTGCACCGAACGAGCGCCTACTGGTCGCCTACTCAACGCACAAAACAGCACTCCAAGCCGCGCGCTCTAGCCTGGTGCGATTTCAAAACCCTAAAAACTGTCTCCTCCGCGCAAACCCTAACAGAAGCGGCTCAAAGCGGAATCGGGGGGTTACCTGGGTGCTGTGCGGTCGTGTTGTCCTTGAATCCCTCTAGTCGGACGGTGGGTTGGGCGCTGATCGACGGCAGAGGTCTGAAGGCGGGAGCTCGTGTGCAACGGTCGAGTGAAAAGTGCTGGGAATTTTTCTAAGTCTGGCCTTATATACCCCCCTCTGGCTAGCGCAACTGACCTGCGCATTGATAGGCGCACGGTCCTGCGCACTTGTGTGACTAAAAAAACTACCAAACCCTAGACTAGCTAAAAACGCTCAAAAAAAACAAAACAAGCAGAATAAAATGTGCCAAAATAAAATGTATCGGGTTACCTCCCGACAAGTGCCTTTGTTTAACGTCGTTGGCTCGACGGTACCTCGTTACGTGCCAAGAAGTGCGTCTGCAGCCTCCCCCACTCTTGCTCCTGAGTGTCCTTGCGCCAGTGCTTGTGTTACGATCTCATTGGTCCTGCGCAAAGGATACAAGGGAAGGTCAGCATGTGATACATTATTCGTAATGAGGGTAGATGCAGAGGAAGAGGAGATATAGGCGATGGGTGCTAGTTCTCCCTCTGAAGCATCTGGTGGTGCGTCTGGCGCAGCAGCTTGCGCGTCCACTATCTCTGGCTCGGCCAAGTCAATGTTGCGTGCTGCGCCATCCCAAGGTTCGCCCAAGTACCGTTTGACTCTCTGCCCGTTAACCTGAAAACGATGTTGGTGCCCGTCTTCTAATTCAATTGTGCCGTAGGGGAAAACCTTGGTGACGGTGTATGGTCCCGTCCACTTGCTGCGCAACTTCCCAGGCATGAGCTTCAGGCGGGATGAAAACAATAATACCTGATCTCCTGGTTCAAACGTGCGCCGGAGGATATGCTTGTCATGAAATGCTTTGGTGCGCGCTTTGTAATCGCGCAGTCCCTCATAGGCGTCCAGGCGCAGTTCTTCTAGTTCGCTCAGCTCAAATGCGCGTTCTTTTCCTGCCTCCTCCAAGTTCAAGTTGCAAATACGTAAGGCCCAATATGCCTTGTGCTCGAGCTCTACTGGCAGGTGGCATGCCTTCCCATAGACCAGCCGGAATGGTGAGGTTCCAATGGGCGTCTTGTGTGCAGTGCGGTATGCCCATAGCGCATCATCCAGGCGCTGGCTCCAATCCTTGCGCGACGGCCTCACAGTCTTTTCCAAGATGCGCTTGATCTCTCTGTTAGAAACTTCGGCCTGTCCATTTGTCAGCGGATGGTAAGCGGTGGACGTCTTGTGGCACACCCCATAGTGCTTGAAAACTTGCGCCACAACCCTGTTGCAGAAGTGCATCCCCTGGTCGCTGATAACTGCCTTAGGCACTCCGTACCTGCAAAATATGTTAGTTCTGAGAAAATCAGCGACAGTCTTACCATCATCCTTGCGCGTGGCCTTAGCTTCGACCCATTTGGATACGTAATCCACGGCCACCAGTATGTACTCGTAGCCGGCAGATGGGGGAAATGGACCCATGAAGTCGATTCCCCAAACATCGAACACTTCATCTACCAAAATCGGGGTCTGCGGCATCTCGTTGCGCGCGGAGATCCCTCCAGTGCGCTGGCACCTGTCACACTTCCTACAGTGGTCATAGGCATCTCTGAATAGGTGCGGCCAGTAGAATCCGCAGTCCAAGATCTTCCTGCTCGTGCGCTTGGGACCGAAATGTCCTCCACAGGCGTGCGCATGACAAAACATCAACACAGAGTTAATCTCATGGTCAGGCACGCAACGTCTTAATATCCGATCTGGACCTATTCTAAGCATGTAAGGATCATCCCAAAGGTAATGCTTGGACTCATGTTTCAATCGCATGCACTGAGTTTTATTGAAATGAGGAGGGAACGCACCTGTGACCAGGTAATTTGCGATATGCGCATACCATGGTACCTTACCTGTTAGCGCCATCAGATGCTCGTCAGGGAATGTCTCCTTGATCTGCCCTGGCTCCTCATCCTTTACGATCCTGCTCAGGTGATCAGCGACGGTATTTTCCGTGCCCTTCTTATCTTTGATCTCTAAGTCGAATTCCTGAAGCAGAAGTACCCAGCGCATCAGGCGCGGCTTGGTCTCTTTTTTGGACATGAGGTAGCGGATAGCTGCGTGGTCCGTGTAGATGATGACTCTGGCGCCTAGAACATATGCTCGGAACTTCTCCAGCGCAAATACAATTGCCAGAAGCTCCTTCTCCGTGGTGGTGTAGTTCTTCTACGCGGAGTCCAGTGTGCGCGATGCATAGTAGATGGCATGCGGCTTCTTGTCCTCGCGCTGCCCCAAGACTGCTCCTACTACGTAGTCACTTGCGTCACACATCAGCTCGAATGGCAGGTTCCAGTCTGGTGCGCGCATCACTGGCGCACTGGTCAGCGCTTCTTTCAGCTTATCGAACGCTGCCCTGCACTCATCAGTAAAATCGAAGCACACGTCTTTTTGCAACAGGTTAGACAGGTGATCGCGCGTCGTTGTGCGCGTCAAATATAATTCCTTCCTCTCCCACTAGTACAGCGGTTAAGTAAGGGTCGATCTCCACAGGGAGCAAGCAGTGAGTCTCAGCTAGTAACCTACACTTAAGAAAACGGGGGTTGCGTGAGTGATTGGGGGTTTTGCGCGATGCGCGAGTAACAGCAAATATCGTAACGCGGGAAATTGCACTAGACGTGCGCAAGCAGCAGAGATGAAGTACTATATTTATGAGAAGTATTGGGCAGACAATCCTCTATGAATGCATTCCTTATCATCGACTCTAAACGTCTATAGCTTGTGTCTTACTTGGGTTAGTGTCCGGTAAAGGCTTCCTAACACATGCGCATGTTCCGTTCAAAGTTCATGTGCTATTAATCCTTAGAACTAGGTTAAACAGCTGCGAATCCTGTCACAGTAGCAGCTGCCTACCCTAACTCGTCACTCCTAATTGTCACGGTAAGTTTGCGGTTCAAGGCTTCCCCTACGCGTGCAACTAGTTTAACATGTGACAAGTGAGCAACACGAGTAAGATTGCGGTTCAAGGCTTCCCCTACTTATGCAACTAACTGTCTCAATACGCACAGAATTAATACAAGTAAATAAACTATGCATTAAGCTCAAGTCTCAAAGGAATACATCATAGATTCATGCCCGACCAACACTAAGTGTTTAGCTAGACATGCTAGTGGTAAACATCATAAAATAGTAAGGTAACATCTAATGTATCAGAGAAAACGGTAGCAAACAGAGCGTGCAGTGTGTCTTCTCGGCTGGCGCAGTCGGCTGGCGCAAATCCTCTCAACAGGTCCGTGTGTTTTCCAGTCCTGCTGCACAGTGCCTCCTTGCGTCCTCTGGTGCCTCTGGAACAGCAGTCTTTCCAACTCCTTGAAACCCTAGACTCTCTTTCTTCTTATACTGCTCAGGAGGTTCATCTTTTGGCAGCTTCCAAATCTGGTCACTGGGATTTTGCGCTTGGCGCATAGCATTGGTCGGCGCAATCGGGTAGCGCACCTCTGCTGTCTTTCGCCATCTCTTCTTTTGTTTGCGCCGCTAGCTCCACAGGCTGATCTTTCACTCCTAGAACGCTGCCTGTTAGCGCGTATCCGACTCAGGGGCTCGTTCTGACCTGATATACAAAAAACATTGGAAACGAGTAATCTTGCCCATAAAATATTGCAAATAAGCAAGGGGTGATGATCTAAATAACGTGTATAACTAGGCTCTATCAAACCCCCCACACTTACCCCTTGTTCGTCCCGAACAAGTACTGAAACGCGGATACAATTACCTTTTCTGGAGACTAGCGCACAGCCTTGCATTCTGGCGCAAGATGCACAGTTGCTCAACTTGTGCTGCTCCATCACCTGCGCACAACTGCACTCAATAGTTCTAGTATAATAATTCCGAAAATTCATTACCTCTCAGCCAGGATGAAGATCTTTGGATGACTGGGAGATAGCTCTTCTTAGGCTCCTGGTTGTCAGCTTCCGCTCCGAAGATAGGTATATGGTTTCTTGCGCGAGCTTCTTCCAGTGCGTGATTCGTTCGCACACTTCCTGGGAACCTGAGCCTTTGATGATATCCTTGTGGTCTTGCGCACGCAGGTACTAAGTAGTGCGCATGCTGATTCTTTGTAACGCAAATCATCTGCTTCTGCTGGTATTTTTTCTTTTGTACAGCTTCCTTTCCAATTTTTTTATTTTATTCCCAGAACAGTTCCAATCTCAGCCTTCGGATAGCAGCTATGGAACTCGTTCCGCTCTCCCTCCTTGGTCTGTCTGCGCCGGTCAGCGCACGCGTTTACATCCGCGCCCGCTTTCCTTAGCTTGATTTCCAGAGAGAAGGTGGTCTGTTTTCCCACCTCGCCACGCTTGGGTATTTTGCCTTTTTGCATCTGCGTGACTGAGCGCGCTCTGTTGTTCCGAAGGTTGCGAAGCACCGGCCTCCACTAGCGCACTCGACCATATACCTCGCCTTCGAAGCAGAAGCGACTAACCGCCTCTCTGGAGCATTTCTATCAACTCCACATCCCCTGTATATCCCAACTAACAGGAGCAGAAAAAACGAAAAAATTATGCTAAAACAGTAGATAGCAGTGCACACAATACGGATAGCGCAAAACAAGCTAGAGCGCATGCGCATCCTGCACCTTAGCGCACTACTGCTACTAATTCTCTTCAACTTAAACTAAGCTATACTAAAAAATGCTCAGAAACATAAAATGTAAGAGTAACGCCCCCCCCCCCCCCCACACTTGAACAGAGACGTGTCCCCACGACTCAAGCTCAAGCGCACGGAGGCGGCGCACATGCATGCAATGCAACGACAATAAAGAACATAAGAGTAAACACGAATAGTCACACAAAATATAGCAAGGGGTTCACAGAATGTAGGGCTCAAATATTCAGCGCACAAAGTAGTCACTAGACGCAGCAATTAATAAAAGACACCACCCTAAAGTAAAAGCACTGCGCCTGCCTTTGGCCTTAGAAGTCTTCCGAGCTAGATGCAGCCTCTGAATCCTGCGCTACAGCCTCTGAAGAATCAGTCGTGGAGGCGGTGCTGGAGGATGGGGGTACAATGGTGAGGGGGTCAGGCTGCTCGTCCTCGGAGAGTGACTCCCATAAGGAATCGGAGTTGACGCTGGGAAAGTTAATTGGGGACTCCGGAACAGAAGGCCGGGCAGGGGAAACGGCTGGTGGTGGTACTGGGTCTGGGACAGGGGTGGGCTCTGCTACTGGGGCTGCTGGTGCGGGTGTAGGCTCTGCTGGGGCTGGGGTTGGAGCTGGTGCTGGAGCTGGAGCTGCTGAAGTTTCTGGGGTACGGGTAGGAGGTGGATGGTGCAGGCTGAGGAGAGGGGGAATTGCGTCTCCAAATTTCCACCCGGATGGTGGACTCATACTTAAATCCGCCCCCTCTGGCGCTAAGTATTCGAGCACGCGCATGACGTTGAACAACATGCGCTGCTCGGCAGTGGCCTCCTCAGGCGCCGCCTCAGTCTCAGTCCGTGGGCGCTTGGCAGGTGCACGCGGGGGAGAGTCCTCTATGGAAATGGTTACTGGCTCCCCTTGTGGTGCACGGGCCCTCTGTTGTGCTCCAGTCTGCGCCCGAGTCCTTGGGCGCCTGACTAGAGGCACCTCTGGTTCTAGGGCCTCCTCCATCTCATCGTCTGCTGCTGCGGCTGCTGCAGCTGCTGCTGCGCCTGCAGCTGCGCCCTGCGCACTGCTCTCCGCCCTGGCCCGCGCACTGCTCTCTACTCTGGCCCGCGGTGGTCTGGCTGGCTGCAGATGGTAGCACCACTCTAGTGTGCCATCGTCCCGAACGGCTACCGCCCTGATTTGCAGCATGTGAGCGCGGTCCAGAGGTATAGGCTGCACCAAGGTGTGCTCGGGCACCTCGGGCTCTCCATGTAAGCTCCGCAGCAAGTGCGTGATAAGCCCTCCACACGTCAGCGGCCCTCTCATGCTGACTCGGCTCCAATGGTGCACCATGTTCAGGATGAACAGCACCTTCCGCTCATAATAAAGCCCCGTCAAAATCTCCATATCCAGGAGGCTGATCTTTGGTGCGCCATTGAAACGGCCAATGATTGCGTAGGCCACGATGCGCCATAAGTAGAACAGCCACGGGTCGCGCAGCTCTCGGCCCCTGCTGCGCCCCGCGGCGAACGCTGGCCCTGTTGCCATGTCCCTCCAAGCCTCCTGGTTAGGGTGCGTGTCTAACTCCTCCTCACGCACCTTGGCGCACCCAAATGCGCGCCTCAGCCTCCTTTCCGAGGCTATGAACCAGACACCCCTGTGTCTATATCTAATCTCCCTGTCCCCCGCCTCCATAGATGCCAGGAACTCACACGTGTCCTCCTGGTCTGATGCGCTGCGGAGGTCCATTAGCGCCTCCCAGCCGGCAATCGCTAGCCTCTGCGCCACGAGGTCCTCTAACCCTACCTCGCGCAGGAAATCTCGACAGATGTACGGTGTCCCGTACATGTCCAAGCTAATGAATGCTGCGTACTTGTTAGCGAAAGCCGCTGGGGTTACCTGGTCTGCGGCGGGTCTCATCGTGCGCTGGCTCCGGTCAATCGTGGTCAATGCTCCCCAAAACCCTAAAAATCGAAACTGCTCAGAATCCTCCGAAATTTGCACCGAACGAGCGCCTACTGGTCGCCTACACAACGCACAAAACAGCACTCCAAGCCGCGCACTCTAGCCTGGTGCGATTTCAAAACCCTAAAAACTGTCTTCTCCGCGCAAACCCTAACAGAAGCGGCTCAAAGCGGGATCGGGGGTTACCTGGGTGCTGTGTGGTCGTGCGGTCCTTGAATCTCTCTAGACGGACGGTGGGATGAGCGCTGATCGACGGCAGAGGTCTGAGGGCGGGAGCTTGTGTGTAACGGTCGAGTGAAAAAGTGCTGGGAATTTTTCTAAGTCTGGCCTTATATACCCCCTATGGCTGGCGCAACTGACCTGCGCATTGAGAGGCGCACGGTCCTGCGCACTTGTGTGACTAAAAACTACCAAACCCTAAACTAAGCTAAAAACACTCAAAAAAAACAAAACAAGCAGAATAAAATGGGCCAAAATAAAATGTGTCGGGTTACCTCCCGACAAGTGCCTTTGTTTAACGTCGTTGGCTCGACGGTACCTCGTTACGTGCCAAGTAGTGCGTCTGCAGCCTCCCCCACTCTTGCTCCTGAGTGTCCCTGCGCCAGTGCTCGTGTTACGATCTCAGTGGTCCTGCGCAAAGGATAAAAGGGGAGGTCAGCATGTGATACATTATTCGTAAGGAGGGCAGATGCAGAGGAAGAGGAGAGATAGGCGATGGGTGCTAGTTCTCCCTCTGAAACATCTGGTGGTGCGTCTGGCGCAGCAGCTTGCTCGTCTACTATCTCTGGCTCGGCCAAGTCAATGTTGCGTGCTGCGCCATCCCAAGGTTCGCCCAAGTACCGTTTGACTCTCTGCCCGTTAACCTGAAAACGATGTTGGTGCCCTTCTTCTAATTCAATTGTGCCGTAGGGGAAAACCTTGGTGACGGTGTATGGTCCCGTCCACTTGCTGCGCAGCTTCCCAGGCATGAGCTTCAGGCGTGATGAAAATAATAATACCTGATCGCCTGGTTCAAATGTGCGCCGGAGGATGTGCTTGTCATGAAACGCCTTGGTGCGCGCTTTGTAATCGCGCAGTCCCTCATAGGCGTCCAGGCGCAGCTCTTCTAGTTCGCTCAGCTCAAATGCGCGTTCTTGGCCTGCCTCCTCCAAGTTCAAGTTGCAAATACGTAAGGCCCAATATGCCTTGTGCTCGAGCTCCACTGGTAGGTGGCATGCCTTCCCATAGACCAGCCGGAATGGTGAGGTTCCAATGGGTGTCTTGTGTGCCGTGCGGTATGCCCATAGCGCATCATCCAGGCGCTGGCTCCAATCCTTGCGCGACGGCCTCACAGTCTTTTCCAAGATGCGCTTGATCTCTCTGTTAGAAACTTCGGCCTGTCCATTCGTCTGCGGATGGTAAGCGGTGGACGTCTTGTGGCGCACCCCATAGTGCTTGAAGACTTGCGCCACAACTCTGTTGCAGAAGTGCGTCCCCTGGTCGCTGATAACTGCCTTAGGCACTCCGTACCTGCAAAATATGTTAGTTCTGAGAAAATCAGCGACAGTCTTACCATCATCCTTGCGCGTGGCCTTAGCTTCGACCCATTTGGACACGTAATCCACGGCCACCAGTATGTACTCGTACCCGGCAGATGGGGGAAATGGACCCATGAAGTCGATTCCCCAAACATCGAACACTTCATCCACCAGAATCGGGGTCTGCGGCATCTCGTTGCGCGCGGAGATTCCTCCAGTGCGCTGGCACCTGTCACACTTCCTGCAGTGGTCATAGGCATCTCTGAATAGGTGCGGCCAGTAGAATCCACAGTCCAAGATCTTCCTGCTCGTGCGCTTGGGACCGAAATGTCCTCCACAGGCGTGCGCATGACAAAACATCAATACAGAGTTAATCTCATGGTCAGGCACGCAACGTCTTAATATCCGATCTGGACCTATTCTAAGCATGTAAGGATCATCCCAAAGGTAATGCTTGGACTCATGTTTCAATCGCATGCACTGAGTTTTATTGAAATGAGGAGGGAACGCACCTGTGACCAGGTAATTTGCGATATGCGCATACCATGGTACCTTACCTGTTAGCGCCATTAGGTGCTCGTCAGGGAACGTCTCCTTGATCTGCCCCGGCTCCTCATCCTTTACGATCCTGCTCAGGTGATCAGCGACGGTATTTTCCGTGCCCTTCTTATCTTTGATCTCCAAATCGAATTCCTGAAGCAACAGTACCCAGCGCATCAGGCGCGGCTTGGTCTCTTTCTTGTATATGAGGTAGCGGATAGCTGCGTGGTCCGTGTAGATGATGACTCTGGCGCCTAGAACGTATGCTCGGAACTTCTCCAGCGCAAATACAATTGCCAGAAGCTCCTTCTCCGTGGTGGTGTAGTTCTTCTGCGCGGAGTCTAGTGTGCGCGATGCATAGTAGATGGCATGCGGCTTCTTGTCCTCGCGCTGCCCCAAGACTGCTCCCACTGCGTAGTCACTTGCGTCACACATCAGCTCAAATGGCAGGTTCCAGTCTGGTGCGCGCATCACTGGCGCACTGGTCAGCGCTTCTTTCAGCTTATCGAACGCCGCCCTGCACTCATCAGTAAAATCGAAGCACACGTCTTTTTGCAACAGGTTAGACAGGGGTATGCAAATCTTAGAGAAATCCTTAATAAAACGCCTGTAAAACCCAGCATGCCCTAAGAACGATTTCACGTCGCGCACGTTGGTGGCAAAAGGCAGATTAGAAATAATATCTATCTTAGCTTTGTCTACCTTAATACCCTCCTCTGAAATGATATGACCTAGTACTACTCCGTGCGTTACCATGAAATGACACTTCTCGTAGTTTAGCACTAAGTTCTTAGAGATGCAGCGCGCTAAGACTTTATCTAGATGTATTAAGCATGCATCAAAGGTACTCCCATATACAGTGAAATCATCCATGAACACTTCTATACATATACCAATCATATCAGAGAAAATGCTCATGACGAGGCGTTGGAACGTACCTGGCGCGTTGCACAGCCCAAAAGACATACGCCGAAACGCAAAAGTTCCGAAGGGGCATGTGAACGTGGTCTTCTCTTGATCCTCCGCAGCTATGGGTATCTGATTGTAACCTGAATATCCGTCCAAAAAACAAAAGTAAGGCTTACCTGCCAAGCGATCCAGCATTTGGTCCATGAAGGGTAGCGGGAAGTGGTCCTTGCGCGTTACAGCGTTCAGCTTCCTGTAGTCGATGCACATGCGCCAGCCAGTCTGTATGCGCTTGGGAACTAGCTCGCCCTGCGCATTCTCCTCCACCGTGATTCCTCCTTTCTTTGGCACAACGTGCACCGGGCTGACCCATCTGCTGTCTGAGATTGGGTAAATGACCCCTGCGTCAAGCAACTTCAGAACTTCCTTTTGCACGACCTCCATCATATTTGGGTTTAACCTGCGCTGAGCCTCCCTGGATGGTTTGGCGCCATCTTCCAACAGAATTCGGTGCATGCACACGTCTGGGCTCACTCCGCGCAGATCAGCAAGAGTCCATCCAATGGCGCGCTGGTTCCTGCGCAGCACCTGTTGTAAGCGCGCCTCCTGCCCTTCTTCCAATCCCCTCTTGATGATCACTGGCAGGGTGTCCTCATCTCCCAAGAAAATGTACTTGAGATGCTCCGGGAGTTGCTTCAGTTCGATCTTGGGTGCCTGCTCAACAGAGGGCAAGATTTTGTTAGCGGTGCAAATATGAACTATATCACGTACCTCTGTGGATGCTGGTTCAGCACTGCTTAGTTCCTTCTCTTGCTCCTCCAGTTCTGCCTGTGTCAGTAGCTCTGGTCCTATGGTTGCGCTCGCACACTGCGCTTCCGTGACTAAATCGTCAAAGCTGTCCATTGCGTGCACGGTAGCGTCCTCATGTGGGTGCTGCATCCCTTCGAAGATGTTGAAATGGATTTCTTCGCCATCTACCTCCATGGAGAGCGTGCCCCTCCACACGTCTATCTTCGTGCGCGCAGTCATCAGAAACGGTCTGCCTAGGAGGATCTGCGCACCGCTGGCGCTTGATTCACCCTCCATTTCGAGCACATAAAAGTCTGCTGGGAACACCAGCTCTCCTACTCGAACTAGGACATCTTCTATCATGCCTGCAGGTTGTTTACACGATCTATCTGCTAGCTGAATTGTGAGACCTGCAGGTTTTAGTGGTCCAAGGCGCAAGGTCGCATAGAGAGAATATGGTAATAAATTGACTGATGCACCTAAATCGATCATGCAGTTGCTCACCGTGGTTTTACCTAAGGTGCAAGGGATAGTGAATGTACCTGGATCTCGGCACTTAGGTGGTACCTTTTGCTGCACGATTGCTGAGGCTTGCGCATTTAGCATTACTTGTGCGCATTCGCCTGTCCTTCTTTTATTCGTGCACAGCTCTTTTAAAAACTTCGCATACCTGGGAATCTGTCGAATAGCTTCTATGAGAGGTATGTTGATTTCCACCTTGCTGAACAGCTCATACAGTTCCTTGTCCAGTGCTTCTTTTCTCGCCAGTGGTGCCTGCACGGGGAAAGGAGCAGGTATGTTAGTACAATTTTTGTCCTTGTTTTTCGAGTGAGACATACCTGGCGCATTGCCCTGCTGGTTCGTGGTTGGCGCTTCCGATTGCGCCTCTGGCTCTGGTTGCGCACTCTGAGCTGCTGAATCTGGGACTTGCGCAACTGGTTGCGCGGGCGCCTGCGCGGTCTGCTCTGTTCCCACTGTGCGCCCAGTCCTCAGTGTTACTGCATTAACTCCTCCCTTAGGGTTCTGAATCACTTGCGAAGGCAGGTTGCCATCGCTCTTTTTCAGCTCATACACCGTGGTTGCAATTTGTGATAGATGCTTTTCTATGGATTCGAACCTCTTGTCATACTTTTCGTCATTCTTGCGCACTGTGTCTGCTAACTGCCCCATGATATCTTCCAAGGATCGCTTTGGTTGCTGATGGTTCTGCGCTGGTGCGTCTGTGCGGCGATGCGGTGGATTGTAGGGTGCAGCTTGTTGCGTCTGCTGTGGTGTGCGCTGATCAATGGGCTGCCTCTGGAAATTGTTCTCTTCTCTCCATCTGAAACCATTTGCAGCAAGCCCAAAGCGCGGCTGATTCTGCCTCTGCGGTCCTCTGTTGTCCCATCCTCCAAGGGCATTCACATCTCCAGTTTCTTCAAAAAGTGTTGGGCACTCGTCTGTCTTGTGCTCAGTGGACCTGCAGAATTCACATACCTTTGGCGCAACTGGTTGTGCGCTCTGCGCACTCATCAGCTTCTGTAGCATGGCCTTCATTTCTTTGATCTCAGCGCTTGCCTCTACCTGATGCACAGAACGATTACGACTACTTTCAAGTGTTAATTGATGTCTTACCTGCCCAGCAGAATCTTCTATCAGCTGCCATGCATCCTCCGGGTACATGTTGCAAATGTCCCCTCCTGCGCACGCATTCAGTAGTCGCAGCTCCATGGGCAGCAGTCCATTCAGAAAGTTCTCTATCAGCACATTCTGGGGAAGCCCGTGATTGTAGCAGTTGGCTTCTAGCTCCCTGAAACGCTCGTAGTATTCTGACAGAGACTCCCCTGCGCCTTGCCTTGGCGCGGCCAATTCCCTTCTGAGCAGCGCAATCTTTGCTGCTGGATAAAATTTGTCTAAGAATTTCTTCTGCAGCTGCTCCCATGTGTGAATAGATCCTGCAGGTAAATTCATTAGCCAGTGTCTAGCTGTATCATTTAGTGAGAATGGAAATGCCTTCATTTTTAGCGCTTCATCGCTTTCCCCTTCGGTCTTCATGTTTTCGCAAATGACCAGGAACTCCCGCACATGCTTGACTGGATTTTCATTGTTCATTCCGTGGAACTTGGGCATGTGATGGATGAGTGAGCTCCTTAGCTCGAAGTGACCGCCAGGTGGAAGCACGATGCACCATGGCTGGTTAACAGTGATAGGGGCCGACATCTCGCGCACTGTTCTGCGTCGCGCGACTTGTGGCACGGGCGGCGCATGATACACTTCAGCGGCCCTCCTTGCCTCAACCTCGCGCTGCACTTCCTCTCTGAATAGGGTTGCGCGGTTATGCGCCCTTGCTTCCTCTGGGGTTCTGTCTCCCAGGTTATCTCCAACCACACTGTTATCCTCCATGTCCTGATCCAAACTCAAGAAACGAAATTAAATGGCAACGAAGTTGTTGCGTCTGTCAGTGCGCAACTAGAATCTGCGCAGCGCAACTGTTTCAAGGTTGCGCAGGCTGATGTAATTGTGCGCTGTCAGAAACAACAACGAGAAAACAAAACAAAATGAAATAGCTAGTTACTAAAATGAGAAATGTAAGCTAGCTAAAACTTAGCTGTGTTGCTCCCCGGCAACGGCGCCAAAATTTGATCGCGCGTCGTTGTGCGCGTCAAATATAATTCCTTCCTCTCCCACTAGTACAGCGGTTAAGTAAGGGTCGATCTCCACAGGGAGCAAGCAGTGAGTCTCAGCTAGTAACCTACACTTAAGAAAACGGGGGTTGCGTGAGTGATTGGGGGTTTTGCGCGATGCGCGAGTAACAGCAAATATCGTAACGCGGGAAATTGCACTAGACGTGCGCAAGCAGCAGAGATGAAGTACTATATTTATGAGAAGTATTGGGCAGACAATCCTCTATGAATGCATTCCTTATCATCGACTCTAAACGTCTATAGCTTGTGTCTTACTTGGGTTAGTGTCCGGTAAAGGCTTCCTAACACATGCGCATGTTCCGTTCAAAGTTCATGTGCTATTAATCCTTAGAACTAGGTTAAACAGCTGCGAATCCTGTCACAGTAGCAGCTGCCTACCCTAACTCGTCACTCCTAATTGTCACGGTAAGTTTGCGGTTCAAGGCTTCCCCTACGCGTGCAACTAGTTTAACATGTGACAAGTGAGCAACACGAGTAAGATTGCGGTTCAAGGCTTCCCCTACTTATGCAACTAACTGTCTCAATACGCACAGAATTAATACAAGTAAATAAACTATGCATTAAGCTCAAGTCTCAAAGGAATACATCACAGATTCATGCCCGACCAACACTAAGTGTTTAGCTAGACATGCTAGTGGTAAACATCATAAAATAGTAAGGTAACATCTAATGTATCAGAGAAAACGGTAGCAAACAGAGCGTGCAGTGTGTCTTCTCGGCTGGCGCAGTCGGCTGGCGCAAATCCTCTCAACAGGTCCGTGTGTTTTCCAGTCCTGCTGCACAGTGCCTCCTTGCGTCCTCTGGTGCCTCTGGAACAGCAGTCTTTCCAACTCCTTGAAACCCTAGACTCTCTTTCTTCTTATACTGCTCAGGAGGTTCATCTTTTGGCAGCTTCCAAATCTGGTCACTGGGATTTTGCGCTTGGCGCATAGCATTGGTCGGCGCAATCGGGTAGCGCACCTCTGCTGTCTTTCGCCATCTCTTCTTTTGTTTGCGCCGCTAGCTCCACAGGCTGATCTTTCACTCCTAGAACGCTGCCTGTTAGCGCGTATCCGACTCAGGGGCTCGTTCTGACCTGATATACAAAAAACATTGGAAACGAGTAATCTTGCCCATAAAATATTGCAAATAAGCAAGGGGTTATGATCTAAATAACGTGTATAACTAGGCTCTATCAACAGGGGTATGCAAATTTTAGAGAAATCCTTAATAAAACGCCTGTAAAACCCAGCATGCCCTAAGAACGATTTCACGTCGCGCACGTTGGTGGCATAAGGCAGATTAGAAATAATATCTATCTTAGCTTTGTCTACCTTAATACCCTCCTCTGAAATGATATGACCTAGTACTACTCCGTGCGTTACCATGAAATGACATTTTTCGTAATTTAGCACTAAGTTCTTAGAGATGCAGCGCGCTAAGACTTTATCTAGATGTGTTAAGCATGCATCAAAGGTACTCCCATATATAGTGAAATCATCCATGAACACTTCTATGCATATACCAATCATATCAGAGAAAATGCTCATGACGAGGCGTTGGAACGTACCTGGCGCGTTGCACAGCCCAAAAGACATACGCCGAAACGCAAATGTTCCGAAGGGGCATGTGAACGTGGTCTTCTCTTGATCCTCCGCAGCTATGGGTATCTGATTGTAACCTGAATATCCGTCCAAAAAACAAAAGTAAGGCTTACCTGCCAAGCGATCCAGCATCTGGTCCATGAAGGGTAGCGGGAAGTGGTCCTTGCGCGTTACAGCGTTCAGCTTCCTGTAGTCGATGCACATGCGCCAGCCAGTTTGTATTCGCTTGGGAACCAGCTCGCCCTGCGCATTCTCCTCCACCGTGATTCCTCCTTTCTTTGGCACAACGTGCACCGGGCTGACCCATTTGCTGTCTGAGATTGGGTATATGACCCCTGCGTCAAGCAACTTCAGGACTTCCTTTTGCACTACCTCCATCATATTTGGGTTTAACCTGCGCTGAGCCTCCCTGGATGGTTTGGCACCATCTTCCAACAGAATTCGGTGCATGCACACGTCTGGGCTCACTCCGCGCAGATCAGCAAGAGTCCATCCAATAGCGCGCTGGTTCCTGCGCAGCACCTGTTGTAAGCGCGCCTCCTGCTCTTTTTCCAATCCCTTCTTGATGATCACTGGCAGGGTGTCCTCATCTCCCAAGAAAATGTACTTGAGGTGCTCCGGGAGTTGCTTCAGTTCGATCTTGGGTGCCTGTTCAATAGAGGGCAAGATTTTGTTAGCGGTGCAAATATGAACTATATCAAGTACCTATGTGGGTGCTGGTTCAGCACTGCTTAGCTCCTCCTCTTGCTCCTCCAGCTCTGCCTGTGTCAGTAGCTCTGGTCCTATGGTTGCGCTCGCACACTGCGCTTCTGTGACTAAATCGTCAAAGCTGTCCATTGCGTGCACAGTAGCGTCCTCATGTGGGTGCTGCATCCCTTCGAAGATGTTGAAATGGATTTCTTCGCCATCTACCTCCATGGAGAGCGTGCCCCTCCACACGTCTATCTTCGTGCGCGCAGTCATCAGAAATGGTCTGCCTAGGAGGATCTGCGCACCGCTGGCGCTTGATTCACCCTCCATTTCGAGCACATAAAAGTCTGCTGGGAACACCAGCTCTCCCACTCGAACTAGGACATCTTCTATCATGCCTGCAGGTTGTTTGCACGATCTATCTGCTAGCTGAATTGTGAGACCTGCAGGTTTTAGTGGTCCAAGGCGCAAAGTCGCATAGAGAGAATATGGTAATAAATTGATTGATGCGCCTAAATCGATCATGCAATTGCTTACCGTGGTTTTACCTAAGGTGCAAGGGATAGTGAATGTACCTGGATCTCGGCACTTAGGTGGTACCTTTTGTTGCACGATTGCTGAGGCCTGCGCATTTTGCATTACCTGTGCGCATTCGCCTGTCCTCCTTTTATTTGTGCACAGCTCTTTTAAAAACTTCGCATACCTGGGAATCTGTCGAATAGCTTCTATGAGAGGTATGTTGATTTCCACCTTGCTGAACAGCTCATATAGTTCCTTGTCCAGTGCTTCTTTTCTCGCCAGTGGTGCCTGCACAGGGAAAGGAGCAGGTATGTTAGTACAATTTTTGTCCTTGTTTGTCGAGTGAGACACACCTGGCGCTTTGCCCTGCTGGTTCGTGGTTGGCGCTTCTGATTGCGCCTCTGGCTCTGGTTGCGCACTCTGAGCTGCTGGATCTGGGACTTGCGCAACTGGTTGCGCGGGCGCCTGCGCGGTCTGCTCTGTTCCCACTGTGCGCCCAGTCCTCAGTGTTACTGCATTAACTCCTCCTTTAGGGTTCTGAATCACTTGCGAAGGCAGGTTGCCATCGCTCTTTTTCAGCTCATACACCGTGGTTGCAATTTGTGATAGATGCTTCTCTATGGATTCGAACCTCTTGTCATACTTTTCGTCATTCTTGCGCACTGTGTCTGCTAGCTGCCCCATGATATCTTCCAAGGATCGCTTTGGTTGCTGATTGTTCTGCGCTGGTGCGTCTGTGCGGCGATGCGGTGGATTGTAGGGTGCAGCTTGTTGCGTCTGCTGTGGCGCGCGCTGATCAGTGGGCTGCCTCTGGAAATTGTTCTCTTCTCTCCATCTGAATCCATTTGCAGCAAGCCCAAAGCGCGGCTGATTCTGCCTCTGCGGTCCTCTGTTGTCCCATCCTCCAAGGGCATTTACATCTCCAGTTTCTTCAAAAAGAGTTGGGCATTCGTCTGTCTTGTGCTCAGTGGACCTGCAGAATTCACATACCTTTGGCGCAACTGGTTGTGCGCTCTGCGCACTCATCAGCTTCTGTAGCATGGCCTTCATTTCTTGGATCTCAGCGCTTGCCTCTACCTGATGCACAGAACGATTACGACTACTTTCAAGTGTCAATTGATGTCTTACCTGTCCAGCAGAATCTTCTATCAGCTGCCATGCATCCTCCGGGTACATGTTGCAAATGTCCCCTCCTGCGCATGCATTCAATAGTCGCAGCTCCATGGGCAGCAGTCCATTCAGAAAGTTCTCTATCAGCACATTCTGAGGAAGCCTGTGATTGTAGCAGTTGGCTTCTAGCTCCCTGAAACGCTCGTAGTATTCTGACAGAGACTCCCCTGCGCTTTGCCTTGGCGCGGCCAATTCCCTTCTGAGCAGCGCAATCTTCGCTGCTGGATAAAATTTGTCTAAGAATTTCTTCTGCAGCTGCTCCCATGTGTGGATTGATCCTGCGGGTAAGCTCATCAGCCAGTGTTTGGCTGCATCGCTCAATGAAAATGGGAACACCTTCATCTTCAGCGCTTCATCGTTCTCCCCCAAGGTCTTCATGTTCTCGCAAATGATTAGGAACTCCCGCACATGCTTGACTGGATTTTCGTTGTTCATTCCGTGAAACTTGGGCATGTGATGGATGAGTGAGCTCCTCAGTTCGAACTGTCCGTTGGGCGGAAGCACTATGCACCATGGCTGGTTAACAGTGAGTGGGGCTGACATTTCGCGTACTGTCCTGCGCCTCGCGACTGGACGAACGGGTGGCGCAATGTATGGTTCAGCGGCCATCCGTGCGTCGACCTCACGCTGCACTTCCTCTCTGAATAGGGCTGCGCGGTTATGTGCCCTTGCTTCCTCTGGGGTTCTGTCTCCCAGGTTATCTCCAACCACACTGTTATCCTCCATGTCCTGATCCAAACTCAAGAAACGAAATTAAATGGCAACGAAGTTGTTGCGTCTGTCAGTGCGCAACTAGAATCTGCGCAGCGCAACTGTTTCAAGGTTGCGCAGGCTGATGTGATTGTGCGCTGTCAGAAACAACAACGAGAAAACAAAACAAAATGAAATAACTAGTTACTAAAATGAGAAATGTAAGCTAGCTAAAACTTAGCTGTGTTGCTCCCCGGCAACGGCGCCAAAAATTGATCGCGCGTCGTCGTGCGCGTCAAATATAATCCTTCCTCTCCCACTAGTACAGCGGTTAAGTAAAGGTCGATCTCCACAGGGAGCAAGCAGTGAGTCTTAGCCAGTAACCTACACTTAAGAAAACGGGGGTTGCGTGAGTGATTGGGGGTTTTGCGCGATGCGCGAGTAGCAGTGAATATCGTAACGCAGGAAATTGCACTAGACGTGCGCAAGCAGTATAGATGAGATACTATGTTTATGAGAAGTGCTGGGCAGACAATCCTCTATGAATGCATTCCTTATCATCGACTCTAAATGTCTATAGTTTATGTCCTACTTGGGTTAGTGTCCGGTAAAGGCTTCCTAACACACGCGCATGTTCCGTTCAAAGTTCATGTGCTATTAATCCTAGAACTAGACTAAACAGCTGCGAATCCTGTCACAGTAGCAACTGCCTACCCTAACTCGTTACTCCTAATTGTCACGGTAAGTTTGCGGTTCAAGGCTTCCCCTACGCATGCAACTAGTTTAACAGGTGACAAGCAAGCAACACAAGTAAGATTGCGGTTCAAGGCTTCCCCTACTCATGCAACTAACTGTCTCAGTACGCACAGAATTAATACAAGTAAATAAACTATGCATTAAGCTCAAGTCTCAAAGGTAATACATCATAGGTTCATGCCCGACCAACACTAAGTGTTTAGCTAGACATGCTAGTGGTAAACATCATAAAATAGTAAATAACAACTACTGTATCAGAGAAAACGGTAGCAAATAGTGCGTGCAGTGTCTTCTCTTGGCTGGCGCAGTCGGCTGGCGCAACTCTCCTTGACAGGTCCGTGTGTTTTCCAGTTCTGCCGCGCAGTGCCTCTGGAGTGCCACTGAGTGATGATGTTCCGCTCTCTTGAAACCCTAGACTTTCTTTGTTTAAATAGTGCCCAGGAAGTTCATCTTTTGGCAACTTCCAAATCTGGTCACTGGGACTTTGCGCCTGGCGCACGGCATTGATTGGCGCAATCGGGTAGCGCACCTCTGCTGTCTTTCGCCATTTCTTCTTCTGTTTGCGCCGCTAGCTCCGCAGGCTGATCTTTCACTCCTAGAACGCTGCCTGTTAGCGCGTATCCGACTCAAGGACTCGTTCTGACCTGATATACAAAACATTGGAAACGAGTAATCTTGCTCATGAAATATTGCAAACAAGCATAGGGTTATGACCTAAATAATGTGTATAACTAGGCTCTATCAGCTCTCAATGGAGGTCGATGGCGAGGAGATTCATTTTAACATATTCAAAGGGATGCAGCACCCTCATGAGGACGCCACAGTGCACGCGATGGACAGCATAGATGACTTGGTTGCAGATGTGCAATGTGCAAGCGCAGCAAAAGAACCTGAGACACTGGCACAGGCAGAGTTGGAGGCGCAGGAGGATGAGCTGAGGAGTGCTGAACCAGCATCCAGACAGGTACATGATATAGTTAATGTCTGCACTGCTAATAAAATCTTGCCCTCTATTGAACAGGCACCCAAGGTCGAGCTGAAGCAACTCCCAGAGCACCTTAAATACATATTTTTGGGAAATGAAGACACCCTACCGGTAATCATAAAGAAAGGATTGGAAGAGGAGCAGGAGGCGCGATTACAGCAGGTGCTGCGCAAGAACCAGCGCGCTATAGGATGGACACTTGCTGACTTGCGCGGAGTGAGCCCGGACGTATGTGACAGCGCGTCGTCGTGCCCCTCAAATTTGAATTTGTAACTCCTGTTAACACACTAGCAAGCGGTAAGCAGGGTCGAACCCAAAGAGAGCAAATTAGTCGGAGTTCAAATGGAAGTCACAGAAAAAGGAACACAACTGAGGATATCAATTCAAAGAAAATCAGTTCGGGGAGTGCAATGCAACTAGTTATCATCGATCGAATACATGCATAAACTAATGGATTCTGCCTCAGTCCAACATTCCCGCTAAAGATATGTCGACAATCAAATTCTACCTATTCTTAACCGCTAGGCCTTCGAACAAGTTCAATAGTTACTCGACTTATATCACAAATTGGTTCTACCGCTAGGTTTTCCCCAACAATGCAATCAAGTCAAGTGTAACACAATTGATATCAATCTAGCTCACCGCTAAGCTGCACTAAATTGTCAATCAAAGCACTCGTTTCATTCATACAAGGGCAGCAACCCATAGCTCAAATCATGTATTCATTGACCTCAAACCAACTATTGCAATGCAAACCCCCAAACTGAAATATTGACTTAGCTACTCATCATATTCATGGTATACAATAGAAACTAGGTCGAGTCACTACAAACTGAGATTAAACGAAACTGAGCTAAAATACAAATTCGATGAATAGTGTTTCCGGCCGTGAATAGTGGATTCCGGCCGTGAACAGTAATGAACAGTGACAGTACGTGAACAGTAAAAATAAACAGTAACCGGCCGCCGTGAACAGTAAATTCCGGCCACTTTTCCAGCAGCTTCTCTCTAGAACTCCTCCACTGCCGTCACTGTAGCTTCCGTGAATAGTGCTGTCCCAAAAATGGAGTGTTTTAGTGAGATGATTCTTTTCCTAATTTGTCCATGTCTTAGGTTTAGGGTTTTTGGGTTGAACCATCTTGATTGAACCACATGTGCTTGAACCAAATCTGATTTCCAATTGAACCAGCAGAGTTGACAGCTGTTGACTTTTTGGTCTTGGGTGAATGCTTCAAATATGCGATAAAATCCGATGCGATCTTGAACACACCTGCGATACGAAAACACTACAAAAGAGTAATCGATTCACGCAAAATGTAATAAAACTATGGGAATAAATAACTCAATGGAGCGTATAAATACACTCCATCAGTATGCATGCATAGGATTCTATTGGAAGATGGTGCCAAACCATTCAGGGAGCCTCAGCGCAGATTGAACCCGAACATGATGGAGGTGGTGCAGAAAGAGATCTTGAAGCTGCTTGACGCAGGAGTCATTTACCCAATCTCGGACAGCAAATGGGTAAGTCCAGTGCACGTTGTGCCGAAGAAAGGAGGAATCACAGTAGAGGAGAATGCGCAGGGCAAGCTAGTTCCCAAGCGCATGCAAACTGGATGGCGCATGTGCATCGACTACAGAAAGCTTAACGCAGTCACGCGCAAGGACCATTTTCCGCTGCCCTTCTGACAGCGCGTCGTCGTGCGCTTCAAATTTGTATTTGTAACTCCTGTTAACACACTAGCAAGCGGTAAGCAGGGTCGAACCCAAAGAGAGCGAGTAAGATAGAGTTCTAATGAAAGTCACAGAAAAAGGAATAACCGAGGAAATCAATTCAGAGAAAATCAGTTCGGGGAATACAATGCAACTAGTTATCACCGATCGAATACATACAGAAGCTAGTGAATTCTGCCTGAGTCCAACATTCTCGCTAAAGATATGTCGACAATCAAATTCTACCTATTCTTAACCGCTAGGTTTTCGAACAAGTGCAATAGTTACTCAACTAACACCACAAAATCGGTTCTACCGCTAGGTTCTCACCAATAATGCAATCCAATCAAGTATAACACAAATGACATCAATATAGCTCACCGCTAAGCTGCACTAAATTGACAATCAAGCATTCATTCATTCATACAAAGGCAGCGAATCAAAACCTCGAATCATGTATTCATTGACCTCAAACCAAATGTTGCATTATAAACCCCAAACTGAAAATACGATTTAGCTACTTATATCATTCATGGAATACAATAAAAAGTCATTACACTACAATAGGATAAGGAACACAAACTGACTAAAATAAATTCTGTCGTGAACAGTGTTCCGGCATGAACAGTAACAGTGAACAGTGAACAGTGCAACGCGAACAGTGAAATGAATAGTAACCGGCGTGAACAGTGATTTCCGACGACTTCTCTCTCAAGCTCCTCTCCTCCCGCCGTTCTACTGTAGCTCCCGTGAATAGTGCCGTCCAAAAAATGGAGTATAATGAAGTGAAATGTTTCTTTTCCTCTTTTGTCCATGTCTTAGGTTTAGGGTTTTTGGGTTGAACAAGAATGAACCACATTGAACCACATCTAATTTCTAATTGAACCAGCAGAGTTGACTGCTGTTGACTTTGACTGCTGTTGACTTCTTGATCTTGGATGAATGCTTCGAATATGCGATAAATTCCAATGCGATCTTGAACATTCCTGCGATACGAAGACACTATAAAAGAGTAATCGATCCACACAAAATGTAATAAAATTATGGGAATAAACAACTCAATGGAGCGTATAAATATGCTCCATCACCTTCATGGACCAGATGCTAGATCGATTAGCGGGGAAGCCATACTTTTGCTTCCTGGACGGGTATTCAGGGTACAATCAGATACCCATAGCTGCGGAAGATCAGGAGAAAACCACGTTAACCTGCCCATTCGGTACGTTTGCGTTTCGGCGCATGTCATTTGGGCTGTGTAACGCGCCAGGTACGCTCCAACGTTCATGGATGATTTTACTGTACACGGAGGTACCTTTGACGCATGCTTAACTCATCTTGATAAGGTCTTAGCGCGCTGCATTTCAAAAAACCTAGTGCTCAATTATGAGAAATGTCATTTCATGGTATCGCATGGAGTAGTACTAGGACATATTATCTCGCAGGAAGGGATCAAGGTAGACAAAGCCACAATAGATCTTATTTCTAATCTGCCTTATTCCACTAACGTGCGCGATGTGAAATCATTCCTTGGGCATGCTGGGTTTCACAGGCGTTTCATAAAAGATTTCTCTAAGATTTGTATACCCCTGTCTAACCTTTTGCAAAAGGATGTGTGTTTCGAATTTACTGATGAGTGCAGGGCCGCGTTTGACAAGCTGAAGGAGGCGTTGATAAGTGCGCCAGTGATGCGCGCGCCAGACTGGAACCTGCCGTTTGAACTGATGTGTGACGCAAGTGACTATGCAGTAGGTGCAGTCCTGGGTCAGCGCGTGGACAAGAAGCCGCATGCCATCTATTATGCATCGCGCACACTGGACGCTGTGCAGGGGAACTACACCACCACGGAGAAGGAACTTCTGGCAATTGTGTTTGAGCTGGAGAAGTTCCGTGCATATGTTCTTGGCGCCAGGGTCATCGTCTACACAGACCACGCAGCAATAGGTTACCTGATGTCCAAGAAGGAGACTAAGCCACGCCTGATGCGCTGGGTGCTCCTACTTCAGGAATTCGACTTGGAAATCAAAGATAAGAAGGGTACGGAGAACACAGTCGCGGACCACCTAAGCAGGATCGTGAAAGCAGAGGAGCCAGGGCGGATCACGGAGACATTCCCTGACGAGCATCTGATGGCGCTGACAGGTAAGGTACCACGGTATGCGCACATTGCAAATTACCTGGTCACAGGTACGTTTCCTTCTCATTTCACTAAAACCCAATACATGAGATTAAAGCATGAGTCCAGGTATTACATTTGGCATGATCCGTATATGCTCAGAATAGGACCTGATCAGATTTTGAGGCGCTGCGTGCCTGACCATGAAATTAACTCTGTTTTGATGTTTTGTCATGCGCACGCATGTGGATGACACTTTGGTCCAAAGCGCACGAGCAGAAAGATCCTAGACTGCGGATTCTATTGGCCACACTTGTTTAGTGACTCGTACAACCACTGCAGGAATTGTGACAGGTGCCAGCGCATAGGGGGCATATCAGCGCGCAATGAGATGCCGCATACGCTAATTCTAGTGGATGAAATATTCGATATTTGGGGGATTGACTTCATGGGGCCATTTCCTCCATCTTCCGGATATGAGTATATATTGGTCGCAGTGGATTATGTCTCCAAATGGGTTGAGGCTAAGGCCACCCGGAACTCCACATCCCCTGTATATCCCAACTAACAGGAGCAGAAAAAACGAAAAAAAATACTAAAATAGTTGATAGCAGAGCATGCAATATGGATAGCGCACAACAAGCTGAACAGTGAACGCAACCCGCACACAAGCGCACCACTGCTACTATTTCTTCAACTAAACTAAGCTATACTACAAAGCTAAAAAAAAAAACGTGAAATGTAAATGTAACGCTCCCCCCACACTTAAACAGAGACGTGTCCCCACGACTCATGCTCAAGCGCACGGAGAACGCGCACATGCATGCAAGCAAAACAAAGAACATAAGAACGAAAAATAAACATATGGTCAGCGCAGCAACAATATAGCAAGGGGTCACAAAATATTCAGCACAATAGTCAGCAAAATATAGCAACATATATCAACAGTTGTCAAAAAGATAAGAAAAAAAACCACCCGAAAGAAATGCGCACCCCACTGCAGCCCTAGATGTCCTCGGAGCTGGACTCAGCCGCTGATCCGCGCGCCTCCTCATCTGAAGAATCCGTCACATACTCGGTGCTGGAGGCTGGCGGCACTACAGAAATGGCGGCGGGCTGAGCCACGAGGTCGTCCTCTGAGATAGGATCCCATAGTGAATCGGAGCTGGTACTAATGATGGGTTCGGCTTTAGGGGACCTCTGAATGGACGGCTGTGCAGGGGGTGGTGCAGGTGCTGGTGCTGGGGTGGGCTCTGGTGCTGGGGCTGGGGCTGGCACTGGTGCTGGAGCTGGCACTGCTGCATGGACCGGGGGCTGGGTAGGAGGGCTGGCTGGCTGGTGCGGCTCGCTGGGGGATCCTGGAGGCGGCCTGCGCAGGCTGAGGAGAGGGGGAATAGCATCTCCAAATCTCCACCCTGATGGTGGCCTCATACTCAAATATTCGAGAGCTCGCATGACGTTGAACATCATGCGCTGCTCCTCGGATACCTCCTCAGGCGCCTCCTCTGCCTCTGCCCTGGGGCGCTTTCCTCGTGCACGCGGGGGAGAATCCTCAATGGCAATGGTAACTGGCTCCCCCTGCGGTGCACTGGCCCTCCGGTGCGCTCCAGTCTGCGCATGAGTCCTCATGCGCCTGACTGGAGGCGCAACTGGCTCTGGGGCCTCGTCCTCCTCCATCTCCTCCACAGCCTCCGCTGCTTGTGCGCTGCTCTCTGCTCGCTGCCTCGGCGCTCTGGCCGGTTGCAGCCAGTAGCACCATTCCAATGTACCATCCTCTCTCACGGCTACCGCTCTTATCTGTAGCATCTGGGCGCGGTCCAAGGGAACAGCCGGCACCACTGTGTGCTCGGTCACCTCTGGCTCTCCATGCAACGCACGCAGCAGGTGCGTTATCATCCCTCCACAAGTCAGCGGCCCCTTGGTGCTGACCCGACTCCAATGAAGCACCATGTTCAAGAAAAACAGCACCCTCTTCCCATAGTAAAAGCCCTTCAAAATCTCCATGTTCAGTAAGCTGATCTTGGGCGCACCATTGAAGCGCCCGATGATGGCATAGGCGACCATGCGCCACAAGTAGAACATCCACGGGTCGCGCAGCTCGCGTCCTCGGCTGCGCCACGCCTCCTGATTCGTGTGCGTGTCTATATCAGCTTCTCGCACCTTAGCGCACCTCAGTGTGCGGTTTAGCCTCTTAGCCGAGGCAATGTACCAGACCCCTCGGTGCCGGTACCTTATCTCCAGATCGGCCGTCTCCAGTGACGCCAGAAACTCGCAGGTGTCCTCCTTGTCTGCTGCGCTGTTGAACTCCAACAGCGCCTCCCAGCCCGCCAGCGCGAGCTTCTCCATGATGAGGTCCTCCATCCCGACCTCTCGCAGGAACTCCCTGCTAATGTACGGAGTCCCGTACATCTCAAGCCTCAAGAAGGCTTCGTACTTGCTGGCGAAATGAGCTGGGGTATCTTGATCCTCGGCAGGCTGCATCGTGCGCTGGGTTTCTTCGGTCAACTACGGTCAACACTCACAAAAGCTCAAAAAATCCAAACTCCTCCGAATGCCCTGAAACTTTCACCAAAGGATCGCTTACTGCCCGCCTACAAAACCTCCTAACCAAAACTCCAAACGGTGCACGCTAGCTTGGTGCGATTTTAGACCTAGGGCACCCCTCTTATCGCACAAACCCTAATGCAATCGGCTCAAATCGGAGAGGAAGGGTTACCTGGTGAGTGTGCGACTGTATGCTCCTCAAATCTCTCTAAACGGAAGTTGGGTTGAGCACCGAACGGTGAGCGGCTGCTGAGGGCGGGAGTTTCTCTTGCAACGGTCGAGCGTGAAAAGTGCTGAAATTTTTCTAAGTACTGCCCTTATATACCCCCCTGACTGGCGCAGTTGTCCTGCGCACGGACCTGCGCGCTGCTGCTCGACTAAAAACTACAAGTCCTAAAACTAACTAAAAGACACTAGAAAAACAAAAAGAAAAAAATGTAAAAGTAAAACGTGTCGGGTTACCTCCCGACAAGTGCCTTTGTTTAACGTCGTTTGCTCAACTGTACCTCGTTACTTGCGTGAAAATGTACCAGCGACCTCCCCCACACTTGCTCCTGAGTGACCCCGCGCCCGTGCATGTGTTGTGTTCTTCTTGGTCCTGCGCAAAGGATCGGAAGAGTGGTCAGCTTGGTTACTAGTATGTGATAAATCATGAGTAACGAGGTGAGGTAAAGAGGAAGAAGAAATATGAGCAATAGTTCCCAGTTCTCCCTTTGGTGCGTCTGGTAGTGACTCTGGCGCAGCAACCTGCGCATCTGCTATCCGGTGCTCGTTTTCTAACTCGACTGTTCCGTAGGGGAAAACCTTGGTAACTGTGTACGGTCCTGTCCATTTGCTGCGCAGCTTCCCAGGCATGAGCTTTAGGCGCGAGGAGAATAATAGTACCTGGTCTCCTGGCTCAAAAGTGCGTCTGAGGATATGTTTGTCATGAAATGCCTTTGTGCGCGCCTTGTAATCGCGCAGTCCCTCATATGCATCCAGGCGCAGCTCTTCTAATTCGCTCAGCTCAAAAGCGCGCTCCTTACCGGCCTCGTCTAGGTTCAGGTTGCAAAGGCGCAATGCCCTGTATGCTTTGTGCTCCAATTCCACTGGCAGGTGGCACGCTTTTCCGTAAACCAACCGGAACGGTGAGGTCCCAATTGGTGTCTTATGCGCTGTTCGGTATGCCCACAGTGCATCGTCAAGGTGCTGGCTCCAGTCTTTGCGTGACGGTCTCACAGTTTTCTCCAGTATGCGCTTAATCTCTCTGTTAAAAACCTCGGCCTGTCCATTTGTCTGAGGGTGGTAAGCGGTGGACGTCTTGTGGCGCACTCCATAATGCTTGAAAACCTATGCTACTATCCTATTACAAAAGTGCGTCCCCTGGTCGCTAATGATTGCCTTTGGCACTCCGTACCTGCAAAATATGTTAATCCTTAAAAAGTCAGCGACCGTCTTACCATCATCCTTCCGTGTAGCCTTGGCTTCAACCCATTTGGAGACATAATCTACCGCGACCAATATATACTCATATCCGGAAGATGGAGGAAATGGCCTCATGAAGTCAATCCCCCAAATGTCGAATACTTCATCCACTAGAATTGGCGTCTATGGCATCTCATTGCGCGCTGATATGCCTCCTGTGCGCTGGCACCTGTCACAGTTCCTACAGTAGTTATACGAGTCTCTGAACAGGTGCGGCCAATAGAAACCGCAATCCAGAATCTTTCTGCTCGTGCGCTTTGGACCGAAGTGTCCTCCACATGCGTGCGCATGACAAAACATCAAAACAGAGTTAATCATGGTCAGGCACGCAGCGCCTTAAAATCTGATCAGGTCCTATTCTGAGCATATACGGATCATCCCAAAGGTAATACTTGGACTCATGTTTCAATCTTATGCATTGGGTTTTAGTGAAATGAAGAGGAAACGTACCTGTGACCAGGTAATTCGCAATGTGCGCATACCATGGTACCTTACCTGTCAGCGCCATCAGATGCTCGTCAGGGAACGTCTCCGTGATCTGCCCTGGCTCCTCCGCTTTCACGATCCTGCTCAGGTGGTCCGCGTCTGTGTTTTCCGTGCCCTTCTTATCCTTGATCTCCAAGTCGAATTCCTGAAGTAGGAGCACCCAGCGCATCAGGCGCGCCTTAGTTTCTTTCTTGGACATTAGGTAACGGATTGCTGCGTGGTCTGTGTAGACCATGACTCTGGCGCCAAGAACATATGCACGGAACTTCTCCAGCGCAAACACAATTGCCAGAAGTTCCTTGTCTGTGGTAGTGTAGTTCCTTTGCGCAGCGTCCAGTGTGCGCGACGCATAATAAATGGCATGCGGCTTCTTATCCACGCGCTGTCCCAGGACTGCACCTACTGCATGGTCGCTCGCGTCGCACATCAGTTCAAATGGCAGGTTCCAGTCTGGCGCGCGCATCACTGGCGCACTTGTCAGCGCCTCTTTCAGCTTATCAAACGCGGCGCTGCACTCATCAGTAAATTCGAAACACACATCCTTTTGCAAGAGGTTAGACAGGGGTATACAAATCTTAGAAAAATCTTTTATGAAGCGCCTGTAAAACCCAGCATGCCCAAGGAATGATTTCACATCGCGCACGTTAGTGGAATAAGGCAGATTAGCAATAAGATCTATTTTGGCTTTGTCTACCTTGATCCCTTCCTGCGAGACAATATGTCCTAGTACTACACCATGCGATACCATGAAATGACATTTTTCATAATTGAGCACTAGGTTCTTTGAGATGCAGCGCGCTAAGACCATATCAAGATGAGTTAAGCATGCGTCAAAGGTACTTCCGTGTACAGTAAAATCATCCATGAACACTTCTATGCATATACCAATCATATCAGAAAAATGCTCATGATTAGACATTGGAACGTACCTGGCCCGTTACACAGCCCAAATGACATGCGCCGAAACGCAAACGTACCGAATGGGCAGGTAAACGTGGTCTTCTCTTGATCTTCCGCAGCTATGGGTATCTGATTGTACCCTGAATATCCGTCCAAGAAACAAAAGTAGGGCTTCCCCTCTAATAGATCTAGCATCTGATCCATGAAGGGTAGCGGGAAATGGTCCTTGCGCGTGACTGCGTTAAGCTTCCTGTAGTCGATGCACATGCGCCATCCAGTTTGTAAGCGCTTGGGAACTAGCTCGACCTGCGCATTCTCTTCTACTGTGATTCCTCCCTTCTTTGGCACAACGTGCACTGGACTTACCCATTTGCTGTCCGAAATAGGGTAAATGACTCCTGCGTCAAGCAACTTCAGGATCTCCTTTTGCACCACCTCCATCATGTTCGGGTTCAATCTGCGCTGAGACTCCCTGGATGGTTTGGCACCATCTTCCAACAGAATTATATGCATGCATACGTCCGGGCTCACTCCGCGCAGGTCAGCAAGTGTCCCTCCTATAGCGCGCTGTTTCTTGCACAGCACCTGCTGTAATCGCGCCTCCTGCTCCTCTTCTAATCCTTTCTGTATGATCACTGGCAGGGTGTCTTCATTTCCCAAGAATATGTACTTGAGGTGTTCTGGGAGTTGTTTCAGCTCGACCTTGGGTGCCTATTCAATAGAGGGCCAGATTTTATTAGCAGTGCAGACATTAACTAAGTCTTGTACCTGTCTGGATTCTGGTTCAGCACTGCTCAGCTCATTCTCTTGCGCCTCCAACTCTGCCTGTGCCAGTGTTTCAGGTTCTTCTGTTGCGCTCGCACATTGCGCATCTGCAACTAAGTCGTCTATGCTGTCCATTGCGTGCACTGTGGCGTCTTCATGAGGGTGCTGCATCCCTTTGAATATGTTAAAATGAATTTCCTCGCCATCAACCTCCATAGAGAGTGTGCGCGCTGTCATTAGAAATGGTCTGCCCAGTAGGATCTGCACACTGCTTATGCTCGACTCACCCTCCATTTCTAGGACATAGAAGTCTGCTGGGAACACCAACTCTCCTACTCGGACAAGGACATCCTCTATCATGCCCGTAGGTTGCTTGCACGACCGATCTGCTAGCTGTATGGTGAGACCTGCAGGCTTAAGTGGTCTGAGGCGCAATGACGCATATAGGGAATAGGGTAGCACATTTATAGATGCGCCTAAGTCAATCATGCAATTACTAACTGTGGTTTTACCTAAAGTGCAAGGGATGGTGAACGTACCTGGGTCTCGGCATTTAGGTGGTACCTTATGTTGCATGATTGTTGAGGCCTGCGCATTTAGCATTACCTGTGTGCACTCGCCCTTCCTTCTCTTGTTTGTGCACAGCTCCTTTAGAAATTTGGCGTACCAAGGGATCTGCCGAACTGCTTCAATAAGGGGAATGTTTATTTGCACCTTACTGAATAACTCGTAGAGCTCCTTATCAAGCGCTTCCTTCCTAGCTGATGGTGCCTGTACAGGGAAAGGTGCAGGTATGTTAGTACGATTCGTGCCCTTGTCTTTTAATTGTGTCATACCTGGCGCTTCGCCCTGCTGGCTTGTGGCTGGCGCCTTTGGTTGCGCGTCTTTGCTCTGGTTGCGCATTCTGCTCTATTGGTTCTGGGACTTGCGCAACTGGTGGCGCAGGCGCCTTCGTGGTCTGCTCTGTTCCTATCGTGCCCCCAGTCCTCAGTGTCACGGCGTTGACTCCTCCCTTAGGGTTCTGGATCACTTGCGAAGGCAGGTTGCCATCGCTCTTTTTCAGCTCATACACCGTGGTAGCAATCTGTGATAGCTGCTTCTCAATGGACTCGAACCTCTTGTCATATTTCTCATCATTTTTGCGCACTATGTCTGCTAGCTGCCCCACGATATCTTCTAAGGATCGCCTCAGTTGCTGGTTGTTCTGCGCTGGTGCGTCAGTGCGGCGATGCGGTGGATTGTAGGGCGCAGCTTATTGCGTCTGCTGTGGCGCGCGCTGATCCGTGCACTGCCTGAAAATTGTTTTCCTCCTTCCATCTGAACCCATTTGCGGCTAGTCCAAAACGCGGCTGATTCTGCCTCTGTGCCCCTCTATTATCCCATCCTCCGAGAGCATTGACATCTCCTGATTCCTCGAAAAGTGTGGGACATGCATCGGTTTTGTGCTCAGTGGACGTGTAGAACTCGCATACCTTTGGCGCAACTGGTTGTGCGCCTTGCGCACTCATCAACTTTTGCAGCATGGCCTTCATTTCCTTTATTTCAGCGCTTGTTTCTACCTGATGCACAGAACGAGCACGACTATTTTCAAGTGTTAGCTGATGTCTTACCTGCCCAGCAGAGTCTTGTATCAGCTGCCACGCGTCCTCTGGGTACATGTTGCAAATGTTGCCTCCTGCGCATTCATTCAATAATCGCAGCTCCATGGGCAACAATCCATTCAGGAAATTCTCTATCAGCACATTTTGGGGTAGGCCGTGATTGTAGCAGTTGGCCTCCAGTTCCCTGAAACGCTCGTTATACTCGGACAGCGACTCTCCTGCGCTCTGCCTAGGCGCGGCCTGCTCCCTCCTGAGGAGCGCGATCTTTGCTGCGGGGTAGAACTTGTCCAAGAACTTCTTCTGCAGCTGCTCCCATGTGTGAATTGATCCTGCTGGTAAGTTCATCAGCCAATGCCTGGCTGTGTCACACGATGAAAATGGGAACGCTTTCATCTTCAGCGCTTCGTCGCTCTCCCCTTCGGCCTTCATGTTCTCGCAAATGACTAGGAATTCTCGCACATGCTTGACCGGATTCTCGTTGTTCATCCCGTGGAACTTCGGCATGTGATGAATGAGCGAGCTCCTTAGTTCAAAATGACCGTCTGGTGGAAGCACTATGCACCATGGCTGGTTAACCGTGATTGGGGCTGACATCTCACGCACTGTTCTGCGTCGCGCGGCCTGTCGCGCGGGTGGCGCATTATACACTTCAGCGGCCATCCTTGCTTCAACCTCGCGCTGCACTTCCTCTCTGAACAGGGCTGCGCGGTTATGTGCCCTCGCTTCCTCTGGAGTTCTGTCCCCTAAGTTATCTCCAACGACACTGTTATCCTCCATGACCTGTTCTAATCTCAGAGAAAATGAAATTAAAAGAAAACTAAGCTGTTGCGTCTGTCAGTGCGCAACTAGAATCTGCGCAGCGCAACTGTTTCAAGGTTGCGCAGGCTGATGTTGATTGCACGCTGTCAAAAACAACAACGAAAATAAAGCAAACAGAAATAACTAACTATTATAAAAGAAAACTTAAGCTAATTAAAGCTTATCTGTGTTGCTCCCCGGCAACGGCGCCAAAATTTGATGTGCACGCGTCGTTGTGCGTGTATCAAATTAATTCCTTCCTCTTCCACTTAGTACAGCGGTTAAGTCAGGGTCGAATCCATAGGGAGCAAGTAGATTAGCTTTAACTAGTATCCTGCACTTACGAAAACTGGGGGTGTGAGTGATTGGGTTGCGCAATGCGCGAGTAAACAGTAGTAAACGCAGGAATTGCACTAGACGTGCGCAGGCAGTGGAGATTAAGTACTATGACTATGAAAAGTATCGCCGCAGACAATCATCTATGAGTTTATTCCTTATCATCGACTCTAAACGTCTATAGTTTGATTTACTGAAGTTAGTGTCCGATCAAGGCTTCCTAACTTGTGCGCATGTTCCGATCAAAGTTCATGAGCTATTAATTCCTAAGACTAGTCTAAGCAGCTACGAATCCTGTCACAGTAGCAACTGATTATCCTAGCGCGTTACTCCTAGTCGTCACCGTCAGGCTATTCAACTAGTTTAACATATAACAAACAAGCAACAAGAGTAAGATTGCGGTTCAAGGCTTCCCCTACTCATGCAACTAGCTGTCAACATTGTGCACAGAATTAATATAAGCAAACAAGCTATGCATTAAGCACAAGTCTCAAAGGAAATACTCATAGAATCATGCCCAAGCGATACCAAGCGTTTAGCTAGACATGCTAGTAGTAAACATCATAGAAACAGTAAATAATATCTAAAGTATCCTAGAAAACAGCAACTAGCAGGTGCGTGCAGGTTGCAGTGTCTGGGCTGGCGCAGTCGGCTAGCGCAGGTCCTCTCAGTAGGCTCGTGTGTTTTTCTGTTCTGCCGCTCTCCTGTGTGCTGTGGTGTGTCTGGATGATATCAATGTCCCTCTCAAATTTTAGCCTTCTTCTCTTTATATACTGCTCAAGAGGCTCATCCTTGGCAACTTCCAAATCTGGTGGTGTCAGGATTTGGAAACACCACTATCTGCGCATGGCGCACTGCTCCTTGGTTAGCGCAATTGGTTAGCGCACCGTAGCTGATTCTGCCAACTCCTATCTGTTTGCGCTGCTAGCTCCGAAGGCTGTGTGATGCGCGTCTCAAACGCTGCCTGTTAGCGCATATCCGACTTAGGTCCTCGTTTTGCCCTGAAATACAAAAACATTGGAAACCAGTAATCTTGTACACAAAATAATGCAAACAAGCATAGGGTTAGGATCTAAATAGTGTGTATAAATAGGCTCTATCAACATGTTAGGAAGTCTTGACCGGACACTAACATCAGTACACCGAACTATAGACGTTTAGAGTCGATGATAAGGAATATGTTCATATAGGATTGTCTGCGCCGATACTTTTCATAGTCATAGTACTTAATCTCTACTGCCTGCGCACGTCTAGTGCAATTCCTGCGTTAACTATTGTTTATTCGCACCTGCGCAACTCAATCACTCACACCCCAACTTTCGTAAGTGTAGGTTACTAGTTAGAGCTAATCTACTTGCTCCCTGTGGAATCGACCCTGACTTAGCCGCTATACTAAGTGGAGAAGGAAGGATTAATTTGACGCGCACAACGACGCGCGGATCAATCATCAACCGTGTAACCGTCAGAAAAGGTACAATCATGACCTGTTTATGAGTTGTGGAGACAAAAAAAGCCATCGGTCAAATACTTCCATGTGTTCGGAAGCGAATTTACATTCTGAGAGAACTACCGAAAGAAGCTTGAACTCAAAAGCGAAAAATGGAATGTTTCTTAGATACTCCACTACTAGCAGAGCATATCGGATCTACAACACAAAAACAGTGATTGTGATTGTCAAGGATAAGGAAGCTAATCCAAAAAGTGATGATGATGAAGATCTTGTACCAAAGGGGCACAATGAGACCTGTTCCCAGGAACTGAATAACATTGACCAAGAAGGAGTTTCAAAGGATGCTATAGCAAAAGAGCTTGAGCAACGTGTGGAATAAGAGGATCCTGAGCAGAATACAAAAGTGCCGTCTGAAGAAATCCCAATTACTCCCGGTCCAGGACGTCCTCCACTAAAGAGAATCCAACGAAACCATCCGCTGAAAAATGTCATTGGCGATCCCACCAAAGGGAGACAAACTCGAGGTACCTCCCACATCCACCCATGTGAAATGTTGAACAACTCATGCTTTTTGTCCAGCATTCAACCTAAAAGTTATACGTCTGTCCCACAAGGACTTTTCCACTGTTCTATATTAGCTGTTTTAGAATTCTCAAATAGATCGTGTTTCGATAGTTGTTACTCACAACATGAATGGTACAATGAAATGGAAATAACACAGGATATGTTTACCCTGTTCAGCTCACCTAGCCCACTCAAGGGGGTTTCTCTAAATCCCAAGTGGAAAGCACTTCACTATTCGAATGATCAAATACAATAGATCTTAAGTACCACAACTCCCATGGTTACCGCTATGTAATTGAATCACGATGAGTGTGTCTGACTCCCTCAGGCTGAGATCCCTCTCTCGTCCACCTTGATCTGCCTCCCACAGATCGGACTATCTCTTCCCGAGACTACTAGTACTGTGACACAGTCAGTTTTTGTTTTTGTCCTGAGCTCCTTGCGATTAACTTCTTATGCGCTCAATTTCTATCACCTCTAATGATGATTGCAGCTCTGATAGCTCCTCCTTTCTTCATTCTAAATTCAAATCATTCGTATGAATGACCTGCAATCTCCGGTCCCTTCACCTATATAGATTAGATTACATTTGCATCATTTAGGAAACTAGAATAGTGTTTGATCATGCTTTCCTAATTAAGAATCAGAATCTAATCTTCCGGAGCCGTAGTATCTTGGACAATATTGTCACCAGAATATCCCCCAGTTTATTTCTTTGCTGGAGCAATATTTTCATCTATCTTGATTGATCCCATTACACGCGCCTGTCTGAACTGGCACTGTCTCACCCTCTGTTACAGCCTTGTTGGTTTTGTATCGTTTGCCAAAAAACATGCCATACATATATCCATGGGGCACCAGGGTTTAACAATCTCCCCCTTGGCATTTTTTGGCAAAACTTCTTCAACTCTCATAAGGCAATAATCCACTATGAGCCTCCTTGTAACATTACTCTCCTTTTTTTCTACAAAAGTGACAAGGATATGCATGACCAACCAAAACTAGACAAGGGTGTCTTCGCATCTTCTGCAACACATGTTTGATTCATCGCCTTGACATCCTCAGGGACTTCAAAACACTGTCCTGAACAACTCACGTCTCCTAAACAATCTTCCACTCCTTGCTAACCTCACTATTGCCGAACCATATATATTCCTGATACCGTGACATCCTTTGGTAGAGACTCTCCACTTTAAGTATATCCAGATTTCTGATAGGGTGGGCACTTCTCGGACTTCTTGGCATCAGTCTTGCCCTTCTTCATGACCTTGCTCCCCCTATTTCAGTAGCCGCACTCTTCTTTTGTCTTGTTCTGCTATCCCATTTTCCTTAAACAGTCATGTTGGAACAGAGGACTCCATCACTTCCTCATTCTATTGAACTATCTCAGAAACTGACTCAGGTTCATTGATTTTTGGAGGAAACATTGCTGGAATGGCCTCAGCGTCACCCATCTACCCATTTGTCTGCTCCACCAGAGACTGTCTCAGCAACTGGATCCTTACTCTCTCCTGACAACGCATACTTTGATCCTTACAGTAACCCAAATTCTGGTTTCTTTACATTCTTCTCAGTCTTCTGAGCAAACAGCTTGGCTGATCTCGAGGCCTGACCTTTTTTTCTGACCAACAGACTTCACACATTTTCTTCTTTGAAACAGGTTTGTTTCCAACTTGTCTGCCAGAGATTTGACCGACTTCGCCTTCTGTCGCTGAGTCGTCTCACTCCTCTCGGCAGGCAACTCCCCCTCACTTTGAGAACCTTTGAAACGGGCTCAGGCTCAACTGCTGCAAACTTTTGAACTGGAGGCTTATCCAAGAGCTTCTTCTTTTCTCCCCCCCTCCCTTTTTGGCACTTGGAGCTTTCAAAACACAAATTTTAAAGAATTAGAAACCTCAATCTGACTCTTGGATCTTGCTGGTTTCTTCTTTCCAAAAGATCTATAATATATCTCCCTCGTCATTCATGACCTGTCACACATGCTCTGCCTCAGACTCTGCTTCGCCCTATATGAGAGACAAACATCATTTCGACCAGTTTATCAGTTCCTTAAGCATTGTTCCAGAACTGGTCAAGAATTTATGAACCTAACTAAGTGTCAACAACTCATAGATCCAAGAGGAGTCTAAGTGTTTCAAACTGAGCATTGTTCAAGGCTTCAGTGAAACTATCTTGTGTTCCACTAACTCACGAATGAAGTGATTCTTGATGTCAATATGTTTTGTTCTGAAATGCTGAACAGAATTTCTGGAGATGTTGATTGCACTCATATTATCACAGAATAGGATCATCTCCCCCTGTTTCAGACCATACTCTTCTATTTCATCCAGATCATCACAACAGCTCACTACAGCTATATATTCCGCCTCAGCCGTGAGATAGAGTAGGATGTCGGTCATGCTCTTGTACAGGGTTTGTTGCAAACTGACTCCAGATTCATCTTTTGTGATTTTTCACATGTGTAACGGCAGGAGTGTGCTTATGGCTGGCATTTTCCAATCCGGACTTCTTCACCAATTTCCTAGAATACTTGCGTTGTGTCACAAATATTTCATCTGATTTCTGAGACACTTGCAGACCAAGAAAGTAGATCATCTCACCCATCGTACTCATCTATAATTCACTCTGCATCGGTTCAACAAACTAATCCACCAACCTATGATCGAGATCCAAATACTATGTCAACCACATATATTTGAGCAATGTTGAATTCTTTCTGAACGTGCTTCACAGATAGAGTCTTGTCTTCGTTCAACATATAGCCATGTTGAATGAGAAATATCGTGAGATGTTCATACCATGCTCTGGGCGCCTGTTTCAGTCCCTACAAGGCCTTTTTTAGATGATACTCATGATTCGGGAGATATGGGTCTTCAAACCCCTTAGGCTGAGCAACATATACTTCTTCATTAAACTGCGGATCCCCAATAATGTTGGTCATCGAATTTTTTTACAGTATACGCTGCGGTGGTTGATGAGCTGGAAGAGGGTATGGTTCAGATTCTGAAGTATCATTGATAGACTAATCCATCCCTTCATTCTAATTGTCTGGTGAGATTCTGTAACATATGTCTGTTCCACCTGAGTGGATCTGCCGGTTTCTACAGTTTTACAGACATAGTCATCTTTATCATTTCTTACCGAATAGTCTGAGTCTTGAATAGCCACATTTATCGATTCCACGATAGTTCTTGACATCTTGATGTAGACGTGATACACTCGACTGTTGATAGAATAACCTAGAGATATATTCCTTCACTTCTGCGCGGGTCAAGCTTCCTCTTGTATTCTCCACACATAACATCAGTCTTTCCCTTTAATTCTGGTATTCCTCGCACTAGACCATGTTTAGATATCTGTCTCAGTGTCTTGAGTTTCAAATGTCCCAGCCGCTTGTGCCACATAATCAGTTCATCCTGCTGAGACAGAAAACAACGAGCTTTAACAAACTCTGTGTTAGTATCCAGTAGATAGCAGTTATTTGATGAACGATTTCCTCTCATAACACACTTCCCTTCATCGTTGATGACTTGGCATGAATCCTTTGTAAATCTGACATTCAGCTTTCCATCACAAAGTTGGTTTATGCTTAACGGATTAGCTTGAAGGCCTTCCACAAGTAGCACCTTTTCGATGCATCCCATGAACGGATAACGTACCTTGACCAATGACCTTACTTTTGCTCCATCACCAAATGTAACAATCTCTCATCCAGGTTCTGTACATAGGTCAGATAGCTGGCTTCTCCGGTCATGTGAGCTGAACAGCCACTGTCGAAGTACCACCGGTCCTTCTCAAGGTGAGAGGATGAACTATAAGCGACATGGAAACAGTTTGACCAAGGTCTGTAACTTTTTGGAGGTGGCATGGGTCTTTTTCCACGATACTTTGCAAGGAACTTAGGGCACTTTCTATGGATGTGACCTTGAATATTGCAAAAAAGTAACAGATACGCTTATCTTTCGTCCATAGCATGTTGGACCTGTGACTGGGACAAAAGCGCTGTTAGCATGATTAAGATTTTTCACTGAACAAATACAGTCTTACCATAAGTCTTCTGATTCTCATAGCCCAGTCCGCCATAATTTTTCACTTGAACAATTACAGTCTTACAACATAGCGGCAACCCATGTACAAGAAGCTGGAGCAAGTTTCGCAAGTTGTCTTGGTCGAATCAAAGTGGCAGTGTGCAATGGAGCTGGCTGATCGGTCGGATTCCAGACCGATTCTCGCTTGTGTTTATTGGTTGTTTTCGTTCATTTTTGGAATATTATGACCATTATACACTCTCTCTTTCTTGTTTCAGGGCCAATCTGCTCAGGGCGCCATAGGGAGTAAAGTAGAGGCAACTGCATGCAAAAGAGTCGAGAAATTGTCAAAGTGCCCGTATCTCCCGTATCGCCCGTATTGGTACGTTCGGGACGGTCGATACGACCGTGTCGATTGGTCGAGTTCATAGCTGATGTCGTATCGACCGTAGCGAGTGGATATGGTCGTATCGGTCGTGTCGACCGTATCGATACGACCGATACGGACAGCTCAGCAAATTTTCATAGAATTTGAAGGGAACCGAGGGAGAAAGGAGGGGAGATGGGATAGGACACGAACCAGAGGAGCTGGGAGGCGAGAATAGGGCACGAACCAGAGAAGAAAGGGAGGAAGAAAAGAGGTTTTTCAATCCTTGAATACTCAAGTGCATGGTTGTAATCCATTGTTTTTCATTAGAGAATTGGATTTGTAACTCAGTCTTTATCTATGAAAGCAATGAAATCATTTTCCATGTCTTGTGAGTAATTCCCCTAATTCCAAGGTTTGATGAATCTTGTCTAGTGTGTTTGAAATATTGTGATGATGTTCTAAACGAAAGTTTAGGTGGATGATTGATAGATTACGGTTTTCCCTCAAGTGTGTCAAGTTATGCATGCTAGATGTTTGAAAGAATGCCAGCATGAAATTCGGTTTAACTTGAGTACGTTATTGAGAGATACATACTTAGGAAAGACGAGAGTAAACCCGACTTTGATTTTATTGACATACGAAAGTAGCATAAAGAGATAAGTTAGAGGTTAGGTTAGCTTCATCCTAACTCTTTTACTGATCATTATAGCGACGGTTTGTGATTAGTGGAGGAAGTTAGAGCGAATCAATATATTGAGAGATTGAGATTCGATTTCCGTAATAGGTTGATAATCAAAATTGAGCGAAAGCTAGTTTAGAAGATTGATCTATTCATAACCTCTATAGTCTTCAATCATCCATTCATCTTTATCACTTTATTAGAAAACACTAGGCAAGTGAAATCAACCTTGGAATCTTCTTGAAATTTGGCCATTTAACCTTAGCTTGCTTGTCTTGATCCAAATCTTTACACAAAATCAATTCACAGATCGAGTTAGCTAAACAAAACTAGATTTTGTGTAGTGCATAAGCTTAGTTTACTCCTTGGACGACCCGGAATACTTCGGTTTATAAATTGTTTTTTGACCTGCATTGGAACTTCATATTCACTGAATTTGGAGTACAAAATTTCTACACGTCAAAATAGCGCCGTTGCCGGGGAGTAACGAGTTAGCTTGTCATTAGATTAAATCTAGCGAATCGTTTAGACTACTCATTTTAAATTTCAGTACTTTTATTTTCATTTCCCACTTGTGCTTTCACGGTTGTTTTTGTTTGTGATATATTTCAGGGTTCTCTATTATTTGGATGCAAACCCGGTCTAAGAGCGGAATCAACAAGAAAAAGAATCCAGATTTGAGTCACTCAACGCCTCTTGCAGCAACCAGTAGCAAGAGTAAATCAAAGAAAACCGTCACGCCTAGGGAGAATAAGACACCGGAAATGGAACCACAAAGGAACAATGCAAATGATCCTCCTCGAGAAGAACTTATTCCAAGGATGCCAGACTTACCTGATCAAGGTCGATATCAGCGACGAGAGGTACAAGGAGAGCCAAGAGCCATGAGGGATTACACATTCCCAACCATGACCACATTGCAATCACCAATCACATACCCAGCAGTGACCGCCAACAATTATGATATCAAACCGGCGCTGCTTGCCTTGGCTTCCAACTCGCCCTTCTCGGGACTTCCGAATGAAAATCCAAGTGCTCACCTGAATTCATTTCTTCAGCTGCTGAACACATTCAGGATCAATGGGGTTTCAAGAGATGCAGTTTGTCTCAGAGTCTTCCCCTTCTCACTAGCGGGAAAAGCGAAGGAATGGTTGTGGAGCCATAATCCCGGAACTTTCAGTACTTGGGATGACTTGGCGCAGGCGTTCTTGACTCAGTATTTTCCGCTTGGGAAAACAGCGCAATACAGAACCAACATCAGCAACTTTGGGCAAAAGCAAGGTGAGACATTGTATGAAGCTTGGGAACGCTTCAAGGGTCTGTTGAGAGCTTGCCCACATCATGGTTTGCCCAAGTGGCTTGTCGTTCAATCATTTTATAATGGGTTGGACTATGATGTGCGAGCTACTGTGGATCAAGGAGCTGGAGGATCTCTTATGGATCACACGCCGGAGGATGGTGAAAGAATTATTGAGAAGATGTCCAGCAATGCTCATAGATGGACAAGTGAGAGATCCAACCCTCGGAAACATTCCAACACTCAGTCAACCTATGCTGTGGACACAAATGATGCTATTGGAGCATTGTCAAAGAAGTTTGATGCCTTGATCACAACTATTGGTAATTTTAATGCAAATCAGGCCGGTAGTTCCTCATCAACAGGAGGGTGTGAGATTTGCGCATCACTAGACCATGATTCAACATATTGTCCGCTCACAATGCCCCTAGAAGGTGGAATCAACAACGAGGATGTTAACTTCATGGGTAGACAAAATGTAGGTGCTTATGGATCAAGTGCAAATCCAGCTTATCATCCTAGTAATCGAAATCATCCGAACTTCTCCTACAAAACCCAAGAACCTACCCCTCCCGGATTTCAACCAAGGCAGTACCAAAGCAACCAGAGATTTCAAACAAATCAAGGAAGTCAGAATTTTGCTCGGAACAATCAGTAGGGGCAAGGGAACTATAGTAGAAGTCAAGGACCGGTACAATACTCGAACAATTATCAAAACCAACCTTCTCAAGGGCACCACGCACAAGCACCGCCTCAGGCTTCTTCAAGCAGCTCTAACCCTACCATGGAGGCCATTCTTGCTCAACTTGTTGCGGGTCAAGAGAAGTTGAATGCAAGAATCGATGAACTTGCCATTCACAACAAACACTTGGAGACACAAATTGCACAACAGGCAGCTTCTTCGTCAAGGTCACATGGTAAGCTTCCTTCAAAGCCAGACATGGGTAATAATGAATCCTGTAGCGCCATCACTACAAGAAGTGGTATAGTGATAGACCCCGCTAACGCTAGAACGTGCGCCTCCAAGCCAAGGGTGGTCTTGGATGAGAATTCAGAGAATGAGAAGGATACAGCTGAAGAACCTGATGTAGAAGAGGTTGAACCCACACCGGTTGAGAGAGATGTAGCTGTCGAGGTACCGATATACAAGCCTAAAGTGCCACTTCCACAGCGGCTAGTTAAGAGCAACCAGGAGGCTCACTTCAAGAGGTTCTCGGATATGCTGACAAAGCTCCAGGTAACGCTGCCCTTCACAGAGGTAATCTCTCAAGTCCCTACTTACGCAAAGTTTTTAAAAGATATCATTTCTCAAAAGCGTAGGATTGATGTGCATGAAACTGTTGCATTGAATGAGATGTGTAGTGCCGTAGTTCAAAATGCATTACCTAAGAAGTTAGGAGATCCGGGTAGTTTTGCTATCCCTATCAATATTGGTAATGTTATCATTGAGCGTGCATTATGTGATCTAGGAGCTAGCATTTCTCTTATGCCTTATTCACTATGCAAAAAGCTAGATCTTGGTGAACTTACTCCTACATCCATTTGTTTGAGATTGGCAGATCGCTCTTCTAGATTTCCTAAAGGAGTTCTTGAAGACGTTCCCATTAGGGTAGGGAATTTCTATATTCCCGTTGACTTTATTGTTTTAGAGATGGAGGAGGATAAGGAAGTACCAATCATTCTAGGTAGACCATTTCTAGCTACCGCTAGAGCCGTAATTGATGTTAGACATGGCTCACTTGTGTTGCACATTGGTGACGAAGAGATTGCATTTAGTCTAGAAAAATCATGCAAAACACCATGCTCATCATTTGATTGCAATCGTATTAGCTCATGTGATTTGATAGATCATTGTGTTTTATCTTCATCTAATCTTTTGAGTTTTGAAGATGCTAATGAGCACAGCATTGGGGCTATTGATTTGGGAGAGGGCAGCACGGATGAGGATAAGGGGAGCAAGATCTCGAAGACGGTCCAAGAAGGTAAGGAGTCTTGCAAGGTAGAGCTCAAAGCTCTACCGGCAAGCCTAAGGTATGAATTCCTTGATGAAAATTCTGCGTATCCGGTGATTGTGAATTCTGCTTTGAATGGGGATGAGACTTCTAGGTTGTTGCATATTCTTAGGAAGTATAAGAAGGCTTTGGGGTACTCAATTGATGATCTTACTGGTATTAGTCCTAGTATTTGCATGCATAGGATTCAGTTAGAAGATGAGGCTAGATCATCCAAGGAACATCAACGTAGGTTGAATCCCAATTTGAGTGAGGTAGTGAAGAAGGAGATTATGAAACTGTTAGATGCTGGCATTATCTTCTCTATTCCTGATTCAAACTGGGTTAGCCCAATCCATGTTGTCCCGAAGAAGGGAGGATTTACTGTTGTGGCCAATGAGCGGAATGAATTGATACCTACACGAACCGTAACTGGTTGGCGTATGTGTATTGATTACCGTAAGTTGAATAAGGCCACAAAGAAAGATCACTTCCCTCTTCCGTTTATTGATCAAATGCTTGAGAGGTTGGCCAATCATAGCTTCTTCTGTTATCTTGATGGATACAGTGGGTTTTTCCAGATACCCATTCACCCACAAGATCAGGAGAAGACGACGTTCACTTGTCCTTATGGGACTTTCGCTTATAGGCGAATGCCATTTGGACTTTGTAACGCACCTGCAACTTTTCAAAGATGCATGATGGCAATCTTCTCTGATCTTATAGAAATGGAGATGGAAGTCTTCATGGATGATTTCTCGGTTTATGGGTCTTCTTTTGATCATTGCCTTCTTAACCTTTCCCATGTTCTTGAGAGATGTATTGAGACTGATTTAGTGCTTAATTGGGAAAAGTGTCATTTTATGGTGCAAGAGGGTATAGTCTTGGGACATCTAGTTTCCAATCGAGGGATAGAAGTAGATCCAGCTAAGATAGAGGTCATTGCCAAACTTCCACCTCCTAGGGATGTTAAGGGGATTAGAAGTTTTCTGGGTCATGCTGGGTTTTATAGGCGATTCATTAAAGACTTTTCCAAGATAGCTCGACCCCTCACTAATCTCTTGTGCCATGATGTTGATTTCCATTTTGATGATGCTTGTTTTGAAGCCTACACTAGGCTTAAAGATGCCTTGACCTCAGCCCCTATTATTCAGCCTCCCAATTGGGAACTCCCGTTTGAACTTATGTGTGATGCAAGTGAATTTGCAGTAGGTGCTGTGTTAGGTCAACGAGTTGATAAGAAGCTACATGCCGTTTACTATGCTAGTAAAGTCCTTGACCAAACCCAGGCTAACTACACCACCACAGAAAAAGAGATGCTTGCCATTGTGTTTGCCTTTGAAAAGTTCAGACAATACCTTGTAGGATCGCATACCATAGTCTATACCGATCATGCTGCCATTAAGTACCTCATAGCTAAGAAAGATTCTAAGCCTAGGTTGATTAGGTGGGTACTCCTACTCCAAGAATTTGACATTCTCATTAAGGATAAGAAAGGGGTAGAGAACCTAGTAGCTGATCATCTCTCTAGGTTAGAAGAAGATCCCCAAGCTAGGGTGCCAGCAACTCCCATAGATGATTCGTTCATAGGAGAGAGCTTAATGGGAGTGGAGCTACAAGCAGCTCCTTGGTATGCAGATTATGTGAATTATTTGGTTTGTGGTCTACTTCCTACTGATCTTAGTCATCACAAGAAGAAGAGGTTTCTGCATGATGTGAAGAAGTATTACTGGGATGAGCCTTACCTTTATAAGCTTTGTGCAGATGGAATTTACAGGACTTGTGTGGCTGAGGAGGACATGATGAGCATTCTTGCTCAATGTCATGATTCTCCCTATGGTGGGCATGGTAGTGGCAACAAGACTGCATCACGAGTTCTCCAGTGTGGATTCTATTGGCCCTCACTTTTTAAGGATTCCTACGAGTACGCCAAGAGATGTGATAGTTGCCAAAGGAGTGGTAATATTTCTAAGCGCAATGAGATGCCCCAACATCCTATTCAAGAGGTAGAAATTTTTGATGTTTGGGGGATAGATTTTATGGGTCCCTTTCCCACCTCCTTTGGAAACTCATATATCCTAGTAGCTGTAGACTATGTGTCTAAGTGGGTAGAAGCTGTAGCCTCTCCTACTTGTGATGCTAAAGTTGTTACGAAGCTATTTAGGAAGATCATTTTCCCTAGATTTGGCGTACCACGTACGGTTATTAGTGATGGAGGGTCACATTTTAAGGAGAATAATTTTGAGGCTTTGCTAAAGAAGTATGGTGTTTACCATAAGATTGCCACCCCTTATCACCCACAGACAAGCGGGCAAGTGGAGGTTTCGAATAGGGAAATTAAGATCATTCTCGAGAAGACAATCAGTCGGTCTAGAAAAGATTGGGCTTCTAAGCTAGATGATGCACTTTGGGCATACCGTACTGCATTTAAAACCCCTATTGGAATGTCTCCATATCGATTGATTTATGGGAAAGCATGTCATCTTCCTGTTGAGCTGCAGCATAAGACTTTTTGGGCAATTACAAGATTAAACTTTGATTTACGTGCTGCAGGAGAGAAGCGGTTCTTACAGTTGAATGAATTGGACGAAAGTCGCTTGGATGCTTATGACAACGCGCTTCTCTACAAAGAAAGAACGAAGAGATGGCATGATAGAAAGCTGGTGAGGAAGAGCTTCAAACAAGGAGACCAAGTCCTTTTGTTCAATTCAAGATTGAGACTTTTTCCCGGTAAGTTAAGGACTAGGTGGTCGGGCCCTTTTCACGTTCATAAAGTATTTGATGATGGGCATGTGGAGCTTTTAAATTCTGAGGGGGAGTTGTTCAAGGTTAATGGGCATCGAATTAAATTGTATCACGGGCTAGAGAAGGAGGTAGGCTATGTGAGCTACCACTTGTATTGATCATGCGCGCCCTTAGCTACGTCTCGCCAAGACTTTAAACTAGGCCTTTTCGGGAAGTAACCCGCTTTGTGAGTTCCTCTTGTTTCTTGCTTTTGTTTTTGTTTTTCTTCTTCTTTTAGTTGCGTTAGGAGTCATGTGCTAGGCCTGCGTCTTGGTCGTCTTATTTTATCTCGGAGTTTGGGGTTTAGTTTTTCTCGATAACATCTTGGTTGGGCTAGGTCGTACGGCCCGTTTCGATCGTCACGACCGTGTCGGTCGTATTGATACGGTCGATACGGTCCTTGAAATATCCACGGAGGTCGTATCGACCGTAGCGAGTGCATATGGTCGGGTCGGTCGATCCGGTCGTATCGACCGTATCGATACGGTTCTTCGGCTAGTATTTGACCTAAATCGCGATTTCAGCTTTTGAAATCGCGATTTTCCCCAAATTCCCACATCTTCTCCACACAGCCACGCTCGCCAGCCTCCAGCCGCGCTCTCCAGTCCGACCAGGGCTATCACTGCTTTGCTTCAAGCCGGAGGAATTCATGACTTTCCAGCACCTCCTACCGCTCCCGGACACGAGACTTTTGAGCCGCAGGATCCTATGCCATGGACCGGCCCGAATGATGATGATGCTGGACCTTCTCAGCGCGGCGCCGAGTGACTACCTTTAGGATGCTATTTTTTTTTTGATATATTAGTTGATGTCCTTGCTAGATTGACTTGACTTCTCTTGGTAGTTCTCTCTTGTTGGCTATGATGGTTTTGAACATTTGCTTGTTGCTATTTTGTGTCCTTATGGAATTCTGAATGTTTACATCTCATCGTAAGGCTGTTTCAATGTCATGGATATATATGTTTCATATCTCATTTTGGCGATGAATTTGATGAACTTGATTGTGCTCTATTTGTCCACCTATCTTCTCATTTTTCAGGTCATCAAAGTGGCGGAAATATGTTGACTCCCGCACGAAATGACCACGCTCACTAGGGGAGTTCCTATGCACTCTTCTCATTTTTAATTTTTAGCTTAGGGACTAAGCTTTGTTTTAAGTGTGGAGTGGCTAGTGCATATTAATTGAGTGTTTCACAGATTAACTTGCTTGAATATGCATTGAGTGCTTGGTGCCAAAATATTCATTGATTCCATACTAGGCATATTGTTATAAGAGTGTTTGACTTTTTTAAGCTTGGGATCAACATGCTTGAGTTTCACATACCGCATCTAGCCTCTTTCATTTTGTTAATTTAGAGCCTAGGGCCGAGTAAGTTCTCATGATCGCGCCTTCTTGTGAGTCATTATTATTGCTATCCATTGCCTATCTCGCATTCTAGGAATTTTTCATTGCTTGCTTTGGACCTTGGTGTAGCTTGCACTTTAAAAAAAAAACCATTACATAATGCATAAACCTTGCGATTGCTTTTAGGTGACTCTTGTTTGCTTGCCTAGCTCCTCGCTTGTAATTGTTTCTTGTGCATCCTCAACCTCTATTTGGGCTCATTGTCAAGTTCTTATTGTGTGATTCTGGCTGCAATGCCGAGGGTTAGGAAGAAAAGTTCCCCCTCGAAAGTATTTGCACTCAATGAAAAAAAAAAAAAAAATGGCCGAGGTTAGGAAGAAAAGTTCCTCCTCGAAAGCTTGAAAAAAAAAAGAGAGAAAAGAAATAGTAAGAGCTTGACTTTAAGCCCATCCGCCATATCATTCTTGTGCAAGTCTACAATTTGCTTGTGTGCTAGCTTGCTTTACTAGAGAATGACCCTTGTGTTAGCACGTAAGCATCAATGGGTTTATGACTGTTTTTGAAAAATAATTTTTGCCGAACTCCTCTTTCCTTATGAATTATGATGCAAAGTCTAAGGCTTGGATATGAGTTCTGCATGTTGTGTATAAACCCTTGTTTCGAATGCTTTGCCTTGAAAATGAATAGATTGCGAGATTGGTTTTGGTTGGCGCTGGTACTGATTTTCTTGAGTGTGTGCCCTCATGTGTTCTTAGGCGGCTCGAAAACTCTTTGATTGCAATTTGTTTGAAGTGTTAGTGTGAGGTGTGGGGCTAGAGTTTGTGAAACCCGTGCTTTGGTGGTCATCACTCTATTATTCAAAGCTTAAGTTGGGATAGAGCGTCTTGAATATATTATAACATGTTCTGATTGTTTGCTCGAGACGATCAAATTTTAAGTGTGGAGTGTTTGATCGGTCGGATTCCAGACCGATTCTCGCTTGTGTTTATTGGTTGTTTTCGTTCATTTTTGGAATATTATGACCATTATACACTCTCTCTTTCTTGTTTCAGGGCCAATCTGCTCAGGGCGCCATAGGGAGTAAAGTAGAGGCAACTGCATGCAAAAGAGTCGAGAAATTGTCAAAGTGCCCGTATCTCCCGTATCGCCCGTATTGGTACGTTCGGGACGGTCGATACGACCGTGTCGATTGGTCGAGTTCATAGCTGATGTCGTATCGACCGTAGCGAGTGGATATGGTCGTATCGGTCGTGTCGACCGTATCGATACGACCGATACGGACAGCTCAGCAAATTTTCATAGAATTTGAAGGGAACCGAGGGAGAAAGGAGGGGAGATGGGATAGGACACGAACCAGAGGAGCTGGGAGGCGAGAATAGGGCACGAACCAGAGAAGAAAGGGAGGAAGAAAAGAGGTTTTTCAATCCTTGAATACTCAAGTGCATGGTTGTAATCCATTGTTTTTCATTAGAGAATTGGATTTGTAACTCAGTCTTTATCTATGAAAGCAATGAAATCATTTTCCATGTCTTGTGAGTAATTCCCCTAATTCCAAGGTTTGATGAATCTTGTCTAGTGTGTTTGAAATATTGTGATGATGTTCTAAACGAAAGTTTAGGTGGATGATTGATAGATTACGGTTTTCCCTCAAGTGTGTCAAGTTATGCATGCTAGATGTTTGAAAGAATGCCAGCATGAAATTCGGTTTAACTTGAGTACGTTATTGAGAGATACATACTTAGGAAAGACGAGAGTAAACCCGACTTTGATTTTATTGACATACGAAAGTAGCATAAAGAGATAAGTTAGAGGTTAGGTTAGCTTCATCCTAACTCTTTTACTGATCATTATAGCGACGGTTTGTGATTAGTGGAGGAAGTTAGAGCGAATCAATATATTGAGAGATTGAGATTCGATTTCCGTAATAGGTTGATAATCAAAATTGAGCGAAAGCTAGTTTAGAAGATTGATCTATTCATAACCTCTATAGTCTTCAATCATCCATTCATCTTTATCACTTTATTAGAAAACACTAGGCAAGTGAAATCAACCTTGGAATCTTCTTGAAATTTGGCCATTTAACCTTAGCTTGCTTGTCTTGATCCAAATCTTTACACAAAATCAATTCACAGATCGAGTTAGCTAAACAAAACTAGATTTTGTGTAGTGCATAAGCTTAGTTTACTCCTTGGACGACCCGGAATACTTCGGTTTATAAATTGTTTTTTGACCTGCATTGGAACTTCATATTCACTGAATTTGGAGTACAAAATTTCTACACGTCAAAATAGCGCCGTTGCCGGGGAGTAACGAGTTAGCTTGTCATTAGATTAAATCTAGCGAATCGTTTAGACTACTCATTTTAAATTTCAGTACTTTTATTTTCATTTCCCACTTGTGCTTTCACGGTTGTTTTTGTTTGTGATACATTTCAGGGTTCTCTATTATTTGGATGCAAACCCGGTCTAAGAGCGGAATCAACAAGAAAAAGAATCCAGATTTGAGTCACTCAACGCCTCTTGCAGCAACCAGTAGCAAGAGTAAATCAAAGAAAACCGTCACGCCTAGGGAGAATAAGACACCGGAAATGGAACCACAAAGGAACAATGCAAATGATCCTCCTCGAGAAGAACTTATTCCAAGGATGCCAGACTTACCTGATCAAGGTCGATATCAGCGACGAGAGGTACAAGGAGAGCCAAGAGCCATGAGGGATTACACATTCCCAACCATGACCACATTGCAATCACCAATCACATACCCAGCAGTGACCGCCAACAATTATGATATCAAACCGGCGCTGCTTGCCTTGGCTTCCAACTCGCCCTTCTCGGGACTTCCGAATGAAAATCCAAGTGCTCACCTGAATTCATTTCTTCAGCTGCTGAACACATTCAGGATCAATGGGGTTTCAAGAGATGCAGTTTGTCTCAGAGTCTTCCCCTTCTCACTAGCGGGAAAAGCGAAGGAATGGTTGTGGAGCCATAATCCCGGAACTTTCAGTACTTGGGATGACTTGGCGCAGGCGTTCTTGACTCAGTATTTTCCGCCTGGGAAAACAGCGCAATACAGAACCAACATCAGCAACTTTGGGCAAAAGCAAGGTGAGACATTGTATGAAGCTTGGGAACGCTTCAAGGGTCTGTTGAGAGCTTGCCCACATCATGGTTTGCCCAAGTGGCTTGTCGTTCAATCATTTTATAATGGGTTGGACTATGATGTGCGAGCTACTGTGGATCAGGGAGCTGGAGGATCTCTTATGGATCACACGCCGGAGGATGGTGAAAGAATTATTGAGAAGATGTCCAGCAATGCTCATAGATGGACAAGTGAGAGATCCAACCCTCGGAAACATTCCAACACTCAGTCAACCTATGCTGTGGACACAAATGATGCTATTGGAGCATTGTCAAAGAAGTTTGATGCCTTGATCACAACTATTGGTAATTTTAATGCAAATCAGGCCGGTAGTTCCTCATCAACAGGAGGGTGTGAGATTTGCGCATCACTAGACCATGATTCAACATATTGTCCGCTCACAATGCCCCTAGAAGGTGGAATCAACAACGAGGATGTTAACTTCATGGGTAGACAAAATGTAGGTGCTTATGGATCAAGTGCAAATCCAGCTTATCATCCTAGTAATCGAAATCATCCGAACTTCTCCTACAAAACCCAAGAACCTACCCCTCCCGGATTTCAACCAAGGCAGTACCAAAGCAACCAGAGATTTCAAACAAATCAAGGAAGTCAGAATTTTGCTCGGAACAATCAGCAGGGGCAAGGGAACTATAGTAGAAGTCAAGGACCGGTACAATACTCGAACAATTATCAAAACCAACCTTCTCAAGGGCACCACGCACAAGCACCGCCTCAGGCTTCTTCAAGCAGCTCTAACCCTACCATGGAGGCCATTCTTGCTCAACTTGTTGCGGGTCAAGAGAAGTTGAATGCAAGAATCGATGAACTTGCCATTCACAACAAACACTTGGAGACACAAATTGCACAACAGGCAGCTTCTTCGTCAAGGTCACATGGTAAGCTTCCTTCAAAGCCAGACATGGGTAATAATGAATCCTGTAGCGCCATCACTACAAGAAGTGGTATAGTGATAGACCCCGCTAACGCTAGAACGTGCGCCTCCAAGCCAAGGGTGGTCTTGGATGAGAATTCAGAGAATGAGAAGGATACAGCTGAAGAACCTGATGTAGAAGAGGTTGAACCCACACCGGTTGAGAGAGATGTAGCTGTCGAGGTACCGATATACAAGCCTAAAGTGCCACTTCCACAGCGGCTAGTTAAGAGCAACCAGGAGGCTCACTTCAAGAGGTTCTCGGATATGCTGACAAAGCTCCAGGTAACGCTGCCCTTCACAGAGGTAATCTCTCAAGTCCCTACTTACGCAAAGTTTTTAAAAGATATCATTTCTCAAAAGCGTAGGATTGATGTGCATGAAACTGTTGCATTGAATGAGATGTGTAGTGCCGTAGTTCAAAATGCATTACCTAAGAAGTTAGGAGATCCGGGTAGTTTTGCTATCCCTATCAATATTGGTAATGTTATCATTGAGCGTGCATTATGTGATCTAGGAGCTAGCATTTCTCTTATGCCTTATTCACTATGCAAAAAGCTAGATCTTGGTGAACTTACTCCTACATCCATTTGTTTGAGATTGGCAGATCGCTCTTCTAGATTTCCTAAAGGAGTTCTTGAAGACGTTCCCATTAGGGTAGGGAATTTCTATATTCCCGTTGACTTTATTGTTTTAGAGATGGAGGAGGATAAGGAAGTACCAATCATTCTAGGTAGACCATTTCTAGCTACCGCTGGAGCCGTAATTGATGTTAGACATGGCTCACTTGTGTTGCACATTGGTGACGAAGAGATTGCATTTAGTCTAGAAAAATCATGCAAAACACCATGCTCATCATTTGATTGCAATCGTATTAGCTCATGTGATTTGATAGATCATTGTGTTTTATCTTCATCTAATCTTTTGAGTTTTGAAGATGCTAATGAGCACAGCATTGGGGCTATTGATTTGGGAGAGGGCAGCACGGATGAGGATAAGGGGAGCAAGATCTCGAAGACGGTCCAAGAAGGTAAGGAGTCTTGCAAGGTAGAGCTCAAAGCTCTACCGGCAAGCCTAAGGTATGAATTCCTTGATGAAAATTCTGCGTATCCGGTGATTGTGAATTCTGCTTTGAATGGGGATGAGACTTCTAGGTTGTTGCATATTCTTAGGAAGTATAAGAAGGCTTTGGGGTACTCAATTGATGATCTTACTGGTATTAGTCCTAGTATTTGCATGCATAGGATTCAGTTAGAAGATGAGGCTAGATCATCCAAGGAACATCAACGTAGGTTGAATCCCAATTTGAGTGAGGTAGTGAAGAAGGAGATTATGAAACTGTTAGATGCTGGCATTATCTTCTCTATTCCTGATTCAAACTGGGTTAGCCCAATCCATGTTGTCCCGAAGAAGGGAGGATTTACTGTTGTGGCCAATGAGCGGAATGAATTGATACCTACACGAACCGTAACTGGTTGGCGTATGTGTATTGATTACCGTAAGTTGAATAAGGCCACAAAGAAAGATCACTTCCCTCTTCCGTTTATTGATCAAATGCTTGAGAGGTTGGCCAATCATAGCTTCTTCTGTTATCTTGATGGATACAGTGGGTTTTTCCAGATACCCATTCACCCACAAGATCAGGAGAAGACGACGTTCACTTGTCCTTATGGGACTTTCGCTTATAGGCGAATGCCATTTGGACTTTGTAACGCACCTGCAACTTTTCAAAGATGCATGATGGCAATCTTCTCTGATCTTATAGAAATGGAGATGGAAGTCTTCATGGATGATTTCTCGGTTTATGGGTCTTCTTTTGATCATTGCCTTCTTAACCTTTCCCATGTTCTTGAGAGATGTATTGAGACTGATTTAGTGCTTAATTGGGAAAAGTGTCATTTTATGGTGCAAGAGGGTATAGTCTTGGGACATCTAGTTTCCAATCGAGGGATAGAAGTAGATCCAGCTAAGATAGAGGTCATTGCCAAACTTCCACCTCCTAGGGATGTTAAGGGGATTAGAAGTTTTCTGGGTCATGCTGGGTTTTATAGGCGATTCATTAAAGACTTTTCCAAGATAGCTCGACCCCTCACTAATCTCTTGTGCCATGATGTTGATTTCCATTTTGATGATGCTTGTTTTGAAGCCTACACTAGGCTTAAAGATGCCTTGACCTCAGCCCCTATTATTCAGCCTCCCAATTGGGAACTCCCGTTTGAACTTATGTGTGATGCAAGTGAATTTGCAGTAGGTGCTGTGTTAGGTCAACGAGTTGATAAGAAGCTACATGCCGTTTACTATGCTAGTAAAGTCCTTGACCAAACCCAGGCTAACTACACCACCACAGAAAAAGAGATGCTTGCCATTGTGTTTGCCTTTGAAAAGTTCAGACAATACCTTGTAGGATCGCATACCATAGTCTATACCGATCATGCTGCCATTAAGTACCTCATAGCTAAGAAAGATTCTAAGCCTAGGTTGATTAGGTGGGTACTCCTACTCCAAGAATTTGACATTCTCATTAAGGATAAGAAAGGGGTAGAGAACCTAGTAGCTGATCATCTCTCTAGGTTAGAAGAAGATCCCCAAGCTAGGGTGCCAGCAACTCCCATAGATGATTCGTTCATAGGAGAGAGCTTAATGGGAGTGGAGCTACAAGCAGCTCCTTGGTATGCAGATTATGTGAATTATTTGGTTTGTGGTCTACTTCCTACTGATCTTAGTCATCACAAGAAGAAGAGGTTTCTGCATGATGTGAAGAAGTATTACTGGGATGAGCCTTACCTTTATAAGCTTTGTGCAGATGGAATTTACAGGACTTGTGTGGCTGAGGAGGACATGATGAGCATTCTTGCTCAATGTCATGATTCTCCCTATGGTGGGCATGGTAGTGGCAACAAGACTGCATCACGAGTTCTCCAGTGTGGATTCTATTGGCCCTCACTTTTTAAGGATTCCTACGAGTACGCCAAGAGATGTGATAGTTGCCAAAGGAGTGGTAATATTTCTAAGCGCAATGAGATGCCCCAACATCCTATTCAAGAGGTAGAAATTTTTGATGTTTGGGGGATAGATTTTATGGGTCCCTTTCCCACCTCCTTTGGAAACTCATATATCCTAGTAGCTGTAGACTATGTGTCTAAGTGGGTAGAAGCTGTAGCCTCTCCTACTTGTGATGCTAAAGTTGTTACGAAGCTATTTAGGAAGATCATTTTCCCTAGATTTGGCGTACCACGTACGGTTATTAGTGATGGAGGGTCACATTTTAAGGAGAAGAATTTTGAGGCTTTGCTAAAGAAGTATGGTGTTTACCATAAGATTGCCACCCCTTATCACCCACAGACAAGCGGGCAAGTGGAGGTTTCGAATAGGAAAATTAAGATCATTCTCGAGAAGACAGTCAGTCGGTCTAGAAAAGATTGGGCTTCTAAGCTAGATGATGCACTTTGGGCATACCGTACTGCATTTAAAACCCCCTATTGGAATGTCTCCATATCGATTGATTTATGGGAAAGCATGTCATCTTCCTGTTGAGCTGCAGCATAAGACTTTTTGGGCAATTACAAGATTAAACTTTGATTTACGTGCTGCAGGAGAGAAGCGGTTCTTACAGTTGAATGAATTGGACGAAAGTCGCTTGGATGCTTATGACAACGCGCTTCTCTACAAAGAAAGAACGAAGAGATGGCATGATAGAAAGCTGGTGAGGAAGAGCTTCAAACAAGGAGACCAAGTCCTTTTGTTCAATTCAAGATTGAGACTTTTTCCCGGTAAGTTAAGGACTAGGTGGTCGGGCCCTTTTCACGTTCATAAAGTATTTGATGATGGGCATGTGGAGCTTTTAAATTCTGAGGGGGAGTTGTTCAAGGTTAATGGGCATCGGATTAAATTGTATCACGGGCTAGAGAAGGAGGTAGGCTATGTGAGCTACCACTTGTATTGATCATGCGCGCCCTTAGCTACGTCTCGCCAAGACTTTAAACTAGGCCTTTTCGGGAAGTAACCCGCTTTGTGAGTTCCTCTTGTTTCTTGCTTTTGTTTTTGTTTTTTTTCTTCTTTTAGTTGCGTTAGGAGTCATGTGCTAGGCCTGCGTCTTGGTCGTCTTATTTTATCTCGGAGTTTGGGGTTTAGTTTTTCTCGATAACATCTTGGTTGGGCTAGGTCGTACGGCCCGTTTCGATCGTCACGACCGTGTCGGTCGTATTGATACGGTCGATACGGTCCTTGAAATCTCCACGGAGGTCGTATCGACCGTAGCGAGTGCATATGGTCGGGTCGGTCGATCCGGTCGTATCGACCGTATCGATACGGTTCTTCGGCTAGTATTTGACCTAAATCACGATTTCAGCTTTTGAAATCGCGATTTTCCCCAAATTCCCACATCTTCTCCACACACGCTCGCCAGCCTCCAGCCGCGCTCTCCAGTCCGACCAGGGCTATCACTGCTTTGCTTCAAGCCGGAGGAATTCATGACTTTCCAGCACCTCCTACCGCTCCCGGACACGAGACTTTTGAGCCGCAGGATCCTATGCCATGGACCGGCCCGAATGATGATGATGCTGGACCTTCTCAGCGCGGCGCCGAGTGACTACCTTTAGGATGCTATTTTTTTTTTTGATATATTAGTTGATGTCCTTGCTAGATTGACTTGACTTCTCTTGGTAGTTCTCTCTTGTTGGCTATGATGGTTTTGAACATTTGCTTGTTGCTATTTTGTGTCCTTATGGAATTCTGAATGTTTACATCTCATCGTAAGGCTGTTTCAATGTCATGGATATATATGTTTCATATCTCATTTTGGCGATGAATTTGATGAACTTGATTGTGCTCTATTTGTCCACCTATCTTCTCATTTTTCAGGTCATCAAAGTGGCGGAAATATGTTGACTCCCGCACGAAATGACCACGCTCACTAGGGGAGTTCCTATGCACTCTTCTCATTTTTTATTTTTAGCTTAGGGACTAAGCTTTGTTTTAAGTGTGGAGTGGCTAGTGCATATTAATTGAGTGTTTCACAGATTAACTTGCTTGAATATGCATTGAGTGCTTGGTGCCAAAATATTCATTGATTCCATACTAGGCATATTGTTATAAGAGTGTTTGACTTTTTTAAGCTTGGGATCAACATGCTTGAGTTTCACATATCGCATCTAGCCTCTTTCATTTTGTTAATTTAGAGCCTAGGGCCGAGTAAGTTCTCATGATCGCGCCTTCTTGTGAGTCATTATTATTGCTATCCATTGCCTATCTCGCATTCTAGGAATTTTTCATTGCTTGCTTTGGACCTTGGTGTAGCTTGCACTTTAAAAAAAAAAACCATTACATAATGCATAAACCTTGCGATTGCTTTTAGGTGACTCTTGTTTGCTTGCCTAGCTCCTCGCTTGTAATTGTTTCTTGTGCATCCTCAACCTCTATTTGGGCTCATTGTCAAGTTCTTATTGTGTGATTCTGGCTGCAATGCCGAGGGTTAGGAAGAAAAGTTCCCCCTCGAAAGTATTTGCACCCAATGAAAAAAAAAAAAAAATGGCCGAGGTTAGGAAGAAAAGTTCCTCCTCGAAAGCTTGAAAAAAAAAAGAGAGAAAAGAAATAGTAAGAGCTTGACTTTAAGCCCATCCGCCATATCATTCTTGTGCAAGTCTACAATTTGCTTGTGTGCTAGCTTGCTTTACTAGAGAATGACCCTTGTGTTAGCACGTAAGCATCAATGGGTTTATGACTGTTTTTGAAAAATAATTTTTGCCGAACTCCTCTTTCCTTATGAATTATGATGCAAAGTCTAAGGCTTGGATATGAGTTCTGCATGTTGTGTATAAACCCTTGTTTCGAATGCTTTGCCTTGAAAATGAATAGATTGCGAGATTGGTTTTGGTTGGCGCTGGTACTGATTTTCTTGAGTGTGTGCCCTCATGTGTTCTTAGGCGGCTCGAAAACTCTTTGATTGCAATTTGTTTGAAGTGTTAGTGTGAGGTGTGGGGCTAGAGTTTGTGAAACCCGTGCTTTGGTGGTCATCACTCTATTATTCAAAGCTTAAGTTGGGATAGAGCGTCTTGAATATATTATAACATGTTCTGATTGTTTGCTCGAGACGATCAAATTTTAAGTGTGGAGTGTTTGATCGGTCGGATTCCAGACCGATTCTCGCTTGTGTTTATTGGTTGTTTTCGTTCATTTTTGGAATATTATGACCATTATACACTCTCTCTTTCTTGTTTCAGGGCCAATCTGCTCAGGGCGCCATAGGGAGTAAAGTAGAGGCAACTGCATGCAAAAGAGTCGAGAAATTGTCAAAGTGCCCGTATCTCCCGTATCGCCCGTATTGGTACGTTCGGGACGGTCGATACAACCGTGTCGATTGGTCGAGTTCATAGCTGATGTCGTATCGACCGTAGCGAGTGGATATGGTCGTATCGGTCGTGTCGACCGTATCGATACGACCGATACGGACAGCTCAGCAAATTTTCATAGAATTTGAAGGGAACCGAGGGAGAAAGGAGGGGAGATGGGATAGGATACGAACCAGAGGAGCTGGGAGGCGAGAATAGGGCACGAACCAGAGAAGAAAGGGAGGAAGAAAAGAGGTTTTTCAATCCTTGAATACTCAAGTGCATGGTTGTAATCCATTGTTTTTCATTAGAGAATTGGATTTGTAACTCAGTCTTTATCTATGAAAGCAATGAAATCATTTTCCATGTCTTGTGAGTAATTCCCCTAATTCCAAGGTTTGATGAATCTTGTCTAGTGTGTTTGAAATATTGTGATGATGTTCTAAACGAAAGTTTAGGTGGATGATTGATAGATTACGGTTTTCCCTCAAGTGTGTCAAGTTATGCATGCTAGATGTTTGAAAGAATGCCAGCATGAAATTCGGTTTAACTTGAGTACGTTATTGAGAGATACATACTTAGGAAAGACGAGAGTAAACCCGACTTTGATTTTATTGACATACGAAAGTAGCATAAAGAGATAAGTTAGAGGTTAGGTTAGCTTCATCCTAACTCTTTTACTGATCATTATAGCGACGGTTTGTGATTAGTGGAGGAAGTTAGAGCGAATCAATATATTGAGAGATTGAGATTCGATTTCCGTAATAGGTTGATAATCAAAATTGAGCGAAAGCTAGTTTAGAAGATTGATCTATTCATAACCTCTATAGTCTTCAATCATCCATTCATCTTTATCACTTTATTAGAAAACACTAGGCAAGTGAAATCAACCTTGGAATCTTCTTGAAATTTGGCCATTTAACCTTAGCTTGCTTGTCTTGATCCAAATCTTTACACAAAATCAATTCACAGATCGAGTTAGCTAAACAAAACTAGATTTTGTGTAGTGCATAAGCTTAGTTTACTCCTTGGACGACCCGGAATACTTCGGTTTATAAATTGTTTTTTGACCTGCATTGGAACTTCATATTCACTGAATTTGGAGTACAAAATTTCTACACGTCACTGGCCGAATCAATTCCTCTTGAGCAAGTCAGTTTTGATTCTCCCACTGCTTGGGCGAATCACTTTTGCAGTGTTAGAATCTTGCTTGTTTGACCCTTCAAACCTTCAAATTACATCTTGATGTAAACTAAGATGTTGTAGCCTTCTGAATTATCTTTCCAACAAGATATGGCACGCCTTAATCGAATAAGAATCATGTGCTCGGAAAGCCTTCAACAACGAACAGGTCAATCTACCTAGATTCGGTCTATAATCATCCAAATGCGTAATAAAGTTCAAAAGCGGTCTTGATACACCTGCGATGCGAAACACTACAAAAAAGTAATCTATCACACATAAAATGCAATTAAACAATGGGAATAAACTACTCGATGGATCGTATAAATAAGCTCCATCAAACTACTCCACACTTATATTTGTTCGTCCCCGAACAAGAATGAAATCAAGACTCGCAAACACTCAGATCACTTCTATCATGCCAAAGACTAAACACTGAATTTACTTGAGATGTCCCTCACTATTCAGTTCATCAACATATGCTCACACTCATTCTTTAACAAAAATCAGCAAGAAACTAAAATGATACATGTTACCTGTGAGGCCGAGATGGAATTTCAATGGATGATTGGGAGCTGGTCCTCTTTAGACTCCTGATTCCATTCTTCAGCTCAAGGTCATAGTCACGCGTCTATGCTGAATTTGCTTTCTCTGAGGAACTCAACTTTTTCTTCTTCTTTTTGGTAGGACAGCTCTTGAAACTTTCTTATTTTGTTTGGTCCGAAGATTCCACTCAACTCGATTGCTTTTCTGATTTTTTTCTTTCACATTTGTCTGAATTGCCTTTTTGAGTTTTGCTCTCCAAAGTGAATTGCTTGTCCTTTGCATTTTTTCTCTGTGAACCATTCCAATCATAGCCTTCGAATAACAGCATATGGAGCGCATCCCGCTCTTTCTCATCATTATCCTTTCAGCGCGAGGCGGCAATGCTTTCTTTGAAAAGTCCTTGACAAACCTGTGATAAAAGCCTGCATGTTTTAGGAATGACTGTATACCACGATGGTCAATAGAAAAAGACAGTCTACGAATTAAATCAATTTTCGTCTTATCTACTTGTATGCCCTCCTCAGAAACAATATGACCAAGGACAATGTCATGTGTGACCATAAAATGACACTTCTCATAATTCAACGCCAAATGCACTCTATCTAAATTATGCAAGCATTCATCAAAACTATTTCCATAAATGGTAAAATCATCCATGAACACTTCTACACAATCACTTATCAAATCAGAAAATATGCTCATGAGAACACGTTGGAATGTACCTGGTGCGTTACATAACCCGAAGGGCCATGACATCCTCCCCCACCTAATCCGTCTACATCCTCATTGAGGCTTCCTCGAACTCCGGAATTTTGTCTTTGAACAGCCAAAGGGACTCGATGGGTTCCCAATTCACCTCACTTGCCGGTAGTCCTCTCCAAAAGACTATGTATTGTGTGTTTGAAGGATGACTTGGACGCCTTTGTACTCTTTTCGATTCGATGTAGTCTACCTCCTTGTCGTATGACATGAGGATGGATGGGGTGCTCGTGATGACTCTCCTCTAGAAGGATCCTCCTCGTCTTCATTATATGGCTTTAAGCAACTGACGTGGAAGACGGGGTGGATCTTCTTCAGAGTTGGCGGCAACTCTACCCGATAAGAAACCTTTCCGACCTTTTGTGTGATTGGGTAGGGCCCTTCGTACCGCCTCATGAGACCTTTGTGGAGAATACCTCGCCTTCTTCGCTGATCAAGGTTGAGCTTGATGAATACTTGGTCTCCTACGCGAAACTCCACATGTCTCCGCTTCTTATCCGCCCACTTCTTCATCTTCTTTGAAGCCTTGTCCAAGTATGATTGCGCAATGTCGGCTTGTTCATGCTATGAATTTGCCTCTTTGAATGCCACCGGACTTCGCGCCGTGTACTTGGACACTAAAATTTGAGGTGTGAGCGGTTGTTGGCCAGTGGCAAGCTCAAATGGACTTTTTTTCGTCGACTCACTCCTTTGCAAATTGCATGAAAACTGCGCCACGTCCAAGAGCTTTGCCCTATCCTTCTGATTCGCACTCACTAAGTGCCATAAATAGAGCTCAAGTAGTATGGTGACTCTCTCCGTTTGCCCATCAATTTGGGAATGGAAGCTCGTTGTAAAGTGCAACTCTGACCCCATGAGTTTAAAGAGCTCCGTCCAAAACTTCCCCGTGAAGTGAGGGTCACGGTCACTTACTACGTTCCGAGGCAACCCCCACAATTTCACCACGTTCTTAAAGAACAAGTGGGCTGCCCCATCGGCCTTGGAATCTCGAGGGGCGGGTATGAACAAGTGGGCTGCCCATCGGCCGTGGAATCGAGAACCTGTCAACCACTACCATGATGCTCCCAAATCCTTCGGATTTTGGTAAAGCGCAACCCGGCCGCAAATCAGTTTTGGAAATCAGCCCAATTACTTTCAGTATAAATAGGAATCAAGGGCTCGTTCACTGGCGTTGGACGATTTTGGAGAACAAAGGCAAGAGAGAAGAGGATAGCTTGGAGTGAAGATCGTCGTCACGGGTTCTTCGTTCTTTATTCTCTTCATTCTTGTATTGGTAGTAATCCCGATGAGTAGCGAGTAGTTTATTTAGTTCTGGGATCCTACGGATCCCATGCCTGTAACCTGATTTCATGTGATTTGTACAAACATCAATTTTAGTCTAATGCAAGTTTATGTTTTCAATTCTATTATGCTTCATTCTATCGTTTTACAATTGTTGATCATTGATTGGGATGACTGCATGTTAGAACGAAACTAGGTTAGATGCCAAAAAGATGAATGGGTCTGAGGCAGTTAACTGGAACAAATAGGATTAATGTCGAGACATGGTAGCTATATTGTTAGTACATGAATCGATAGGAGAGTTGACATATTTTGTCTGGAAACCTTTGTGTCTAACAAATCGAAACTGTTGATAATCCGTGATTGGGCGGCGTTCAATAGTGTAGATTAATTCAGGTGATGATCCGTGAATGGGCGGCTCATCTGATGTCAATTTAGGTTATTTCCAAATCTATTTTTCATGATTATATGGTGTGACTGATTGCATGAATTGTGTTGCGAGCATGGGTGAAGTTCGATCTTGGAATTGCTTTCTCTGATCGAATCAACCGTTAGTTATATTAATTAGGAAAATTAAGATAATTAGAACAAACTCAGAATTTCCATTAGGAGTGAACATATTGTTTGCTAGCTAGTATATACACGCACCTGTTCCTAGGATCGACCCTTGGCTTACCAAGGTCTATAAATTGTTTTTGACTACAATTTGACCCCTGAAACTTATATCTGACATCTATAAAGGGTTAAAAATACGATTGTCAAAATGGCGCCGTTGCCGGAGAACAGCGTGTAAGTGTGTTATTAGTTTGTAGCATACATAGTTTAGGACTATTCTACCATCTGCTGCAATTTCCCTAGTTCTCAGCACTTATTTTCCCGGACATTGCAAGAGCATCCTAGTACATGCCACGGAAAACGCCGAGGAACATGAAGAAGCAGCAAGAACCAGTGTTTAGCATAGAGGAGGAAGACTTACCTTTTCGCAAAGTCAGAAGTAAAGTAGTTCAGAGGTTGCAATTACCGGAAGCTTCAATGGATCCCGGACATATTATAGGAAACCACCAGGATGGCAACCGAAACCTTCCCAGGAATAATAACAACAATGCTCAGCAACCAGCCCGGAGAACACTAAAGGACTATATCCTACTGACTGCAGCAGGATATCAATCGGCTATTGCTACCCCCAATGTTGAAGCCAACACCTTCGAGATCAAGACTGGGCTAATTCAGATGGTGACCGCGAATCCTTACACGGGAAGGATGAATGAAGACCCTCACCAGCACCTGCAGCGCAATACTACAAAGATGAACGGAGTCTCACAGGAAGCATTCTATTTGAGGCTGTTTCCGTTCTCTTTGACTGATAAGGCTCGTCGATGGTTAGACAGTCAGCCCAAAGGAAAATTCCGACGAGCTGGCCAACGCTTTCCTGAACCAGTATTTCCCGCCATCCAAGACAGCTCATTATAAGAACAAGATCGTAACATTTAGGTCTATGGATGGAGAGAGTTTATATGAGGCTTGGGAAAGGTTCAAGGAGCTGATGCGTTTGTGTCCTCACCATAACTTGGATAACATGACGATTGTCCACACATTCTATGTTGGAGTTGATCAATCCGTCAGGAGTCAGCTAGATCAAGCAGCTGGAGGCGTGTCCATCGAACTAGATATTGATAAAGCCTATGACTTGATTGAGAAGACCGCACAGAACACGCACTTATGGGCAAGTGAGCGTGCTGCCCCACAGGATAGGAAGGGGGCTAATGATCTTTACTCTGCGGAGTCTTCTAATGTGATAAGCAAATTAGCGCAGAAGATCGATGGTATATCAGCTCAGTTGGGAGCCGTGGGAGTTGGCTCTTCAGTGGCAAATGTTTCGCACACACCCAGCCAGCCCGTTTACTGCGAAATCTGCGGATCACCAGCACATAACTCTGAAGCCTGTCCAGTGATGATCTCTGAAAGTAGCAACATGGTTGAAGATGCTAATTTTGTTGGTAGAAATCAGGGAAACAGCTTTGTACCCGGTTCAGCTTCAAACCCAGCATTCCACCCGAACAACCGGTTCCACCCGAATTTCTCCTACAAGAACAACAACCCTATTCCCCCTGGTTTTCAGCAAAAGCAGCAACAGAACCTCCCGTATCAACCAAGGACTCAATACCAGACACAGAACCAGCAGCAGCCATTTCACTCGCAGAGCACTGGGAGCTCAAACATGGAGTCGATGCTAGCAGATTTCTTGGCCCAACAAGCCAAACAAAATCAAGCAACAAACGCAAGGATTGACGATTTAGCTAAGACGATTGACCAGTTAGCATCTCAGAACAGAATGTTGGAAAATCAGGTTGCTCAACAAGCGAGGAATGCCGCAAGGGAACCTGGAAAGCTACCATCAAAACCAGATCCCAACCCCAAAGACGTCCATGCTATAACTCTTAGAGGTGGGAAACATGTAGAGATGAGGCCAGAAATGCCTAAGAAATCAGTGGACGCTCCTGCACAACCACCGGTCGATGAAGCAATGGGGAAGGAACCTCGAGAGGCTGATGTTCCTGAAAAATCAGCAACCCCTACGCCATATACACCACGTGTTCCATTCCCTCAGCGGCTGAAAGCTAGCAGGACAGACAAGGCCTTCAGGCAATTCGTCGATTGAGTAAGGACTCTTTATATCACGCTGCCACTCACTGATGCTATCACCTAGATTCCCACCTACGCCAAATTCATGAAAGACATACTCAGTGGGAAAAGGAAGATAGACGAAGAGGAAACTGTGGTGCTAAGCAAGGAGTGCAGCGCTGCCATCCAACAAGCCTTGCCACCCAAACTTCAAGATCCAGGGAGTTTTTCTATCCCTTGTGACATTGGTGGCATTACTATTCAGCGTGCTTTATGTGATTTGGGTGCTAGTGTGTCTATCATGCCATATTCTCTATATGTTAAATTGAATTTAGGCGATCTTAATCCTACCAGCATCACTATTAGATTGGCTGATCGTTCTTCAAGACTTCCGAGAGGAGTCTTGATGGACGTTCCTGTCAAAGTAGGAAACATTTATGTTTTTGTTGATTTTATAGTTCTAGAGATTGCTGAGGACAAAGATATACCTATTATTCTTGGTAGACCTTTCTTACGTACTGCTGGAGTTGTTATTGATGTTAAGAGAGGTTCCCTAGCTCTAAATGTAGGCAGTGAACGTGTAGTATTCTACATGCCCGATATTTGTAAAGGGCCTTACTTGTCTTCTGACTGCAGTTTTCTAGACTTACATGAACCGAAATTTTTTGCTGCTCTAACTGATTTTAATTCATATAGCAAGGGAGCAAGTTGTCACATCCCCATGGATCTATACGCAGTCGATGTCGAGGGAAACGTAGCTGAAAATACTGAACCGAAGGAAGGAGAGTCAGGTAAGGAATCTTGCAAGGTAGAATTAAAACCTCTACCCGCAAGTCTCAGGTATGAATTTCTCGGCTCTAACTCTGCCTGTCTAGTAATCGTAAACGCTGTGTTGACTGATGTAGAAACTAAGAAGCTGCTTGATGTGCTGAGACTGTTTCGAAAAGCTTTAGGGTATTCGATTGATGACTTGACTGGTATTAGCCCTGACATTTGCATGCACAGAATCCATTTAGAGGATGATATGAAACCCACTAGGGAAGCATTGAGGCGCCTAAATCCTAAGTTTCATGATGTAGTGAAGAAAGAAATTCTGAAATTACTAGATGCTGGCATCATTTACTTTATTGCTGATAGCAAATGGGTTAGCCCCATTCATATAGTGCCTAAGAAGGGTGGATTGACTGTAGTGTGCAATGAGAAAAATGATTTGATTCCTAGTCGCACTGTAACTGGTTGGCGCATGTGCATTGATTACAGAAAGTTAAATAAGGCAACTCGCAAGGATCACTTCCCTTTACCCTTCATTGATCAGATGTTAGAGCGTCTTGCAAAGCATAGTTTTTTCTGCTATCTTGATGGTTATAGTGGTTTTTTCCAAATACCCATACACCCGCAAGACTAGGAGAAAACTATGTATACTTGCCCGTTTGGGACATTTGCTTATAGACGTATGCCTTTGGTTTATGTAATGCACCTGCCACTTTTCAGCGTTGCATGATGGCTATTTTTTTCTAATTTTATTGAGCAAACCATGGAGGTCTTCATGGATGATTTTTCTGTCTATGGTTGCTCATTCGATGAATGCTTGAAAAACTTGGCTGATATTCTCCAACGTTGTGTTGACACTAACCTGGTTTTAAATTGGGAGAAGTGTCATTTTATGGTGCAGGAAGGAATCGTCCTAGGACACCTCGTCTCCAACAAGGGGATCGAAGTAGATAGAGCCAAGGTTGAGGTGATTGAGAAGCTACCACCACCAAAGGACGAGAAAGGCATCAGAAGCTTCCTAGGACATGCCGGTTTCTACAAGCGCTTCATCAAAGACTTTTCAAAAATTGCAAAACCACTCACTGACCTCCTGTGTCAAAACACTAAGTTCAACTTTGATGAAGCCTGTTTTCATGCATTTCACACTCTTAAGCAAGCTTTGATTTCAGCCCCTATTGTGCAGCCCCCTGATTGGGAGCTGCCATTTGAACTAATGTGTGACGCTAGTGACTTTGCAGTGGGAGCAGTTTTAGGACAAAGAATCGACAAGAAGCTGCATGTGATTAACTATGCGAGCAAGGTTCTTACCGGCGCGCCAGCAAATTACACTACGACCGAAAAAGAGATGCTGGCTATAGTGTACGCATTTGAAAAGTTCAGGCAATACTTGATTGGCTCGAAGACTATAGTCTACACGGATCATGCTGCCATCAAGTATCTTCTGGCAAAGAAGGACTCGAAACCAAGGTTAATACGCTGGGTACTTTTGCTACAAGAGTTCGACATAGAAATCAAGGACAAATCTGGTGCGGAGAATTCAGTAGCAGACCATTTATCGCGTCTTGAGTTAGGAGAACTCAGACGTGAAGATGACGAGATCCCGATAATCGACTCTTTCACGGGCGAGCAGCTGCTAGCTGTAGAATCTGACGCGATTCCATGGTATGCTGACTATGTCAACTATTTAGCGTGTGGCATTCCCCCACCCGATTTATCGTACCATCAGAAGAAGAAGTTCTTATCGGATGTGAAGAGGTATTTCTGGGACGATCCATTCCTATATTGTTTATGTGCTGATGGCTTATACAGGACTTGTGTCGACGAGAACCAGATAAGATGGATCTTGAAACATTGCCACTCATCTCGATACGGGGGACATGGGGCTGGATCAAAAACTGCTGCCAAGGTACTCCAATCTGGATTTTTCTGGCCCTCTTTATTCCAAGACGCATATGAATTCGTGAAGACTTGTGATGAGTGCCAGCGGACCGGAAATATATCAAAACAGCAAGAGATGCCTTAGCAGGGAATTCTCGCAGTCGAACTATTCGATGTATGGGGGATTGACTTCATGGGACCATTTCCGCCCTCCTACGGGAATCAGTACATTTTAGTGGCAGTTGATTATATGTCCAAGTGGGTCGAAGCAATGGCTACCCCCACATGTGACGTCAAGGTGGTTATTAAACTCTTCTAGAGAGTTATTTTCCCTCGCTTTGGAGTTCCAAGAACAGTCATCAGTGATGGTGGCTCTCATTTCAAGGAACGGAACTTCGAGACCCTCCTGAAGAAATATGGTGTGTATCACAAGACGGGAACCCCGTATCACCCCCAAACTAGTGGCCAGGTTGAAGTCTCCAATAGGGAGATAAAGATTATTCTCGAAAAGACCGTGTCTAGTTCTCGAAGGGAGTGGGCCTCCAAGCTTGAGGATGCACTATGGACATACCGAACTGCGTACAAGACCCCTACTGGTATGAGTCCGTTCAGGCTTGTATTCGGAAAGCCCTGCCACCTGCTAGTAGAGCTCGAACACAAAGCGATGTGGGCGGTCAAGGCATTGAATTTCGATATGAAAACCGCCGGGGAGAAAAGAGTGTTGCAGCTACATGAGCGAGATGAAATCAGGCTTGATTCTTATGAGAATGCCCGCATCTACAAAGAAAAGACTAAAGAGTGGCATGACAAGAGGATAGTGCGCAGAGAATTCGATGAGGGAGAGCGAGTTCTTCTCTATAATTCTCGTATGAGATTATTTCTTGGGAAACTGAAGACCAAATGGAGTGGACCGTATACTGTGGCCCGTGCCTTTCCTGACGGCCATGTGGAAATCACTGTCGAGGACGGCAAGTCCTTAATCGTAAATAGTCAACGCCTGAAGCACTACCACGTCCTCAAGGGACTGACTCCCCCGGACGAAATTCCAAACGATCCACCTCTCGCGAAGGGATCCCAGCAGGGGACTTCCCGAGAGTGTTTCTGATTTTTGCGCTTCTACCTCGTCTCGCCATGACGTTAAATTAGGCCTCTTCGGGGAGCAACCCGCACTGTAAGTTTATTTAATTTTTTCTTAGTTTTCTGCATCATTTTGAGTGCACTTAGATTATTCATCATTTAGGTTTATTTAGCTTGCATGATACGTGATATGACGTGATGATTTGGTTGCGGAACCCTTAGTCTATTTATCTGGTTCTTAATGTGTGGAGTGGGTTAGTGAACCGGCGGTTTGTTAGGTAAAATTGGCGGTTAGAAGGAAAAACCGACGGTTTCAGAATAGAACCGGCCCCCCTTTGCAAATTCGGTTTTTTACTGAAAAGGGCCGGTTATGAGGTGAACCGGTGGTTTAGATAACAGAACCGGAGGTTTGAACATTGGAACTGCCGGTTTTAGGAGCGAACCGGACCCCCTTTGCAAATTTGGTTTTTCACTGAAAAGGGCCGGTTATGAGGTCAACCGGCGGTTTAGATAACGGAACTGGAGGTTTGATAGTGAAACCGCCGGTTTTAGGAGTGAACCGGCCCCCCTTTGCAAATTTGGTTTCTCTCTGAAAAGGGCCTGTTCTGAGGTGCACCGGCGGTTTGGATAAGGAAATCGGCGATTTTATAGAGCCACCGCCAGTTTAAGGAGAGAACCGACCCCCCTATGAAAATTGGGTTTTCCTCTGAAAAGGGCCGGTTCCGCTTAGGACCTCCGGTTTGGGTATCGAAACCGGCGGTGTGACTTTAGAACCGCCGGTTTGTTTTGAAACTGATCGGCCTTTTTCTTCGATTTCACTCGATTTCCAGCCCTAAAAACCTAAATTCCTCCAAATCCCAAAACCTCCCGCTCTGAGCCCCCAGCCTCCCCAAATCGCCCCCTCCGACCTCGACCTCCCGACGATCCTCCTCCCAGCCTCCTCCTGCCGCAGCAGCGTTCCGCAGGCTCCACACCGAGCTTCGCCAGCAGCCGAGCTTCCCCACGCCATCTCCTTCTCCAGCAGCCGAGCGTCCCCATGCCGCTCCTCCGCAGCAACCGCCTGCCCTTCCATCACCTCCCACATCCACTCCCCTCCCTCGCCTCAGCCGCCACTCCTGGACATGGCACGAACGAGAGGCAGCCGCACCACCCGAAGCTCCCGCGCTGCTGCTGCACCTTCCTCTCCACCACCTGACTCAGCCCCTCCTCAGCCAGCAGCTCCAGCCTTCCCGGAGCCTGTGGACTTTGGTCCCAATGCTGTGGCGACTGACCTCTACAGGTATTATCTACAAGAACAAAAATTTGTGCAAGCTACTGCACATGCACCTCCCTATGTTTTAGAGGCTTTGCATATATATGATGAGGTCTCTGCCCTACTTAGAGTTGCTGGTTTACATCTGTTGATTAACTATCACTGGCGTACTATTCCGCGCCTTGTACTAGAATTCTTGGCCTCCTTTACGTGTTTCCCCGCCAGAGGAACTATGCAACATTGGAATTTCCGGCTGGGCAACCGGGACTGGACCCTCTCGCGGGAGCGTGTCTGCGAAATATTTGGATTTCCAGTTCATGGCACTCTCCCGGTGTTCAATGAGCTTGATCGGAATGATTTTTGGCGGGAGATTTTCGTCGCGGACTGCCCATATTTCCCCCACCATCCCATCGACCTGCATCAAAGTCCCGGTGTATAAGTACTTGCATCGTCTCATCGCCATGATGTCTACGATCGGAATGAGGGAGGCATCAAAGTACCCACCCACGACCTTGACATGCTTTGTGCTATGCACCGCCGGATCCCGCTCGACACCGCTTCACTCCTTGGTCACCGCCTCGCCGAATGGGCCGCCAAGTCGAGAGCCCGGATCCTTGTGGGCGGCGCGTTCATTACTGGGATTGCCGTCCGCCTTGGCCTCGACCTCACCGGCCTCGACCCCGGCTATGTCCGCCCGCTCGACCTTCCCTTGTTGATCTCTCAGCATATGATTTCCCCTGACGATCGCCACACGTGGCTTTATAGGACTACACCACCTAGTGTTGCGAATGCACCACGCCGTCGACGTGCCGCCGTGACTAGAGTGCCACAGCCTGAACCTGTGGAGGATGCGCCGCCTGCCCCCTTCGATGAGACTTCTGAGCACCCATGTCCTTGGCAGAGCCACCACCTCGACAGCTCAGATGAGTTACTCGAGAGGCTCACTCGTATTGAGTCGACCCTCACAGCTGAGCGAGAGTACCGTCGGGCCTCCCACAGATGGATACATGGTGCCCTTCAGACCTTATTACATGCCGGCTCTCATTCCTATCCCGACCCCCCAGCCTCCCCATACCCCGTCGAAGACGCCGGCCCACCTCACACCGACCCCACTGATCAGCCTGGCCCTTCCAGCACGGCCCTGGAGACTGACACCGATGCGGCCGAGAACACAGACTCTTAGTTGCACTCTTGTCTGTTTTACATCTTTATTTTGGATGTTGTTCTGTCACTGATCATTGCTCATGTACTTTCGTCGAATATTTTGTGATCATGGATATTAGTGCATGTCGTCCTTACTTATGATATTTTCTTTTGACATGATTCCATACATGTGATGTGCATTGTTCTTGCTATTCCTCTTCCTTTGATTTTTTTTCTTATGCAGACTCGAGCGCCTTCTATGTATGTTCACTTCTGCAGTCTATATGCTCTATCAGGAAAGTTCCTATGCACTATCATCTTTTATAACTACCTCGTGTCGCTTAGGGACTAAGCTAGATTTTCAGTGTGGAATGGGTTAGTGCATCATCTCTTTCAACCATGTCATGACATGTCACATATTTGCACTTCACTTTTGTTAGATATTGCATCTTAGTTGTTTAGAACCAATCATGTTGTTCATGTTTTTGTCCCGCGTTGCGTCGTGCTCAATTCTCTATCAGTCTTGCCTGTCAGTATCTCAAGTCACTTGATGAATAATTTAGAGCCTGATGTAGTTTTCTTGAATGTGTATTCGTATGATCTCAGTACCTTCACTATTTTTTGTCTGTCACGCACTCCAAATGACCTCACAAGCATGCTAGAGCAGGATTTTAGTAGGCACCGATTCATAATGTTCAAAAACCTAGACTAGCTTTGTGATTCGAGGTGACTTTAGCAATCTTACGGACTTCTCATGCATGTTGTTACTCACACACACCCGCCTCCATCATTAGCACACTTTGTCAGGTCTTAAGTGTGGAGTCCCTCAAATGAGGAGGACAAAAAGAAAAGTCAAAATAGGGCGTAACGTAGGCCCCAGCGAAAAAAAAAAAACTCCATTTCCAAAATAAAAATACAACAACTTACGGGAAATGAGATGCAAAGGAAAGGAAGAAAAGTTCCCTTTATGCATGACAAGGCTGAAGGCCATTATATACTCCTATTTAAGCTTGACATTGTGTTTTATACCATTTGTTCATTGTGTGTGGGTGCATCTTGTTTGGGAAGTCTTGTAGGATGAGTTAAGGAATGACCCTTGTGCTTGCACCATATCATTAAAGAGTCTTTGCATTTTTCAAAAAAAAAAAAATTTCTTTAAGCCAGGCTCCTCTTCTCTTACGGGTCACTAGCCTAGACTTTGACACTTGAGAACGACCTTTGCGCCAAGAGCCCAGGACTATCCCTAGATAGCATAGGTAAATGGCGAGCATGTTTTGTGTAACTATAATCTTGGTTTCGATGCGTTGCAGGGAGGTTAATTAGAGTAAATGATTAGGCAGTTAATAGCCTTGTGTGATGATTTTCATTTGAACGCATTATTCTTGTAAGCTTTGATGGCTCGAAATTTTTTCCGACAGTGTTTTGAATTATAGACTAAGCAAGCATGAGTTTGAGAATACGCATAGGGTTGCGCTTGAGCAACACCTAACTCATGCATTCATATAGATTTAGTTGCATTCGGGATTTGTAGGTATTCCCTCTTCTGAAAACCTTCACGAGACCAAAACTCGTCCACTAGGGTAGCCTAAGGGTTTAAAGGCTTGATGCATGCGCTAAATGCATTCATGATTCCTACGACAGTGAGTTAGGATTTTTTTTTGTTCTAGTTAGTGTACGTTGCATGATCTCAAGGGTTACTTACATTATGCTGCTCCGCTATTCGTTATGTGCTATGTTTGTTCGGGACGAACAAATTCTAGTGTGGAGTGTTTTGATCGGTTGATTTACTTACTGATTATTCATCCAATCGATGATGAATTTCGCTTCTTTCCCGAACATTTCTTTGTGTTTTTACCACTTCACTCTCATTTCAGGACAAATCACGCCAAGCTACAGCCGTACAGCCTTGTCAGAGCAAAATAGAGAGCATCATAAGATTCAGATAGATATGATCGAAGAATGTGCAGATTTACCTGTCCTTGGTCTTGGGCTCGCTGAGCGTGCAATTCTTATCCGATTGAGGCGTGCTATGGCTTTCTGGATAGCTAACTCGAAGAGCTACAACATTGTAGTTTACACTGAGATGTGATTCGAAGGTTTGAATGGTCCAAAAACGCGAGCAAAGTCAGGATCAGAGTCTGAGTGAACAAGCAGCCCGGTTCTGTGAAGAACCGGCGGTCCATAAAATGCACCGCCGTTTTAAACATGAAACCACCGGTTTTGGTCCTGTACCGGTCCCGAAGGCAAAATATCGAGATTCACTAAAACTGGCCGGTTTGATGAGAAACTGGCGGTTTGGTTTTTAAACCGGCGGTTTGAATATTGGAACCGCCGGTTTTAAACCAAAACGGGCCGCAAATCAGTTTTGGAAATCAGCCCAATTACTTTCAGTATAAATAGGAATCGAGGGCTCGTTCACAGGGGTTGGATGATTTTGGAGAACGAACGCAAGAGAGAAGAGGATAGCTTGGAGTGAAGATCGTCGTCACGGGTTCTTCGTTCTTTATTCTCTTCATTCTTGTATTGGTAGTAATCTCGATGAGTAGCGAGTAGTTTATTTAGTTCTGGGATCCTACGGATCCCATGCCTGTAACCTGATTTCATGTGATTTGTACAAACATCTTTTAGTCTAATGCAAGTTTATGTTTTCAATTCTATTATGCTTCATTCTATCGTTTTACCATTGTTGATCATTGATTGAGATGACTGCATGTTAGAACGAAACTAGGTTAGATGTCAAAAAGATGAATGGGTCTGAGGCAGTTAACTGGAACAAATAGGATTGAGGTCGAGACATGGTAGCTATATTATTAGTACATGAATCGATAGGAGAGTTGACATATTTTGTCTGGAAACCTTTGTGTCTAACAAATCGAAACTGTTGATAATCAGTGATTGGGCGGCGTTCAATAGTGTAGATTAATTCAGGTGATGATCCGTGAATGGCGGCTCATCTGATGTCAATTTAGGTTATTTCCAAATCTATTTGGCATGACTATATGGTGTGACTGATTGCATGAATTGTGTTGCGAGCATGGGTGAAGTTCGATCTTGGAATTGCTTTCTCTGATCGAATCAACCGTTAGTTATATTAATTAGGAAAATTAGGATAATTAGAACAAACTCAGAATTTCCATTAGGAGTAGCTGAACATATTGTTTGCTAGCTAGTATATACACGCGCCTGTTCCTAGGATCGACCCTTGGCTTACCAAGGTCTATAAATTGTTTTTTACTACAATTTGACCCCTGGAACTTATATCTGACATCTATAAAGGGTTAAAAATACGATTGTCAAAATTGGCGCCGACTCCGAACAGAAGCTGATCAGGAAGGTGCTCAAATCACTGCCTCCCAGATTTGACATGAAGGTGACAACCATCGAAGAAGCTCAGAACATCAAGAATATGAGGATGGAAGAGCTGATAGGATCCCTCAAGCAGTTTAGGATGAAGCTAATCAAAAATGATCCTCCAGGAAAAAGAAAAAGTGCGGGGCTAAAGGCTAAAGCAGAAAAGAGGGCCTCAACTGAAGATCAACTCGGCCTGTTGGTAAATAACTTTACCAGATTCCGAAGAAGATGGATTCCAAACATGGTCAAACCTCAAATTTCAGAAGGCAAATCAAAAGAGGTGGACATGATCAGAGGAAAGAGAAAGAGCCTGCTCAAGATAATGAAGAGAAGAAGGAGAGGAAGAAAGGTATGCAGTGCAGGGGATGCGAATGATATGGGCACCGAGAAGTCGGATGCCCAAGCAAGCAGAAGAAGAGCTCTGAGAAGAAAAGCAACAACTCTCTAGCAGTAAAGTGGAGTGATGGAGACTCTGAGGAGAGTGAGGAAGAGAACTACATTGTCTTGACCAATAAATCCAAAACTGACTCGGAATAAACAATGAAGGATGAGTTTACTTATCGGATTGAAGTGTCAGATAGTGAAAATGAAGAAGTCACTAAAGAAAACCCGGCAAAAAACCTTAGAGTCATACTTCAGAGGTGCGAAGAAACCTTCGAAATAAAGAAAGGATTAACTGACTTTAAGTCTGGAAGAAGAGCATGGAGAACTGCTAGACATGATAACATCCCTCACTAACCAAGCCACTTAGCAAGAAGAAAAACCTGCTGCTGAGAATGAAGAACTCAACCTGTTTCAGAAGACAGAGAAGATGCTCAAACCGAGCTCAAATATCTAAGACGAAATTCTAGCATACCAAAGATATGGAGGAGGAGGATCTGGTCTTTGATATCCGGGTGAAGAAAATTTAGGAATAACAATATTTGTCAAAGCTGCATAAGAAGAAGCTGAAGGGAGGATGCTTCAGCAACCTTTGTACCAACCCTCTGTAGCAGAAAAGAAGCCCAGGAGCAAAAGCAGCAGATGCTCTTTTTGTGATCATGAGGGTCTGATGGAGCGTATTTATACGATCCATGGAGTTATTTATTCTCATTGTTTAATTGTATTTTCTGTGTGAAAGATTACTTCTTGGTAGTGTTTTGCATCGCAGGTATATCAAGATCGTTATGGAACTTTATTACGCATTTGGATGAATATAGACCAAATTTGGGCAGATTGACCTATTCATCTTCGAAGGCTTACCGATTGAGGTGTGCCATATCTTGTTCGAAGGCTAATTCAAAGGGCTACAACATATTAGTTTACACAAAGACGTGATTGATAGAGGCTATTTGTACGCATTATTTAGATCATAACCCTATGCTTGTTTGCAATATTTTATGAGCAAGATTACTCGTTTCTAGTGTTTTTGTGCTACAGGGCAAAACGAGTCCTTGAGTCGGATACGCGCTAACAGGCAACGTTCTAGGAGTGAGAGATCCGCCTGCGGAGCTAGCAGCACAAGCAGAGGAGAAGTTGGCGAGAGTCAGTAGCGGTGCGCTAGCCGATGCGCTAGCCGAATGCCGTGCGCCAGGCGCAACATCCAGTGACCAGATTTGGAAGTTGCCAAAGGTGAACTTCCTGGGCAATATATAAACGAAAGAAGTCTAGGGTTTCTAGAGAGAGACATCACAGCCGTCATTGGACAACGCACATCAGAGAGAGCGGCAACACTAAAAAACACACGGACTTGTTGAGAGGATTTGCGCCAGCCGACTGCGCCAGCCGAGAAGACAATCTGCACGCACTGTTGCTACTGTGTTCTCAGACATATTAGACCTTATTTACTATTCTATGATGTTTATTACTAGCATGTCTAGCTAAACTCTTAGTGTTGGTCGGGCATGAATCTATGAAGTATTACCTTTGAGACTTGAGCTTAATGCATAGTTTACATACTTGTATTAATCCTGTGCGTACGGAGACAGCTAGTTGCATGAGTAGGGGAAGCCTTGAACCGCAATCTTACTTATGTTGTTTGCTCGTCATATGTTAAACTAGTTGATAGCTTTACGGTGACAACTAGGAGTAACGAGCTAGGGTAAGCAGTTGCTACTGTGACAGGATTCGCAGCTGTTTAGTCTATGTTCTAAGGATTGATAGCACATGAACTTTGAACGGAACATGCGCACGTGTTAGGAAGCCTTGACCGGACACTAACCCAAGGAAACCACAAACTATAGACATTTAGAGTCGATGATAAGGAATGCGTTCATAGAGGATTGTCTGCCCAATACTTCTCATAGTCATAGTATCTAATCTCTACTGCTTGCGCACGTCTAGTGCAGTTTCCTGCGTTACGCTAGCTACTGTTCATTTGCGCATCGCGCACCCAAATCTCACGCAACCCCCATTTTTAGTATAGACGACAGGATTGAAGACTGAACTACTTGCTCCCTGTGGAGATCGACCCTTACTTAACCGCTGTACTGGTGGAAGAGGAAGGATTATATTTGACGCGCACAACGACGCGCGATCAGTGATTCAAAGGTTTGAAGGGTCAAACAAGCGAGATTATAACACTACGGAAGTGATCCGCCCAACCAATGGGCGGATCAGAAGTGATCCGCCCAGCTCTGTAGGCCACTGAGTATTAGCTTAAGCTTTGGTCGAATCACTTTGGTACCAGCCTGAATCACTATTGATTCGCCCAACTTATGAAGACTTTTTGATCCGACCAAGACTGCACGAGTTACCTTGGGGAGAGGCACTGACCATTTGATTCGCCCAGCACTCGTCCCAAGCCTTGCACAAATCACTTTGATTCATGCAAGAGAAGGTTGGCCTAGCCCTAGTTTTTAAAGAAGTCTTTTGCTGGACGACTGAATAACGACCAAAAGCGAAGTGGAAGGAAGACCAGAGCTTGGAGAGGAGAAGTCAGCGCCGGTGAACAGTGATCGTCGGTGAACAGTAATTGTGAACTGTGCAGTGAACAATGTTTTCATATTTTATGAACTCAGTTTATTTTCATTAATGTTTTAGATGGATAGTGGTAGCTAAACCCTAATTCGATTTGGGGATTTGTATTGCAACACATGGTTTGAGATCTAATTTTTATAATTCAATTTGGTGAATTTCTGTTCTTGAACTTAATGGCATGCTTGTATGTTTGATTGGAGGAATTTAGTGGTGATCTTGTTAGACTAGCGGTGCATGATATTCAATTAGTCCAACATTAGCATAAGTGATGCACGCGTCGTTGTTCGCGTCAAATTAATCCTTCCTTCTCCACTTAGTATAGCGGCTAAGTCAGAGTCGATCCCACAAGGAGCAAGCAGATTCGCTTTAACTAGTGACCTACACTTACGAAAATTGGGGTGTGAGTGATTGGGTTGCGCAGGTGCGCGTGAAACAGTAGTTAATGCAGGAATTGCACTAGACGTGCGCAGGCAGTAGAGATTAAGTACTATGACTATGAAAAGTATCGGTGCAGACAATCCTCTATGAATGTATTCCTTATCATCGACTCTAAACGTTTATAGTTCGGTTTACTGAAGTTAGTGTCCAATCAAGGCTTCCTAACATATGCGCATGTTCCGATCAAAGTTCATGAGCTATTAATTCTTGAAACTAGTCTAAGCAGCTACGAATCCTGTCACAGTAGCAACTGATTATCCTAGCGCGTTACTCCTAGCTGTCACCGTCAAGCTACCAACTAGTTTAACATATAACAAACAAGTAGCAAGAGTAAGATTGCGGTTCAAGGCTTCCCCTACTCATGCAACTAGCTGTCAACAGTGTGCACAGAATTAATACAAGCAAACAAACTATGCATTAAGCACTAGTCTCAAAGGAAATACTCATAGAATCATGCCCAACCGATACAAAGCGTTTAGCTAGACATGCTAGTAGTAAACATCATAGAAATAGTAAATAACAACTAAAGTATCCAAGAAAACAGTAACAAGCAGGTGCGTGCAGGTTGCAGTGTCTCGGCTGGCGCAGTCGGGTAGCGCAAGTCCTCTCAGCAGCTCGTGTGTTTTTCAGTTCTGCCTCTCTCTCGTGTGTTGTGATGTGTCTGTGTCCCTCCTCTAAAACTCTAACCTTCCTCTCTTTATATACTGCTCATGAGGCCCAAGGACGGCCTTGGCAACTTCCAAATCTGATGGTGTCAAGATTTGGAAACACCAATATCCTGCGCATGGCGCACCGCACACATTGGTTAGCGCAATCGGTCTGCGCACCGTAGTCGACTCTGCCACTTCCTATCCTATTTACGCTGCTAGCTCCGCAGGCTGTGTGTCGCGTTCCTTAAACGTGGCCTGTTAGCGCGTATCCGGCTTAGGCCCTCGTTTCACCCTGGAATACAAAAACACCGGAAACCAGTAATCTTGTACACAAAATAATGCAAACAAGCATAGTGTTAGGATCTAAATAGCGTGTATAAACAGGCTCTATCAAACCCCCCACACTTGCCCTTGTTCGTCCCGAACAAGCACTCAAGCACAAATACAATTTCCTCTCTGGAGTCTAGCGCACAGTCTTGCACTCTGGCGAGATCTGCACTACTATTCACCTTGCGCTACTTTATCACCTGTGCGCATCTGCCTTCAACAGTTTAATATAAAAATTTCGAAATTCGTTACCTCTCAGCTGGGATGAAAAACATTTCGGATGGCTGGGAGATAGCTCTTCATAGGCTCCGGGTTGTCAACTTTTACTTCGAGGACGGGTATATGGTTAATAGCGCAAGCTTCTTCCGGTGCGTGATTCTTCCGCGCACTTTCGGGGAACCCGAGCCTTCTTGTTGATTTTCTTGTGAACTTTGCGCAAGCTGGTACGTATTTGTGCGCATGCTGATTCTTTTGTAGCGCATATCATCTGCTGGTGTTTTTCTTTTTGTACAGCTTTATCTATGGTTCCTTTTTTCCCAGAACGGTTCCAGTCTCGGCCTCCGGATAGCAGCTATGGAACAACGCTCCGCTCTCCCTCCTTGGTCTATTTGCGCAGCGTTTTCACCCGCGCCCGCCTTCCATAGCTCGACTTCCAGAGGAAAGGTGGTCTGTTTTCCCACCTCGCCATGCTTGGGTATTCGCCCTCGGCATCTGCGTGGCTGAGCGCGCTCTCGACCATATACCTCACCTTCGAAGCAAAAACGACTAACCGCCTCTCTAGAGCCTTTCTGTCAACTCCACATCCCTTGTATATCCCAACTAACAGGAGCAGAAAAAACGAAAAAAATATACTAAAACAGTTGATAGCAGCGCATGCAAAATGAATAGCGCAATACAAGCTGAAAAGTGTGCGCAACCCGCACACAAGCGCACCACTGCTACTATTTTCTTCAACTAGACTAAGTGATAGAGCCTATTTATACACATCATTTAGATCCTAACCCTATGCTTGTTTGCATTATTTTGTGTACAAAATTACTGGTTTCCAGTGTTTTTGTATTTCAGGGCGAAACGAGAGCCTAAGTCGGATACGCGCTAACAGGCAGCTTCTAAGGAGCGCGTCACGTAGCCTGCGGAGCTAGCAGCGCAAACAGAGAGTTGGCAGAGTCGACAATGGTGCGCTAACCGATTGCGCTAACCAAGATGCCGTGCGCCATGCGCAGAGAGTGGTGTTTCCAAATCTTGACACCACCAGATTAGGAAGTTGCCAAGGATGGGTCTCATGAGCAGTATATAAAGAGAAGAAGGCTAGGGTTTGAGAGAGCATCCAGCATCCATCATCTTCACAGCACACGAGAGAGCAGCCAGATTCAAAAACACACGAGCTACTGAGAGGACCTGCGCTAGCCGATTGCGCCAGCCGAGACACTGCAACCTGCATGCACCTGCTAGTTGCTGTTTCTTTGACACTTTAGATATTATTTACTGTTTCTATGATGTTTACTACTAGCATGTCTCGCTAAACGCTAAGTATCGGTTGGGCATGAATCTTTGAGTATTTCCTTTGAGACTTGCGCTTAATGCATAGCTTGTTTGCTTCTATTAATTCTGTGCACACTGTTGACAGCTAGTTGCATGAGTAGGGGAAGCCTTGAACCGCAATCTTACTCTTGTTGCTTGTTTGTTATATGTTAAACTAGTTGAATAGCCTGACGGTGATCACTAGGAGTAACGCGCTAGGATAATCAGTTGCTACTGTGACAGGATTTGTAGCTGCTTAGACTAGTCTTAAGAATTAATAGCTCATGAACTTTGATCGGAACATGCGCACAAGTTAGGAAGCCTTGACCGGACACTAACTTTAGTAAACCGAGCTATAGACGTTTAGAGTCGATGATAAGGAATACACTCATAGAGGATTGTCTGCGCCGATACTTCTCATAGTCATAGTACTTAATCTCTACTGCCTGCGCACGTCTAGTGCAACTCCTGCATTTTACTACTGTTTACTCGCGCAATGCGCAACCCAATCACTTACACCCCCCAGTTTCGTAAGTGCAGGTCACTAGTTAAAGCTAATCTACTTGCTCCCTGTGGATTCGACCCCGACTTAACCGCTGTACTAAGTGGAAGAGGAATGAATTAATTTGAACGCGCACAACGACGCGCTATCAAATTTTGGCGCCGTTGCCGGGGAGCAACACAGATAAGCTTTAATTAGCTTAAGATTTCTTTTATAGTAGTTAGTCATTTCTGTTTGTTTTATTTTCGTTGTTGTTTCTGACAGCGTGCAATCACCATTAGCCTGCGCAACCTTGAAACAGTTGTGCTGCGTCGATTCTAGTTGCGCACTGACAGACGCAACAGCTTAGTTTTCTTTTAATTTCGTTTTCTTTGAGATTCAGAACAGGTCATGGAGGATAACAGTGTCGTTGGGGACAACTTAGGGGACAGAACCCCAGAGGAAGCGAGAGCACATAACCGCACAGCCCTGTTCAGAGAGGAAGTGCAGCGCGAGGTTGAAGCAAGGATGGCCGCTGAACTGTATAATGCGCCACCCGCACGACAAGCTGCGCGACGCAGGACAGTGCGCGAGATGTCAGCCCCACTCACGGTTAACCAGCCATGGTGCATAGTTCTTCCACCAGACGGTCATTTTGAACTAAGGAGCTCGCTCATTCATCACATGCCCAAGTTCCACGGGATGAACAACGAGAATCCAGTCAAGCATGTGCGAGAGTTCCTAGTCATTTGCGAGAACATGAAGGCCGAAGGGGAGAGCGACGAAGCGCTGAAGATGAAAGCGTTCCCATTTTCATTGTGTGACACGGCCAAGCATTGGCTAATGAACTTACCAGCAGGATCAATTCACACATGGGAGCAGCTGCAGAAGAAGTTCCTGGACAAGTTCTACCCAGCAGCAAAGATCGCGCTACTCAGGAGAGAGCTGGCCGCACCTAGGCAGAGCGCAGGAGAGTCGCTGTCAGAGTATTACGAGCGTTTCAGGGAGCTAGAGGCCAACTGCTACAATCACGGCCTGCCCCAAAATGTGCTGATAGAGAATTTCCTGAATGGATTACTGCCCATGGAGCTGAGATTATTGAACGCATGCGCAGGAGGCGACATTTGCAACATGTACCCAGAGGACGCGTGGCAGCTGACAGAAGACTCTGCCGGGCAGGTAAGACATCAGCTAACACTTGAAAATAGTCGTGCTCGTTCTGTGCATCAGGTAGAAACAAGCACTGAGATCAAGGAAATGAAGGCCATGCTGCAGAAGTTGAAGAGTGCGCAAGGCGCACAACCAGTTGCGCCAAAGGTATGCGAATTCTGCAATTCCACCGAGAAGAAAACCGATGCATGTCCCACACTGTTTGAGGAATCTGGAGATGTCAATGCTCTTGGAGGATGGGATAACAGAGGGCCTCAGAGGCAAAATCAGCCGCGTTTTGGCCTAGCCGCAAATGGGTTCAGATGGAAGGAGGAAAACAATTTCCAGAGGCAGTCCGCGGATCAGCGCGCACCACAGCAGACGCAACAAGCTGTGCCCTACAATCCACCACATCGCCGCACTGACGCACCAGCGCAGAACAACCAGCAGCCAAGGCAATCCTTAGAAGATATCGTGGGACAGCTAGCAGACACAGTGCGCAAAAATGATGAGAAATATGACAAGAGGTTTGAGTCCATTGAGAAGTAGCTATCACAGATCGCTACCACGGTGTATGAGCTGAAAAAGAGCGATGGCAACCTGCCTTCGCAAGTGATTTAGAACTCCAAGGGAGGAGTCAACGCTGTGACACTGAGGATTGGGCGCACGATAGGAACAGAGCAGACCACGAAGGCGCCCGCGCAACCAGTTGCGCAAGTCCCGGAACCAACAGAGCAGAATGCGCCAGGTATAACACAATTAAAAGACAAGGGCACGAATCGTACTAACATACCTGCACCTTTCCCTGTACAGGCACCATCGGCTAGGAAGGAAGTGCTTGATAAGGAGCTCTACGAGTTATTCAGTACGGTGGAAATAAACATTCCCCTTATTGAGGCAGTTCGGCAAATCCCTAGGTACGCCAAATTTCTAAAGGAGCTGTGCACAAACAAGAGAAGGAAAGGCGAGTGCGCACAGGTAATGCTCAATGCGCAGGCCTCAGCAGTCGTGCAACATAAGGTACTACCTAAATGCCGAGACCCAGGCAGCTTCACCATCCCTTGCACTTTAGGTAATACCACAGTGAGCAATTGCATGATTGACTTAGGCGCATCTATAAACGTGCTACCCTATTCCCTATACGCGTCATTGCACATTGGACCACTTAAGCTTGCAGGTCTCACCATTCAGCTAGCAGATCGGTCGTGCAAGCAACCTACGGGCATGATCGAGGACGTTCTAGTTCGGGTAGGAGAGCTGGTGTTCCCAGCAGACTTCTATGTCCTAGAAATGGAGGGTGAGCCGAGCACAGGCAGTGCGCAGATCCTACTGGGCAGACCATTTCTGATGACCGCGCGCACAAAGATAGATGTGTGGATGGGCACGCTCTCCATGGAGGTTGGTGGCGTAGAAATTCATTTCAACATATTCAAGGGGACGCAGCACCCTCATGAAGACGCCACAGTGCACGCAATGGATAGCTTAGATGACTTGGTCGCATATGCGCAATGTGCGAGCGCAGCAGAAGAACCCATAACACTGGCACAGGCAGAGTTGGAGGCGCAGGAGGAGCTGAGAAGTGCCGAACCAGAACCCAGACAGGTATAGGCCATAGTTAAAGTCTGCACTGCTAATAAAATCTTGCCCTCTATTGAACAGGCACCCAAGGTCGAGCTGAAGCAACTCCCAGAGCACCTCAAGTACATATTCTTGGAAAATGAAGACACCCTGCCAAAAATCATAAAGAAAGGATTAGAAGAGGAGCAGGAGGCGCAATTACAGCAGGTGCTGCGCAAGAACCAGCGCGCTATAGGATGGACACTTGCTGACCTGCGCGGAGTGAGCCCGGACGTATGCATGCATATAATTCTGTTGGAAGATGGTGCCAAACCATCCAGGGAGCCTCAGCGCAGATTGAACCCGAATATGATGGAGGTGGTGCAGAAGGAGATCCTGAAGTTGCTTGACGCAGGAGTCATTTACCCCATTTCAGACAGCAAATGGGTAAGTCCAGTGCACGTTGTGCCGAAGAAAGGAGGAATCACAGTAGAAGAGAATGCACAGGGCGAGATAGTTCCCAAGCGCATTCAGACTGGATGGCGCATGTGCATCGACTACAGGAAGCTTAACGCAGTCACGCGCAAGGACCATTTCCCGCTACCCTTTATGGATCAAATGCTAGATCGATTAGCGGGGAAGCCCTACTTTTGCTTCTTGGACGGATATTCAGGGTACAATCAGATACCCATAGCTGCGGAAGATCAAGAGAAGACCACATTTACCTGCCCATTCGATACGTTTGTGTTTCGGCGCATGTCATTTGGGCTGTGTAACGCGCCAGGTACGTTCCAACGCCTTGTCATGAGCATTTTTTCTGATATGATTGGTATATGCATAGAAGTGTTCATGGATGATTTTACCGTACACGGAAGTACCTTTGATGCATGCTTAACACATCTTGATAAGGTCTTAGCGCGCTGCATTTCAAAGAACCTAGTGCTCAATTATGAAAAATGTCATTTCATGGTATCACATGGTGTAGTACTAGGACATATTATCTCGGAGGAGGGGATCAAGGTAGATAAAGCTAAAATTGATCTTATTTCCAATCTACCTTATGCCACTAGCGTGCGCGATGTGAAATCATTCCTTGGGCATGCTGGGTTTTACAGGCGCTTCATAAAAGATTTCTCTAAGATTTGTATACCCCTGTCTAGCCTCTTGCAAAAGGATGTGCATTTCGAATTTACTGATGACTGTAGGGCCGCATTTGATAAGCTGAAGGTGGCGCTGACAAGTGCGCCAGTGATGCGCGCGCCAGACTGGAACCTGCCATTTGAACTGATGTGCGACGCAAGTGATTATGCAGTAGGTGCAGTCCTGGGACAGCGAGTGGACAAGAAGCCGCATGCCATTTATTATGCATCGCGCACACCAGACGCTGCGCAGAGGAACTGTACCACTACCGAGAAGGAACTTCTGGCAATTGTGTTTGCGCTGGAGAAGTTCCGTGCATCTGTTCTTGGCGCCAGAGTCATCGTCTACACAGACCACGCAGCAAACCGCTACCTAATGTCCAAGAAGGAAACTAAGCCGCGCCTGATGCGCTGGGTGCTTGATCGTGCGTCGTTGTACGCGTCAAATATAATCCTTCCTCTTCCACTAGTACAGCGGTTAAGTAAGGGTCGATCTCCACAGGGAGCAAGCAGTTCAGTTTTAACCAGTGTCCTGCACTTACGAAAACTAGGGGGTGTGAGTGATTGGGGTTGCGCGATGCGCGAGTAAACAGTAGTAAACGCAGGAATTGCACTAGACGTGCGCAGGCAGTATAGATTAAGTACTATGACTATGAGAAGTATCGGCGCAGACAATCCTCTATGAGTGTATTCCTTATCATCGACTCTAAATGTCTATAGCTCGGGTTGCTAATGTTAGTGTCCGATCAAGGCTTCCTATAATGTGCGCATGTTCCGATCAAAGTTCACGAGCTATTAATTCTTGGACTAGACTAAACAACTACGAATCCGATCAAGGTAGTAATTGCTTATCCTAGCACGTTACTCCTAGTTGGCACCGTCAGGCTATTCAACTAGTTTAACATACAACAACAAGCAACAAGAGTAAGATTACGGTTCAAGGCTTCCCCTACCCATGTAACAAGCTGCCAGCAATGTGCACAGAATTAATACAAGCAAACAAGCTATGCATTAAGCGCAAGTCTCAAAGGAAATATTCATAGATTCATGCCCAACCGATACTAAGCGTTTAGCTAGACATGCTAGTGGTAAACATCATAGAAACAGTAAATAATAACTAAAGTGTCCAAGAAAACAATAGCAAACAGTGCGTGCAGATTGCAGTCTTGGCTGGCGCAGGTCCTCTCAACAAGCTCGTGTGTTTTCCAGTTCTGCTGCGCTCTCCTCTGATCTGATGATGATGAGCGTCTCGTGATCCTCCTTTAAACCCTAGACTTCCTCTTCTTTATATACTACTCAGGGGCTCATCCTTGGCAACTTCCGAATCTGGTCATGTCAGGATTAGGAAACACCACCATCTGCGCCTGGCGCACGGCATCTGCTTAGCGCAATTGGTTAGTGTGGATGGGCACGCTCTCCATGGAGGTTGGTGGCGTAGAAATTCATTTCAACATATTCAAGGGGACGCAGCACCCTCATGAAGACGCCACAGTGCACGCAATGGATAGCTTAGATGACTTGGTCGCATATGCGCAATGTGCGAGCGCAGCAGAAGAACCCATAACACTGGCACAGGCAGAGTTGGAGGCGCAGGAGGAGCTGAGAAGTGCCGAACCAGAACCCAGACAGGTATAGGCCATAGTTAAAGTCTGCACTGCTAATAAAATCTTGCCCTCTATTGAACAGGCACCCAAGGTCGAGCTGAAGCAACTCCCAGAGCACCTCAAGTACATATTCTTGGAAAATGAAGACACCCTGCCAAAAATCATAAAGAAAGGATTAGAAGAGGAGCAGGAGGCGCAATTACAGCAGGTGTTGCGCAAGAACCAGCGCGCTATAGGATGGACACTTGCTGACCTGCGCGGAGTGAGCCCGGACGTATGCATGCATATAATTCTGTTGGAAGATGGTGCCAAACCATCCAGGGAGCCTCAGCGCAGATTGAACCCGAATATGATGGAGGTGGTGCAGAAGGAGATCCTGAAGTTGCTTGACGCAGGAGTCATTTACCCCATTTCAGACAGCAAATGGGTAAGTCCAGTGCACGTTGTGCCGAAGAAAGGAGGAATCACAGTAGAAGAGAATGCACAGGGCGAGATAGTTCCCAAGCGCATTCAGACTGGATGGCGCATGTGCATCGACTACAGGAAGCTTAACGCAGTCACGCGCAAGGACCATTTCCCGCTACCCTTTATGGATCAAATGCTAGATCGATTAGCGGGGAAGCCCTACTTTTGCTTCTTGGACGGATATTCAGGGTACAATCAGATACCCATAGCTGCGGAAGATCAAGAGAAGACCACATTTACCTGCCCATTCGATACGTTTGTGTTTCGGCGCATGTCATTTGGGCTGTGTAACGCGCCAGGTACGTTCCAACGCCTTGTCATGAGCATTTTTTCTGATATGATTGGTATATGCATAGAAGTGTTCATGGATGATTTTACCGTACACGGAAGTACCTTTGATGCATGCTTAACACATCTTGATAAGGTCTTAGCGCGCTGCATTTCAAAGAACCTAGTGCTCAATTATGAAAAATGTCATTTCATGGTATCACATGGTGTAGTACTAGGACATATTATCTCGGAGGAGGGGATCAAGGTAGATAAAGCTAAAATTGATCTTATTTCCAATCTACCTTATGCCACTAGCGTGCGCGATGTGAAATCATTCCTTGGGCATGCTGGGTTTTACAGGCGCTTCATAAAAGATTTCTCTAAGATTTGTATACCCCTGTCTAGCCTCTTGCAAAAGGATGTGCATTTCGAATTTACTGATGACTGTAGGGCCGCATTTGATAAGCTGAAGGTGGCGCTGACAAGTGCGCCAGTGATGCGCGCGCCAGACTGGAACCTGCCATTTGAACTGATGTGCGACGCAAGTGATTATGCAGTAGGTGCAGTCCTGGGACAGCGAGTGGACAAGAAGCCGCATGCCATTTATTATGCATCGCGCACACCAGACGCTGCGCAGAGGAACTGTACCACTACCGAGAAGGAACTTCTGGCAATTGTGTTTGCGCTGGAGAAGTTCCGTGCATCTGTTCTTGGCGCCAGAGTCATCGTCTACACAGACCACGCAGCAAACCGCTACCTAATGTCCAAGAAGGAAACTAAGCCGCGCCTGATGCGCTGGGTGCTTGATCGTGCGTCGTTGTACGCGTCAAATATAATCCTTCCTCTTCCACTAGTACAGCGGTTAAGTAAGGGTCGATCTCCACAGGGAGCAAGCAGTTCAGTTTTAACCAGTGTCCTGCACTTACGAAAACTAGGGGGTGTGAGTGATTGGGGTTGCGCGATGCGCGAGTAAACAGTAGTAAACGCAGGAATTGCACTAGACGTGCGCAGGCAGTATAGATTAAGTACTATGACTATGAGAAGTATCGGCGCAGACAATCCTCTATGAGTGTATTCCTTATCATCGACTCTAAATGTCTATAGCTCGGGTTGCTAATGTTAGTGTCCGATCAAGGCTTCCTATAATGTGCGCATGTTCCGATCAAAGTTCACGAGCTATTAATTCTTGGACTAGACTAAACAACTACGAATCCGATCAAGGTAGTAATTGCTTATCCTAGCACGTTACTCCTAGTTGGCACCGTCAGGCTATTCAACTAGTTTAACATACAACAACAAGCAACAAGAGTAAGATTACGGTTCAAGGCTTCCCCTACCCATGTAACAAGCTGCCAGCAATGTGCACAGAATTAATACAAGCAAACAAGCTATGCATTAAGCGCAAGTCTCAAAGGAAATATTCATAGATTCATGCCCAACCGATACTAAGCGTTTAGCTAGACATGCTAGTGGTAAACATCATAGAAACAGTAAATAATAACTAAAGTGTCCAAGAAAACAATAGCAAACAGTGCGTGCAGATTGCAGTCTTGGCTGGCGCAGGTCCTCTCAACAAGCTCGTGTGTTTTCCAGTTCTGCTGCGCTCTCCTCTGATCTGATGATGATGAGCGTCTCGTGATCCTCCTTTAAACCCTAGACTTCCTCTTCTTTATATACTGCTCAGGGGCTCATCCTTGGCAACTTCCGAATCTGGTCATGTCAGGATTAGGAAACACCACCATCTGCGCCTGGCGCACGGCATCTGCTTAGCGCAATTGGTTAGCGCACTGTTGTCGACTCTGCCAATTCTTCTGTTTGCGCCGCTAGCTCCGCAGGCTGTGTGATGCGCGTCCTAAACGCTGCCTGTTAGCGCATATCCGACTTAGGCCCTTGTTTTGCCCTGAAATACAAAAACACTAGAAACCAGTAATCTTGTACACAAAATATCGCAAACAAGCACAGGGTTATGATCTAAATAATGCGTATAAATAGGCTCTATCAGTGCTCCTACTTCAGGAATTTGACTTGGAGATCAAAGATAAGAAGGGCGCGGAAAACACAGTCGCGGACCACTTGCGCAGGATCGTGAAAGCGGAGGAGCCAGGGCAAATCACGGAGACATTCCCTGACGAGCATCTGATGGCGCTGACAGGTAAGGTACCATGGTATGCGCACATTGCAAATTACCTGGTCACAGGTACGTTCCCTCCTCATTTCACTAAAACCCAATGCATGAGATTAAAACATGAGTCCAAGCACTACATTTGGGATAATCCGTATATGCTCAGAATAGGACCTGATCAGATTTTAAGGCGCTGCGTGCCTGACCATGAAATTAACTCTGTTTTGATGTTTTGTCATGCGCACGCATGTGGAGGACACTTTGGTCCAAAGCGCACGAGCAAAAAGATCCTGGACTGTGGATTTTATTGGCCGCGCTTGTTCAGTGACTCATATAACTACTGCAGGAACTGTGATAGGTGCCAGCGCACAGGTGGCATATCAGCGCGCAATGAGATGCCGTAGACGCCAATTCTAGTGGATGAAGTATTCGACATTTGGGGGATTGACTTCATGGGGCCATTTCCTCCATCTTCCGGATACGAGTACATATTAGTCGCGGTAGATTATGTCTCCAAATGGGTTGAGGCCAAGGCTACACGGAAGGATGATGGTAAGACGGTCGCTGACTTTTTGAGAACTACCATATTTTGCAGGTAAGGAGTGCCTAAGGCAATCATTAGCGACCAGGGGACGCACTTTTGCAATAGGATAGTGGCGCAGGTATTTAAGCATTATGGAGTGCGCCACAAGACGTCCACCGCTTACCACCCTCAGATGAATGGACAGGCCGAGGTTTCCAACAGAGAGATGAAGCGCATCCTGGAGAAAACTGTGCGACCGTCGCGCAAATACTGGAGCCAGCGCCTTGACGATGCGCTGTGGGCATACCGCACTGCGCATAAGACGCCAATTGGGACTTCACCGTTCCGGTTGGTTTACGGAAAAGCGTGCCACCTGCCAGTGGAGTTAGAGCACAAAGCATATTGGGCATTACGCATTTGCAACCTGAACCTAGACGAGGCCGGAAAGGAGCGCGCATTTGAGCTGAGCGAATTAGAAGAGCTGCGCCTGGATGCATATGAGGGACTGCGCGATAACAAGGCGCGCACAAAAGCATTTCATGACAAACATATCCTCAGACGCACTTTTGAGCCAGGAGACCAGGTATTATTATTCTCATCACGCCTAAAGCTCATGCCTGGAAAGCTGCGCAGCAAATGGACGGGACCGTACACAGTCACCAAGGTTTTCCCCTACGGAACAATCGAGTTAGAAAACGAGCACTGGCATCGTTTTCAGGTCAACGGGCAGAGAGTCAAACGGTATCTAGGAGAACCTTGGGATGGCACAGCGCGCGAAATTGAATTGGCAGAGCCTGAGATAGCAGATGCGCAGGTTGCTGCGCCAGAGTCATCACCAGACGCACCAGAGGGAGAACTGGGAACTATTGCTCATATTTCTTCTCCCTCTTTACCAGCCCTCGTTACTTATAATTTATCACATACCACTAACCATGCTGACCATCCTTCCGATCCTTTGCGCAGGACCAAAAAGAACACAACACATGCACGAGCGCAGGGTCACTCAGGAGCAAGTGTGGGGGAGGTCGCTGGTATACTTTCACGCAAGTAACGAGGTACGGTCGAGCCAACGACGTTAAACAAAGGCACTTGTCGGAAGGTAACCCGACACGTTTTACTTTTACATGTTTTTTCTTTTAGTTTCTGTAGTGTCTTTTAGCAAGTTTAGGACTTGTAGTTTTTAGTCGAGCAGCAGGGCGCAGGTCCGTGCGCACTACAGTGCGCAGGATAGCTGCGCCAGTCAGAGGGGTATATAAGGGAAGTACTTAGAAAATTTCAGCACTTTTCACTCGACCGTTGCAAGAAAAACTCCCACTCTAAGCAGCCGCTCACCGTCCGGCGCTCAACCCAGCTTCCGTTTAGAGTGATTTGAGGAGCACACCGTCGCACGCCCTCCAGGTACCCTTTCCCTTCAGATTTGAACCGATTGCATTAGGGTTTGTGCGAGAAGAGGGGTGCCTTAGGTCTGAAATCGCACCAAGCTAGCGTGCACCGATTGGAGGTTTGGTTAGTGGGTTTTGTAGGCAGGCAGTAGACGCCCATTTGGTGAAAGTTTCAGGGCATTTGGAGGAGTTTGGATTTGGTGAGTGTTGACCGCAGTTGACCAGAGAGACCCAGCGCACGATGCAGCCGGCTGCGGACCAAGTAACCCCAGCTCACTTCGCCAGCAAGTACGAGGCCTTCCTGAGGCTTGAGAGGTACGGGACTCCGTACATCAGCAGGGAGTTCCTGCGAGAGGTCGGTATGGAGGACCTCGTCATGGAGAAGCTCGCGCTGGCGGGCTGGGAGGCGCTGTTGGAGATCAACAGCGCAGCAGACAAGGAAGACACCTGCGAGTTTCTGGCGTCGCTAGAAACGAGTGATATGGAGATAAGGTACCGGCACCGAGGGGTGTGGTACATTGCCTCGGCTAAGAGGCTGAAGCGCACACTGAGGTGTGCTAAGGTGCGAGAAGCTGATTTGGACGCGCACACGAATCAGGAGGCGTGGCGCGAGATGGCGACCGGCCCAGTTTTTGCCGCGGGGCGCAGTCGAGGACGCGAGCTGCGCGACCCGTGGATGTTCTACTTGTGGCGCATGGTCGCCTATGGCATCATCAGGCGCTTCAACGGTGCGCCGAAGATCAGCTTGCTGGATATGGAGATTTTGAAGGGCTTTTATTATGGGAAGAGGGTGCTGTTTGTCCTGAACATGGTGATCCATTGGAGTCGGGTCAGCACCAAGGGGCCGCTGACTTACGGAGGGATAATAACGCACCTGCTGCGTGCGTTGCATGGAGCGCCAGAGGTGCCAGAGCACACAGTGGTGCCAGCTGTTCCCTTGGACCGCGCCCAGATGCTGCAGATAAGAGCGGTAGCCATGCGAGAGGATGGTACATTGGAGTGGTGCTACCGACTGCAGCCGGCAAGAGCGCCTCGGCCAAGAGCGGAGAGCAGCGCGCAAGCAGCAGAGGCTGCGCAGGAGATGGAGGAGGACGAGGCCCCAGAGCCAGTTGCGCCTCCAGTCAGGCGCGTGAGGACTCGCGCGCAGACTGGAGCGCACCGGAGGGCTAGTGCACCGCGAGGGGAGCCAGCCACAAGGGAAACGCCCCAGGATGGAATCAGAGGAGGCGCCAAAGGAGGTACCAGAGGAGCGGCGCATGATGTTCAACGTCATGCGCGTGCTTGAATATTTAGCGCCCGAGGGGGCAGACTTGAGTATGAGCCCACCATCAGGGTGGAGATTTGGAGATGCTATTCCCCCTCTCCTCAGCCTGCGCCGGCCACCTCCAGGGTCCCCCAGCGAGCCGCACCAGCCAGCCAGCCCTCCTACCCAGTCCCCAGTACATACAGCAGAGCCCACTCCAGCCCCAGCTCCAGCACCAGCACCAGCCCCAGCGCCAGAACCCACCCCAGCAGCAGACCCAGCACCAGCACCTGCACCATCCCCTGCCCAGCCGTCCATTCCGAGGTCCCCTGACGCCGAACCCATCATTAGTACCAGCTCAGATTCGCTATGGGATCCTATCTCAGAGGACGACCTCGTGGCTCAGCCCGCCGCCATTTTTGTCGTGCCGCCAGCCTCCAGCACCGAGTATGTGACCGATTCTTCAGATGAGGAGGCGCACGGATCCAAGGCTGAGTCCAGCTCCGAGGACATCTAGGGCTCCAGGGAGGGCGCGCATTTCTTTCGGGTGGTTTCTTTTCTTATCTTTTTGAAAACTATTGCTATATGTTGCTGAATATTTCTGTGCCCCCTTGCTATATTGCGCTGCTTTGGCTATATGTTTTTATTTTCTTTGTTTTGCTTGCATGCATGTTTGTGCGCGTTCTCCGTGCGCTTGAGCATGAGTCGTGGGGACACGTCTCTGTTTAAGTGTGGGGGAGGAGCGTAGCAATTACATTTCACGTTTTTTTTTAAGCTTTATAGTGTAGCTGTTTTAGTTGAAGGAAAACAGTAGCATAGTAGCAGTAGTGCGCTTGTGTGCGGGTTGCGCACACTGTTCAGCTTGTTTTGCGCTATCCATATTGCATGCGCTGCTATCAACTGTTTTAGTATATTTTTTTTCTTTTTTCTGCTCCTGTTAGTTGGGATATACAGGGGATGTGGAGTTGACAGAAACGCTCTAGAGAGGCGGTTAGTCGTTCGAGCTTCGGAGATGAGGTATATGGTCGAGAGCGCTAGTGGAGGCCGGTGTTTCGCGACCTTCGGAACAAGAGAGTGCGCTCAGTCACGCAGATGCCGAAGGCGAATACCCAAAGCGTGGCGAGGTGGGAAAACAGACCACCTTCCTTCTGGAAGTCGAGCTAGGGAAGGCGGGCGGGGGTGTAAACGCGTGCGCCGACCTGCGCAGATAGACCAAGGAGGGAGAGCGGGGCGTTGTTCCATAGCTGTTATCCGGAGGCCGAGACTGGAATCGTTCTGGGAAACATAGGAACCATAGACAAAGCTGTACAAAAGGAAAAAAATACCAGCAGATGATATGCGCCACAAAAGAATCAGCATGCGCACAAATACGTACCAGCGTGCGCAAAATCCACAAAGAAAATCATCAAAGGCTTGAGTTCCCAGGAAGTGAGCGGAAAAATCACGCACCGGAAGAAGATTGCACTGTTAACCATATACCCATCTTCGGAGTGAGAGCTGACGACCCGGAGCCTATAAAGAGCTATCTCCCAGCCATCCGAAATGATCTTCATCCCAGCTGAGAGGTAATGAATTGCAAAATTATTATATTAAATATGTTGAAGGCAGTTGCGCGCAGGTGGTAGAGCAGCGCAAGGTTATGAGTAGTGCAGATCGCACCAGAGTGCAAGACTGTGCGCTAGACTCCAGAGAGGTAATTGTATCCGTGCTTGAGTGCTTGTTCGAGGACGAACAAGGGGCAAGTGTGGGGGGTTTGATAGAGCCTATTTATACACATTATTTAGATCCTAACCTTATGCTTGTTTGCATTATTTTGTGTACAAGATTACTGGTTTCCAGTGTTTTTGTATTTCAGGGCGAAACGAGAGCCTAAGTCGGATACGCGCTAACAGGCAGCTTCTAAGGAGCGCATCACGCAACCTGCGGAGCTAGCAGCGCAAACAGAGAGTTGGCAGAGTCGACAACGGTGCGCTAACCGATTGCGCTAACCAAGATGCCGTGCGCCATGCCCAGAGAGTGGTGTTTCCAAATCTTGACACCACCAGATTTGGAAGTTGCCAAGGATGGGCCTCATGAGCAGTATATAAAGAAAAGAAGGCTAGGGTTTGAGAGAGCATCCAGCACCCATCATCATCACAGCACACGAGAGAACAGCCAGATTCAAAAACACACGAGCTACTGAGAGGACCTGCGCTAGCCGATTGCGCCAGCCGAGACACTGCAACCTGCACGCACCGGCTAGTTGCTGTTTCTTTGACACTTTAGATATTATTTACTATTTCTATGATGTTTACTACTAGCATGTCTAGCTAAACGCTTAGTATCGGTTGGGCATGAATCTTTGAGTATTTCCTTTGATACTTGCGCTTAATACATAGCTTGTTTGCTTATATTAATTCTGTGCACACTGTTGACAGCTAGTTGCATGAGTTGGGGAAGCCTTGAACCGCAATCTTACTCTTGTTGCTTGTTTGTTATATGTTAAACTAGTTGAATCGCCTGACGGTGACGACTAGGAGTAACGCGCTAGGATAATCAGTTGCTACTGTGACAGGATTCGTAGCTGCTTAGACTAGTCTTAAGAATTAATAGCTCATGAACTTTGATCGGAACATGCGCACAAGTTAAGAAGCCTTGACCGGACACTAACTTTAGTAAACCGAGCTATAGACGTTTAGAGTCGATGATAAGGAATACACTCATAGAGGATTGTCTGCGCCGATACTTCTCATAGTCATAGTACTTAATCTCTACTGCCTGCGCACGTCTAATGCAACTCCTGCATTTTACTACTGTTTACTCGCGCATTGCGCAACCCAATCACTCACACCCCCAGTGGAAGAGGAAGGAATTAATTTGAACGCGCACAACGACGCGCGCTATCACTAAGCTACACTACAAAGCTAGAAAACGTGAAATGTAAATGTAACGCTCCCCTCCACACTTAAACAGAGACGTGTCCCCATGACTCTTGCTCAAGCGCAACGAAGAGCGCACACATGCATGCAAGCAAAACGAAGAATATAAGAAAGAAAAACATATAGTCAGCACAGCAAAGACAAAGTCAGGGGTCACAAAATATTCAGCATAATATAGCAACATGGAGCAATAGTTTTCAAAGCAGAAAATAAGAAACCACCCTAAAGGAATGCGCGCCCTCCCTGCGGCCCTAGATATCCTCGGAGCTGGACTCAGCCGCAGACCCGTGCGCCTCCTCATCTGAAGAATCGGTCTCATACTCGGTACTGGAGGCTGGCGGCACTACAGAAACGGCGGCGGGCTGAGTCAAGAGGTCGTCCTCTGAGATAGGGTCCCATAGTGAATCTGAGCTGGAACTTATGATAGGATCGGCTTCAGGAGACCTCTGAACAGAAGGCTGCGCAGGGGGTGCTGCAGGTGCTGGGACTGGGTCTACTGCTGAGGTGGGCTCTGCTGCATGGACCGGGGACTGGGTAGGAGGGCTGGCTGGCTGGCGCGGCTCGCTGGGGGATCCTGGAGGCGGCCTATGCAGACTGAAGAGAGGGGGGGATAGAATCTCCAAATCTCATTGATGGTGGGCTCATGCTCAGGTCTGCCCCCTCTGGCGCTAAATACTCGAGCACGCGCATGACGTTGAACATCATGCGCTGCTCCTCTGATACCTCCTCAGGCGCCTCCTCTGCATCTGTCCTGGGGCGCTTTCCTTGTGCACGCGGGGGAGAATCATCAATGGCTATGGTAACTGGCTCCCCCTAGGGTGCACTCGCCCTCCGGCGCGCTCCAGTCTGCGCACGAGTCCTCATGCGCCTGACTGGAGGCGCAACTGGCTCTGGGGCCTCTTCCATCTCCCTTTCCTCAGTGGCCTCCTCTGGCTGTGCGCTGCTCTCTGCTCGTTGCCTCGGCACTCGGGCCTGCTGCAGCTTGTGGCACCATTCCAATGTCCCATCCTCTCTCACGGCTACCCCTCTGAGCTGCAGCATATGGGCACGGTCCAGGGGAACAGTTGGCACTACTGTGTGCTCGGGCACCTCCGGCTCTCCATGCAACGCATGCAGCATGTGCGTGATCATTCCGCCACAAGTCAGCGGCCCCTTCCTGCTGACCCGACTCCAATGCACCACCATATCCGAGACAAATAGCACCTTCTTACCATAGTAAAATCGCATCAATATGTCCATGTCCAGCAGGCTAATTTTTGGCGCACCATTAAAACGCCCGATGATTGCATAGGCGACCATGCGCCATAGGTAGAACATCCAAGGGTCGCGCAGCTCGCGTTCTCGGCTGCGCCCCGCGGCAAAAACTGGGCTGGTCGCCATCTCACGCCACGCCTCCTGATTCGTGCGTGTCTATATCCGCCTCACACACCTTTGCGCACCTCAGCGTGCGCTTCAGCCTTTTGGCCGAGGCAATGTACCAGACCTATCTGTGCCGGTACCTTATCTCCAGATCGGCCGTCCAACAGCGCCTCCCAGCCCGCCAGTGCGAGCTTTTCCACAATGAGGGCCTCCAACCCTACTTCAAGCAGGAAGTCCCTGCTGATGTACGGGGTCCCGTACATCTCCAGCCTCATGAAGGCTTCAAACTTGCTGGCAAATGATGTTGGGGTTTCTTGATCCTCGGCAGGCTGCATGGTGCGCTAGGGTTCCTCCGGTCAACTAAGGTCAAAGCTCCACAAATGCTCAAAAATCCAAACTCCGACAAACACCCTGAAACTGTCACCCACAGGTCGCCTAACGCCCGCCTACAAAACCCCCTGCCCAGAACTCCAGATGGTGCAGGCTATCTAGGGTCGATGTCAAACCTAGGGCAACCTTCCTATCGCACAAACCCTAACTGAATCGGCTCAAATCTGAGGGAAAGGTTACCTGGTGAGTGTGCGACGGTGAGCTCTTCGAATCTCTCTAAACGGATCCCTGGTTGAGTGCCGGACGGTGAGCGGAGGCTGAGGGCGGGAGCTTTCTTGCAATGGTCGACTGTAAAAATGCTGAAATTATTCCAAGTCCTCGCCTTTTATACCCCCTGTCTGGCGCAGCTGTCCTGCGCACTGACCTGCGCACTGCTGCGCGACTAAAAAACTACAAGTCCTAAACTAGCTAAAAGACACTAGAAAACTATATATAAAAAAACGTGTAGAAGTGAAAAGTGTCGGGTTACCTCCCGACAAGTGTCTTTGTTTAACGTCGTTGGCTCGACTGTACCTCGTTACTTGTGTAAAAGCGTGCCAGCGACCTCCCCCACACTTGCTCCTGAGTGACCCCGCGCTCGTGCGTGTGTTGCGTTCTTCTTGTTCCTGCGCAAAGGATCGGAAGGGTGGTCAGCATGGTTAATAATATGTGATAACTCATAAGTAACGAGGGTAGGTAAAGAGGAAGAAAAAATATGAGCAATAGTTCCCAGTTCTCCCTCTGGTGCATCTGGTGGCGGTTCTGGCGCAGCAATCTGCGCATCTGCTATCTCTGGCTCCCCAATTCAACTTCGCGCGCTGTGCCATCCCAAGGTTCTCCTAAATACTTTTTGACTCTCTACTCATTGACCTGAAAACGATGCCGGTGCTCGTTTTCTAACTCGATTTTTCCGTAAGGGAAAACCTTGGTAACCGTGTATGGTCCCGTCCATTTGCTGCGCAGCTTCCCAGGCATGAGCTTTAGGCGCGAGGAGAATAATAGTACCTGGTATCCTGGCTCAAAAGTGCGTCTGAGGATATTTTTGTCATGAAATGCCTTTGTGCGCGCCTTGTAATCGCACAGTCCCTCATATGCATCCAGGCGCAGCTCTTCTAATTCGCTTAGCTCAAATGCGTGCTCCGTACCAGCCTCGTCTAGGTTCAGGTTGCAAACGCGCAATGCCCAGTATGCTTTGTGCTCCAACTCCACTGGCAGGTGGCACGCTTTTCCATAAACCAACCGAAACGGTGAGGTCCCAATTGGTGTCTTATGTGCGGTTCGGTATGCCCATAGCGCATCGTCAAGGCGCTGGCTCCAGTCTTTGCGTGACGGTCTCACAGTTTTCTCCAGGATACGCTTGATCTCTCGGTTGGAAACCTCGGCCTGTCCATTCGTCTGAGGGTGGTAAGTGGTGGACGTCTTGTGGCGCACTCCATAGTGCTTGAATACCTGCGCCACTATCCTATTATAAAAATGCGTCCCCTGGTCGCTTATGACTGCCTTAGGCACCCCGTACCTGCAAATAATGTTAGTGTGCAAAAATTCAGCGACCGTCTTACCATCGTCCTTCTGGGTGGCCTTGGTCTCAACCCATTTGGAGACATAATCCACCGCGACCAATATATACTCATATTCGGAGGATGGAGGAAATTGCCCCATGAAGTCAATCCCCCAAATATCGAATACTTCATCCACTAGAACTGGCGTCTGCGGCATCTCATTGCGCGCTGATATGCCCCCTGTGCGCTGGCACCTGTCACAGTTCCTGCAGTGGTTATACGAGTCACTAAACACGTGTGGCCAATAAAATCCGCAATCCAGGATCTTTCTGCTCGTGCGTTTTGGATCGAAGTGTCCTCCACATGCGTGCCCATGACAAAACATCAAAACAGAGTTAATTTCATGGTCCGGCACGCATCGCCTCAAAATCTGATCAGGTCCTATTCTGAGCATATATGGATCATCCCAAATGTAATACCTGGACTCATGCTTTAATCTCATGCATTGGGTTTTAGTGAAATGAGAAGGAAACGTACCTGTGACCAGGTAATTCGCAATGTGCGCATACCATGGTACCTTACCTGTCAGCGCCATCAGATGCTCGTCAGGGAATGTCTCCGTGATCCGCCGGTGCTCCTCCTCTTTCACGATCCTGCTCAGGTGGTCCGCGACTGTGTTCTCCGTGCCCTTCTTATCCTTGATTTCCAAGTCGAATTCCTGAAGTAGAAGCACCCAGCGCATCAGGCGTGGCTTAGTCTCCTTCTTGGACATCAGGTAACATATTGCTGCGTGGTCTGTGTAAACGATGACTCTGGCGCCTAGAACATATGCGCGGAACTTCTCCAGTGCAAACACGATTGCCAGAAGTTCCTTCTCCGTGGTGGTGTAGTTCCTCTGCGCAGCGTCTAGTGTGCGCGATGCATAATAGATGGCAAGCGGCTTCTTGTCCACGCGCTGTCCCAGGACTGCACCCACTGCATAGTCACTTGGGTCACACATCAGTTCAAACGGCAGGCTCCAATCTGGCGCGCGCATCACTGGCGCACTTGTCAGCGCCTCCTTCAGCTTATCAAACGCGGCCCTGCACTCATCAGTAAATTCGAAACACATATCCTTTTGCAAAAGGTTAGACAGGGGTATACAAATCTTGGAAAAATCTTTTATGAAACGCCTGTAAAACCCAGCATGCCCAAGGAATGATTTCACATCGCGCACGTTAGTGGAATAAGGCAGATTAGAAATAAGATCTATTTTGGCTTTATCTACCTTGATCCCCTCCTACGAGATAATATGTCCTAGTACTACTCCATGTGACACCATAAAATGACATTTTTCATAATTGAGCACTAGGTTTTTTGAAATGCAGAGCGCTAAAACCTTATCAAGATCAGTTAAGCATGCGTCAAAGGTACCTCCGTACACAGTAAAATCATCCATGAACACCTCTATGCATATACCAATCATATCAGAAAAGATGCTCATGACTAGACGTTGGAACGTACCTGGCGCGTTACACAGCCCAAATGACATGCGCCGAAACGCAAACGTACCGAATGGGTCGGTAAACGTAGTTTTCTCTTGATCCTCCGCAGCTATGGGTATCTGATTCTACCCTGAATACCCGTCCAAGAAACAAAAGTAAGGCTTCCCTGCTAATCGATCTAGCATCTGGTCCATGAAGGGCAGCGAAAAATGATCCTTGCGCGTGACTGCGTTAAACTTTCTGTAGTCGATGCACATGCGCCATCCAGTTTGCATGCGCTTGGGAACTAGCTTGCCCTGCGCATTCTCCTCTACTGTGATTCCTCCTTTCTTTGGCACAACGTGCACTGGACTTACCCATTTGCTGTCCGAGATCAGGTAAATGACTCCTGCGTCAAGCAGCTTCAGGATCTCCTTCTGCACCACCTCCATCATATTCGGGTTCAATCTGCGCTGAGGCTCACTGGATGGTTTGCCATCATCTTCCAATAGAATCCTATGCATACATACGTCCGGGCTGACTCCGCGCAGGTCAGCAAGTGTCCATCCTATGGCGCGCTGGTTCTTGCGCAGCACTTCCTGTAATCGCGCCTCCTGCTCCTCTTCTAATCCTTTCTTTATGATTACTGGCAGGGTGTCCTCATTTCCCAAAAATATGTATTTGAGGTGCTCTGGGAGTTGCTTCAGCTCGACCTTGGGTGCCTGTTCAATAGAGGGTAAGATTTTATTAGCAGTGTAGACATTAAGTATATCGTGTACCTATCTGGATGCTGGTTCAGCACTGCTCAGCTCATTCTCATGTGCCTCCAACTCTGCCTGTACCAGTGTCTCAGGTTCTTCTACTGCGCTTGCACATTGCGCATCTGCAACCAAGTCATCTATGCTGTCCATCGCGTGCACTGTGGCGTCCTCATGAGGGTGCTGCATCCCTTTGAATATGTTAAAATCAATTTCCTCGCCATCAACCTCCATTGAGAGCGTACCCCTCCACACGTCTATCTTTGTGCGCGCTGTCATCAGAAATGGTCTGCCCAATAGGATCTGCGCACTGCCTTTGCTCGACTCACACTCCATTTCTAGGACATGGAAATCTGCTGGAAACACCCGCTCTCCTACTCGGACGAGGACGTCCACGATCATGCCCGTCGGTTGCTTGCATGACCGATCCGCTAGCTGAATGGTGAGCCCTGCAGGCTTTAGTGGTCCAAGGCGCAATGATGCATACAAGGTATAGGGAAGCACATTTATAGACGCGCCTAAGTCAATCATGCAGTTGCTCACTGTGGTCTTACCTAAAGTGCAGGGGATGGTGAACGTATCTGGATCCCGGCATTTAGGTGGTACCTTATGCTGCACAATTGCTGAGGCCTGCGCATTTAGCATTACCTGTGCGCACTCGCCTTTCCTCCTTTGTTTGTGCACAGCTCCTTTAAAAACTTGGCGTACCTAGGGATCTGCCGAACTGCTTCAATAAGGGGAATGTTTATTTCCACCTTACTGAATAACTCGTAGAGCTCCTTATCAAGCGCTTCCTTCCTAGCCGATGGTGCCTGTACAGGGAAAGGTGCAGGTATGTTAGTACGATTCATGTCTTTGTCTTTTGATTGCGCCATACCTGGCGCCTCGCCCTGCTGGCTTGTGGCTCGCGCCTCTGGTTGCGCATCTGGCTCTGCTGGATCGGGAGCTTGCGCAACTGGTTGCGCGGGCGCCTTTGCGGTCTGCTCTGTTCCTACCATGCGCCCAGTCCTCAGTGTCACTGCGTTGACTCCTCCCTTGGGATTCTGGTTCACTTGCGAAGGCAGGTTGCCATCGCTCTTTTTCAGCTCATACACCGTGGTAGCGATCTGTGATAGCTGTTTTTCAATGGACTCGAACATCTTGTCATACTTCTCATCATTTCTGCGCACTGTGTCTGCTAGCTGGCCCACGATATCTTCTAAGGATCGCCTCGGCTGCTGATTGTTTTTCGCTGGCGCGTCAGTGCGGCGATGCGGTGGATTGTAGGGCGCAGCTTGTTGCGTCTGCTGTGGTGCGCGCTGATTCGTGGACTGCCTCTGGAAATTGTTGTCCTCCTTCCATCTGAACCCATTTGCGGCTAGTCCAAAACGCGGCTGATTCTGCCTCTGTGCCCCTCTATTATCCCATCCTCCTAGAGGGTAAGTGTGGGACACGCATCTCCGGATTCCTCGAAAAGTGTGGGACACGCATCGGTTTTGTGCTCAGTGGATGTGCAGAACTCGCACGCCTTTAGCGCAGCTGGTTGCGCCCCCTGCGCATGCATCAACTTCTGCAGCATGGCCTTCATTTCCTTTATCTCAGCGCTTGTTTCTACCTGATGCACAGAACGAGCACGACTATTTTCAAGTGTTAGCTGATGTCTTACCTGTCCAGCAGAGTCTTCTATCAGCTGCCACGCGTCCTCTGGGTACATGTTGCAAATGTCGCCTCCTGCGCATGCATTTAATAATCTCAGCTCCATGGGTAGCAATCCATTCAGGAAATTCTCTATCAGCACATTTTGAGGCAGGCCGTGATTGTAGCAGTTGGCCTCCAGCTCCCTGAAACGCTCATAATACTCCGATAGTGACTCTCCTGTGCTCTGCCTAGGTGCGGCCAGCTCCCTCCTGAGTAGCGCGATCTTAGCTGCGGGATAGAACTTGTCCAAGAACTTCTTCTGCAGCTGCTCCCATGTGTGAATTGATCCTGCTGGTAAGCTCATCAGCCAATGTCTGGCTGTGTCACACAATGAAAACGGGAACGCCTTCATCTTCAGCGCTTCACCGCTCTCCCCTTCGGCCTTCATGTTCTTGCAAATGACTAGGAATTCTCGCACATGCTTGACTGGGTTCTCGTTGTTCATCCCGTGGAACTTGGGCATGTGATGAATGAGCGAGCTCCTCAGCTCAAAATGACGGTCTGGTGGAAGCACTATGCACCATGGCTGGTTAACTGTGATTGGAGCTGACATCTCGCGCACTGTTCTGCATCGCGCAACTTGTCGCGCGGGTGGCGCATTATACATTTCAGCGGCCATCCTTGCTTCAACTTCGCGCTGCACTTCTTCTCTGAACCGAACTGCGCGGTTACCTGCTCCTGCATTGTCTGGGGTTCTGTCCCCTAAGTTGTCTCCAACGACACTGTTATCCTCCATAACCTGTTCTAAATCTCAAGGAAAACGAAATTAAAAGACAACTAAGCTGTCGCGTCTGTCAGGGGGCAACTAGAATCTGCGGATTGCAACTGTTTCAAGGTTGCGCAGGCTAATGTTGATTGCGCGCTGTCAGAAACAACAACGAGAATAAAGCAAACAGAAACAACTAACTATTGTAAAAGAAAACTTAAGCTGGTTAAAGCTTATCTGTGTTGCTCCCCGGCAACGGCGCAAAAATTTGATGCACACGTCGTTGTGCGCGTCAAATTAATCCTTCCTCCTCCACTTAGTATAGCGGCTAAGTCAGGGTCGATCCCACAAGGAGCAAGCAGATTCGCTTTGACTAGTGACCTACACTTACGAAAATTGGGGTGTGAGTGATTGGGTTGCGCAGGTGCGCGAGTAAACACTAGTTAACGTAGGAATTACACTAGACGTGCGCAGGCAGTAGAGACTAAGTACTATGACTATGAAAAGTATCGGTGCAGACAATCCTCTATGAATGTATTCCTTATCATCAACTCTAAACGTCTATAGTTCGGTTTACTGAAGTTAGTGTCTGATCAAGGCTTCCTAACGTATGCGCATGTTCCGATCAAAGTTCATGAGCTATTAATTCTTGAAACTAGTCTAAGCAGCTACGAATCCAGTCACAGTAGCAACTGATTATCCTAGCGCGTTACTTCTAGCTATCACCGTCAAGCTACCAACTAGTTTAACATATAACAAACAAGTACTAAGAGTAAGATTGAGGTTCAAGGCTTCCCCTACTCATGCAACTAGCTGTCAACAGTGTGCACATAATTAATACAAGCAAACAAACTATGCATTAAGCACTAGTCTCAAAGGAAATACTCATAGAATCATGCCCAACCGATAAAAAGCATTTAGCTAGACATGCTAGTAGTAAACATCATAGAAATAGTAAATAACAACTAAAGTATTCAAGAAAACAGTAACAAGCAGGTGCCTGCAGGTTGCAGTGTCTCGGCTGGCGCAGTCGGGTAGCGCAGGTCCTCTCAGCAGCTCGTGTGTTTTTCAGTTCTGCCTCTCTCTCGTGTGTTGTGATGTGTTTGTGTCCCCCTCTCAAACCCTAGCCTTCCCCTCTTTATATACTGCTCATGAGGCCCAGGGACGGCCTTGGAAACTTCTAAATCTGATGGTGTCGAGATTTGGAAACACCAATATCCTGCGCATGGCGCACCGCACACATTGGTTAGCGCAAGCGGTCTGCGCACCGTAGTCGACTCTGCCACTTCCTATCCTGTTTGCGCTGCTAGGTCCGTAGGCTGTGTGTCGCGTTCCTTAAACGCTGCCTGTTAGCGCGTATACGGCTTAGGCCCTCGTTTCGCCCTGGAATACAAAAACACCGGAAACCAGTAATCTTGTACACAAAATAATGCAAACAAGCATAGTGTTAGGATCTAAATAGCGCATATAAACAGGCTCTATCAATAAGCCTAGCGGTGGAACTAGTACTGGTAATTAAGAGGATAAATATTACATCTACTTGAGAACTTAGCGGTGAATAGTAGAAGATAGAACTTGAAGTCGACATTACCTTAGTAGGATTGTTAGACTAGAACAGTAGTTTTACTAATTGATGCATGTTTCAATCGATGATTACCTGTTGCAATGCATATCCCTGAACTGATTCTTTCGAAATTTGATAAACAACAACATTCTTCTTGAAAACTCCCTTTTTAGTGTGACAATAGTTATTAGAACTTTATAACTGATTGATCTCTTTGGGTTCGACCTGCTTGCTAGCTAGTAAGAGATTATAAATTTAATTTTGGTGCACACAACGACGTGCCGTCAGTGTCACATCCAGAGAAGATGCCCAATGATGCGACTATTGGAGCCAAATTAGATGAAGGCTATAAGCATAATGGTCCATTGTCAATTCCCAGTGGGCCATTTACAAGACAGAGCAAAGAAGTTATATGAAGCTCTACATGGGCTTATTCATGAAAGTTGGGCTGACTGCCAAGAAGAAGCAAATGATATTCAATCTTATCATCTCATAAAAACAATGCGAGAAGCTAAGTATAGAAGACTTTTGGACAACAAGAAAACTCATTAGTTTCTCTTATCTTCATTTTCTAGTTCTTTGAGTTTCTTGTCTATTCCCTATTTAAGGACTGCTACACTATCATTTCAGCATCCAATGAATAATAAACTTGTGAGAAACATGTGTTTTCTTAGTTCTTGATCGAACCTTCTGACTTCTCAAGGTTAATCTTGTGGCGTTCAAATCCAAACTTATCACCATTCTTGGTGTGGCATTTGAATTTGAAGTTCTTAGTTTCTCATCACGCTATCCATTAGCTTAAAGGTGAGAGGTTAAGACTCATCCTATGAAGTCGTGGTATCTCATCACAATAAGGTGAGGGGTCATCGAGCTCAACAAACTTGTTGTGGCAGATTATTTTTTGGTTACGATCCAACTTAAAATAACGGTTTCCATCACACTAGAGGGTGGGGTTCTTATCAGTTGGTTTCGTATTGAAATTAGCAGCGTCTCAGACAGACAGATTTGTGAACAAGCAGTTGCTGCAGCACGCTCTTGTTCACTCGGAAATTGTCTCAGCAAACAATGAACAAGACAGAAGTTTGTTCACCCAGTTCGGCCAACTGCCTACGTCTGGGGAGGACTATTCTCCAGTCCTCAATCCACTAATCACAGAGTTCTCCAAGTACACTCGGTTACAACTCCACGCAACCTATGCTACTCAACCTTGTGTGGATCACACTGGACACAATCAGAACAGGCTCTGACTTGTGTCTGCACACCCTCTACAAATGTCAATCTAGAATAGCTACTGTCTCCTCGAAACTCAGCGTATTCTAAACTACACTCAACTCTGCAGGGTTGCTGCAGCATCTGCTATAGCACACAGCTGATGCACAATTGTCCGCGTCGCTCTAAGGCCTTCTGCCGAACCGATCAAACGATTCCACGAGCGCTGCACACTCTGGAATACTCCCCCTTGCTCAGTGACCTCCTGCCACTAGCGAGAACTACCGCATAGACACTCGACCGAGCCAAACACCCGTCAGTTCTTTCGCGGCCTTCCTTGATCAACCAACAAGCACCACTGCTCTGAATTGGTCCTCCTGATCAAGCACTGACCAAACACTGCTAGTCTGCAATCAGTCTCTGCACTTAACCACTCAGCTCTGCTCACACACTCTGCTCATGGTGGTTATCGAATCTTCGCACGCACTTGAATCTCTCTCTCTGTATTCTGCATTTGTTCTCAGTATTTGCTCTCTGATTCGATGCTCTTGAACCTCTGCCCAATGATGAGCGGACAAATAACCTTATATTTGTCCACATTTTTCCCTTACTTCTTGTTTGTTCTGCAATTCTATAAAGCCATTTGATGATTTCTTTGTCCATTTCAGGTTAAAATTATGTATCTCACGACACGAAGTGGCCTGAAGAAAATCTAGACGAATTCTGGTCGATGGAGATCAAAAGAAGGAAGTCTGAGCAAACTGCAGAAGTGATTCGGCCGAATCATAGGTGATTCGCCCACCAGCCTGACCGAATCACTCTCAGCTGTGCGAATTGACCTGATCCGGGGAAAGTCCTGAAGAGTTGACCGAATCACATAAAGGGTGTGACCGAATCAAAACTGATTCGGCCAAGAAAAGTGATTCGCCCAGTCCGAGAAAAGTGATTCAACACTGAACAGATGATTCGGCCGAATCAAAGTGATTCGCCCATGAGGTGCCCGAATCAGTTTAGCTCCACAAGACGTTTGACCGTATCAAAACAAAGACGTTTGACCGAATCAAAAGTGATTCGGCCAGGATAAGTGATTCTCCCAAACTCAAAACAGCACTGAGAAAAAGATTCGAGCGAATCACATGGACATTGACCGAATCAAGTGATTCGGTCACTTCGGGCACTTATTGGAAATCTTCACAAAGTATAATAGAATGAGATAGAAGTGAAGAAAGAGCGCTTCTACTTTTTGCAACCCTAGGCGACCAAAACTCGAAGAAGACCAAGCTTGATGGAAGATTGAAGCTTGGATTGAAGATTCTACATCATCCTCTCCTAAACCCTAGCTTTGTATTTACATTTATGCTTCCCTTAGTTGTCATGTATTTGTGCACACTCATTATGAGTGAGTAGTTGCTTTTGTGGTTGGGGATTAAATGGATCCCCTAGGATTGGATATGATGTAGAATTCTAATTTATTGCATTGAATGAAGGTTGGTTTGATTATATTGTGCCCTAGCTATGTATTCATTGTATGCACACCAAGTGTTTGACGAAATGCTTAAGTGAGTATGCTTGGTTAAAACCCCTAAGGAAGGAGAGAGAGTTGAACTTAGGATGTTTCATAGCTATTGTATGATCATAGATGGAGTGTTTGTGCGTGAGAGCGACATGCATTCTTGACATTAGGCTAAGTTTTGAGCGGATTTGAGTAACCGGCCAATAGACCGAGAGGGTGCGGTTATGGGACTCAAATTCTACACTGTTCAATAGAATGAGAGTTTGAGAACCTTGTCATTTATGTATCCTCTCCATTCTAGGGAAGGAGCGAGAGTTGAACCTAGAGCGGACGATGCATTAGCCTTGCTTTTATCAACCAAATGTAGTTCATGCATGTATTAGTGAGTTATTTCATTTCCTCATATCTTAGGAGAGAAGTTGAATCCCTAGTCACCCTTTTTATTCATTAAGCAAAACCCAAAAATATCATTTGTCTTTAGTGCTTCCTATAGATACCTCTATAGGAGGACAAACCCCCCCCCCCCCTAAAAACCGTAGACTTACAATAGTAGCATTGATTAGTTGTCAATTAGTCTAAGCTTTTCCCTTGGGTTCGATCCGAGGTCACTTGGTTATAAATATTGTTTGATATTTGCGTGACTAGAATAACACTTCATTTTGCTTGCCTAAAACGCCAACGTCACCCAACTTCCTTTAAATAGGAACTACCAATTCCATCAATATCAGTATTTGGAAATTCCTTAAAGATCTCAACAAGATCTTATCTCCTAATTCCTAGGAGATTAGATTTGTTTGCAGAAACAAATCTTTCCACAATCTAATCTTCTACAAACAAATATTCTCCTTCCAAAAGATCCATATCTTCAAGCTGACTTGTAGACTGCAATCTCCACTGAGAATATTCTGACAGATGCTCTGGAATCATCCCGTTGCTCAGCTCTGCATTTCTGGCCAAATTGTTCTTCCCACCAATACTGCTGTTATAACTCCCTGCTACAGCTTTTGCTGTAGCAACTGCCTGTTCGTTAAGCTTGTTCACTCTGGCTGGATTTGCACAAGCTGCTGTCTTCAAACGGGCAGCTGTCTCTATCTTCACGATACTCTTCCAACCTGTTGCGATGCTGGCAGCAACTCTCCGTACGTTCTTAGGACTGCTCCAAGTTGATCAGCATGCTATTGACTTTGGCAATCTTCTAAATTCCATTCATAAAGCTTCCGTTGCTCTTCTCTTCAATTCTAGGCAGCCTGTCCTTCACAAGGAAATCTGCTTATGCTACATCTCTCTGCTACACAGGTTGTTGTAGCAACGCCTTGTGCACTCTGCTTGGTCATTTTGGAACGCTCTGCATCAGCTGCTGTCTTGACACGCTTGCTGTAGCAGACTCTTGTGCACCTTGTAGGAGTTTGTCAATGATGCCATATACATTAACAATCTCCCCCTTGGCATTTTGACAAAATCCAAAGACCCTTCTGATTTTAGGCAATCCTCATCTCGTCTTCAGACTCCATCTCAAGTCTTCTCAAGTCACGGACTCTGCTATCTCAAGCTATCCCCAACTTGTCTTCTGGCTTCTTCTCAAGTGGCGTCTTCAGATAGCTTCTGCTATCATCTGATGCTGTACCAACTTCTTGCTCTTTGATGTTTTGTCAGTCTTTGGAAGATGCTCCAACTTCAATCTTCTCAGGATGCTGTAGCAACTTCTTGCTCAGGTTTTGTCAAGGATGCCATTACCTTAACAATCTCCCCCTTGGCATTTTTGACAAAACCTCCTAAGCATCTTCTGCAGGGGCTCCTCTTCTCCCTCTGGGGTCGACTGGCAAAACCTGTCACATAATACAAATAGCAGAGCACATCTCGCAGAACACATCTTCTCCCCCTTTTTGTCACAAATGATAAGAGGGGAGCCTCAAGCTAAGCTCAGCGAATAGGCCAACGCCTCTTCTCCATCCACCGAACAACGGGACCTCTTGGTGTCTCATCATGTGTCTCTTCTGATGATTTTGGGAGACTATCTGGTGGCTGCTTCTCCATCACTGCCTGCTCCGGCTTCCGTATCCAATGCTTCCGAGCTCTGGTGTGTCTAGAAGCTCTTTCTTTCCTTCTGGCATTGTTTCGATGTCTCACCCGATCTGCACCTGTGTCTTTTGTGATCCTCATTTTCGTTGTCCCTCCAATGTATCTGATGTTTTCGTGCACAACTGGACAGTGACAGTCCTTCATTGGCTTTGATGAGCTGGAGGTCACCTGCGTACCACGCCTGATCCTTGGCTTCATCCGGCGTTGTCCGTCTGTGGGCGATCTCTGAGGTCTCCAATACTTGTTCAGGATCGGGCATCTCCTCTGGATGTGACCCTCCTGATCACAAAAATAGCACATGCAACTTTTGCTCCTGGGTTTCTTTTCTGCTACAGGTTGTTGATACAACGGTTGCTGTAGCAGCTTCTTGTTCACCCTTCTATGCACCTTCTTCTAAACTGGTTTCTGGGACAGGACCGGTTTCTCCACGGCAATCTCAGCATCTTCTAGCTCCGTATCTTTGATGAATACAGTTGTTTCAGCACTTTCTTCTCCAGTGTATCCAAGACTTGAGTAGCCACCTCCATACCTTCGGCGTGCTAGTATATCTTCAAGTGTGCTTGAGCCACTATTAAGCATCTTTGTGGTCTTCCTGTAGAGGTTGAGCTATTCCTTCTCTGCAGCAAACTTCTCTTCTTGCTGGGCAGCCTGATCCGTAAGAGAAGTGATCATCTTCAGCAGCTCCTCTTGTTTTTCTTGCAGGTCTGAAACTTTGGCAGTCAATCCTTTGTTGATCTCCATGACTTGCAGCCACTCTCCGTGCAACAAGGTAAAGTTTCTGGCAATGGACTCCTCAGTGATTTCCTCATCATGACCACTGTCTGACTCCTCAACACCATGAATAATTTCTGGCTTTGTTGAAACGGTGTTCTCCATATCAGTTACAGATGTCAGAGCAACATTGCTTATCAGTTCAGAATCTGCTTCATCGTCTTCGTCTCTCCAGTTTGCAGCAAGAGTCTTGTTCCTTTCATGCGCCGTCAGGAGGATCTCCCATGCTTGCTTGGCAACTTCACAGTCAGAGATCAGCCTGAAATTATTTGCGTCAACAGCGGCAAATATCGCATTCAAGGCTTTTGAGTTACTGGTTGCTACAGCTTCCTCTTCAGCTGTCCATGTCTCCTCTGGTTTCTTCCATGCAACTCCTTTGTCGTCAATGGTCAGTGGGTGTGACCACCCAGACACTACCGCTCTCCAAGTCTTCTCATCCATCGCCTTTAGGAAAGCCTTCATTCTCGCCTTCCAACAACTATAATTTCCTTCTTCCAATAGGGGTGGCCGACTTGTCCTTTGTCTTTCCTTCATTGTTTCTTGCTCTTCTCAGCTAGGCGCTCAGGATCTTTACTCTGTGTGTCGAGTTCCCGCTCTGATACAAATTAAAATTCGCAGCGTCTCTGACAGACAGATTTGTGAACAAGCAGTTGCTGCAATACGCTCTTGTTCACTCGGAAAGTGTCTCAGCAAATAATGAACAAGACAGAAGTTTGTTCACCCAGTTCGGCCAACTGCCTACGTCTGGGGAGGACTATTTTCCAGTCCTCAATCCACTAATCACAGAGGTCTCCAAGTACACTCGGTTACAACTCCACGCAACCTATGCTACTCACCTTATGTGGATCACTGGACACAATCAGAACAGGCTCTAACTTGTGTCTGCACACCCTATACAAATGTCAATCTAGAATAGCTACTGTCTCCTCGAAACTCAGCCTATTTTAAACTACACTCAACTCTGCAGGGTTGCTGCAGCATCTACTGTAGCACATAGCTGATGCACAATTGTCCGCGTCGCTCCAAGGCCTTCCGCCGAGCCGATTGAACGATTCCACGAGCGCTGCACACTCTGGAATACTCCCCCTTGCTCACTGACCTCCTGTCACTAGCGAGAACTGCCGCTTAGACACTCGACCGAGCCACACACCCATCAGTTCTTCCGCGGCCTTCCTTGATCAACCAACAAGCACCACTGCTCTGAATTGGTCCTCCTGATCAAGCACTGACCAGACACTGCTAGTCTGCAATCAGTCTCTGCACTTAACCACTCAGCTCTTCTCACACACTCTGCTCATGGTGGTTATCGAATCTTCGCACGCACTTGAATCTCTCTCTCGGTATTCTGCGTGTGTTCTCAGTATTTGCTCTCTGATTCGATGCTCTTGAACCTCTGCCCAACTTCCTTTAAATAGGAACTACCAATTCCATCAATATTAGTATTTGGAAATTCCTTAAAGATCTCAACAAGATCTTATCTCCTAATTCCTAGGAGATTAGATTTGTTTGCAGAAACAAATCTTTCCACAATCTAATCTTCTACAAACAAATATTCTTCTTCCAAAAGATCTATATCTTCAAGCTGACTTGTAGACCGCAATCTTCACTGAGAATATTCTGACAGATGCTCTAGAATCATCCCGTTGCTCAGCTCTGCATTTCTGGCCAAATTGTTCATCGCACCAATACTACTGTTATAACTCCCTGCTACAGCTTCTGCTGTAGCAACTGCCTGTTCGTTAAGCTTGTTCACTCTGGCTGGATTTGCACAAGCTGCTGTCTTCACACAGGCAGCTGCATTATCTTGCTCTCTATCTTCACGATACTCTTCCAACCTGTTGCGATGCTGGCAGCAACTCTCCGTACGTTCTTAGGACTGCTCCAAGTTGATCGGCATGCTATTGACTTTGGCAATCTTCTAAATTCCATTCATAAATCTTCCATTCCTCTTCTCTTCAATTCTGGGCAGCCTGTCCTTCACACGGAAATCTGCTTATGCTACATCTCTCTGCTACACAGGTTGTTGTAGCAACGCCTTGTGCACTCTGCTTGGTCATTCTGGAACGCTGTGCATCAGCTGCTGTCTTCACACGCTTGTTGTAGCAGACTCTTGTGCACTTTGTAGGAGTTTGTCAATGATCCCATATACATTAACACGTATCACCTAACCCTGAAGCATTGGAGACTTCAGAGATCAACCACAGTCAGAGATTGACGGCATAAGTCAAAAATCAAACCTGAAATTCGCAGCGTCTCAGTCAGACAGATTTGTGAACAAGCAGTTGCTGCAGCACACTCTTGTTCACTCGGAAATTGTCTCAGCAAAAAATGAACAAGACAGAAGTTTGTTCACCCAGTTCAGCCAACTGCCTACGTCTGGGGAGGACTATTCTCCAGTCCTCAATCCACTAAATACAAAGGTCTCCAAGTACACGGTTACAACTCCACGAAACCTATGCTACTCAACCTTGTGTGGATCACTGGACACAATCAGAACAAGCTCTGACTTGTGTCTGCACACCCTGTACAAATGTCAATCTAGAATAGCTACTGTCTCCCCGAAACTCAGCCTATTCTAAACTACACTCACTCAGCAGGGTTGCTGTAGCAACTGCTGTAGCACACAGCTGATGCACTGTCCGTGTCGCTCCAAAGCCTTCTGCCGAGCCGATCGAACGATTCCATAAGCGCTGCACACTCTGAAATACTCCCCCTCACTCAGTGACCACCTGCCACTAGCGAGAACTGCCGCTTAGACACTCGACCAAGCCACACACCCGTCAGTTCTTCCGCGGCTGCCCTTGATCAACCAACAAGCACCACTGCTCTGAATTGGCTTCCAGATCAAGCTCGGATCAGACTATGCAAGTCCTGATCACCTTCTGCTTCTGTCACCACAGCTCTGCACTCACGCTCTGCTCTCGGGTGATGATCGAGGAACTCGTCCGTCGCACAACAAAATTGCTCTCTCTGAATTTTGTGTATGCACTCGTGTATCCCTCAGCTTCGATCAATCTCTCTGCTCTGAACTTTTCTCACTTAAATAGCTGCACCAGCTTTAAGCAAGTCCAGAATTTAGCAATGTCCCAAAAGGAACAATTATCTCCTAAGTTTTAGGAGATTAGATTTGATTTTGATCTCCAACACAAATCTCCTTCTCTAGCTAGGAAACCCCACTGGAATATTCTCAACAGCACTTTAAAATATTCTTCTGGTGTTCCCCGTAGAGCTATCAGGCCTTCTAGCCAAGCCCAGGTCGCTGCTGCTTCTCGGACAGATGATGCAGCCACTTGAACAAGCTCCTGCTATAGCATCCCCTGCTGTAGCTGCTCCTTGTTCACTTGTGCTGTAGCTGCTCCTTGTTCACTTGTGCTGGTTTTGTCAAACACTGCCATACTACATCATCAAAACCTGACAAACAAGTTTCTTGCCGAAGAAGGACTACAAATATCCAATTATGCGTAGAAAAGAAAGATACATTATGGAGACAACAAAATGGAATATAAGAATCCCAAAAGATACTTTCTCAGAACGGGTGAGACAACCTAACATGCCATAAGAGAAGAAAGAATGATTGGACACACCAGAGCTTGGAAACGATGGAGTCAAGAACTAGTGCAAGTATGGATAGAAAAACAACAAAAAAAGATACTCGCATAGTCACCTGAAGGGTGGCTGAATGCAAGCTACAAAAGTGCACAAGATTAGGGTGCTATAACAACCCGCTGCAGCAAGAGAAGCTTGTGCAGAATAACCGATTGATAAAAGAGGCGAAAACACGTGCAAGACACATGCAAATATTTTGAAGAAAATGCGGTTGAATAAAAAAACTAGGGCACAATCTATTCCGCCGGAAATTCCTTTCCAAAAACTTGCAACGATTTCATACCTCCTCACAAAGACTACAATAGTGCGTACCAGAGGTTTAAGGAAAAGTCTCTCCACTGCCAGACAAACTGTTGTCAGAAAAAAAGGCGAAGGTACACCAGAAGACAGCTAAACCATGCCGTGAACTGGTAATATGGGAACCACCGCCAGAACCCTCGTCGTAAAGGCCTACATCGACAGAGGATCCAATGTGGAAAAAGAGGAGACTGATGCGAGGAGAGAGCCTGTGTCAAAAGCTACTAATGAAAATTATGTTGGAGTAGAAGAAAAATCATCATCTGAAGAAGATGAAGAAGAGGTTGCTGCAACACCCCATGCTACTGAAGAGCCAAGCAAAGCTGTAGTAACCACTCCTGGCTCAGATGAAGATTCTGAGGACACTTGGTCCGGGGACCCATCAGCAAAAGAAGCTGCTCTTCCACCACAATCAGACAAAGGTAAATCCTCCATTGTCATCCTAGATTCAAGCAGTGAAGAAGAAGAAGAAGAAGAAGAAGAAGTCTTTGAGGACTCAGCAACCTCCATTGGAGAATCATCCCGGGCGCAAATTGATGCACCTCCAACACTGCCAGAGACCATAGAGAGGATCACTATCAGAGGGACATGGTTTAGACACCAGTCAGTGTCAGGATTCTGGCCAGTTGTGGAGAGGAAGACCATTGTCCCAGAGAAGGTGCTAATACTAGGAGATACAAGTCTGCTAAGATCATCAAAATCTTAGAAGAGGTATACCTACTGAAAACCCTTACACTTCCCAAAAGATATTATGGTCAATTGGTTAGGGAATTCTTAGTGAACCTAGAGGATAAATTTGATGATGAGAGGAGCTGTGATTATGGTAGGAGCTGGGTGAGAGGCAAGTTTGTAGTGGTCAATCCAGCAATCATAAATGAATACTTAGGGATAAATAGTGAGTCAAGGGTCCCTGCCATGATAAGTCCCCATGTTCTGGCCAGCACCCTCACTGGAGAACTGTGCAGGATGTGGGTGCCAATAATTTGAGTGCCTCTGAAATATCTTCCAAGTTTGCACTACTGTACAACATTGGGATAAGGAACTGGATCTCTAGCTCCCACAGGAGGAAAGTTAGAAAGCCTTCGGGGATCTTTTGTATGCAATTGGGAGATTAAGAAAAGTCAACATGGGTGAGGTAATGTTCTCACAGATAGCTGCCCATACTGGCTGCACAAAGATTGTCAAGTCCATAGTGCTTCCCTCAATTATCTATGAGTTGATCACTGCACAACACCCAGAACTGAAAACTATGTGTGAAGGGCTATCCGAGGAACCTCAGGTGTTTGTGGTTGATCAAAAACTAATTAAAGGGAAGCTTATAGTAGACATTACTCAAGAAGATCCCCTGCCAACAGCCCCACTACCAGAACCAGCTGCAAATGAACAGGGAGAGGCCCCTTCCCCAGCCATCCATGATGCTCTCAGAGCAAGAGTCATCAGCCACCTGAAAACTGAGCTCAACCTCATGTTAACAGTAGTTAAGAAGGTTACTGAAAAACGCAATTAGAATAGAGGCTTGCTGCGGGATTTGGAGTATCCAGCCGATGAGGAAGCTGCCCCCTCCCCATAACGATGATTTTCTTGTGAACCTCCCCGTTGTCATTTGTGACAAAAGGGGGGAGAAGAAAAATAGATGATGAACTAAACTTTTTTTAATAGGTAGCTATTACATTTGTCCTTTATGGCCCATGTGTGGCTAGGACTGAGGACGCATGTGGCCATAACTGTCCCAAACAACAGTAACCTCTAAGTAGTAATCAGAGCATGTTAGCCTAAGACAGGAACATGAGTAGTTTACTGTTGTAGAAATAGGCCAGCAATGAGGAACATCAGTAGTTTACTGTTGTACAAATAGGCCAGCAATGACCAACCAAAAGGCTGAACAAATAGACCATCCATGGCCAAATTTTTTGGAGTCTGCCACTGATTGAAGGCTCATCAAGAAGATCACAGGTTTTGTCAAAATGCCAAGGGGAAGATTGTTAATGTAATGGCATTCAAATTGACTAATCCCTCCAGCGTGAACAAGCAGAGTGAACAACGGGTTGCTACAACTTCCCGTGTAGCAGAAGAGCTGTAGCATTCTAAGCCGCATGAAGAACAAGCTACCCAGAATTGAAGAGAAGAGCATCAAGAGCTTTCTAAATTCAGCTTAGAATATTTTCAGAGGTGCCTACCTGCGGCAACAAGTCAGGTACAAGATAATGCTATTTTGGAAGGTGAGTGTCCTTATCTCTAAAGGCTGATACTTTCTATTCTGTTTTCGATAGGGCCTGGAGGTCGCTATTTAAAGAAGCCTCGACAGAGCAGCACATTATCGATCAATCTAGAATCAATTGAGTAGAGCAGCGAGTGCAATACGGAGAATTGAGCAGACCGGAGATTGATCATCACTCATTGAGCAGAGCGTGCGCACAGAGCAGGAGTGATTGTGAAGCAAAGACTGATCGAGACTTGCAGAGTCTGATCAGTGCTTGATCGGAGAAGGTCAGTTGAGCAGGAGGCTCCCTGATTGATCAAGGAGAGTCGAGGGAGCGTCATGAGTGTCTGAGGAACTCGGAAGACGACAGAAGACTCGCTCCCATCAGTGACAGGTGGTCAAAGAGCAAGGGGGAGTATTTCGGAGTGTGCGACGCTCGCGGAACAGTTCGATCGGCTCAGCGGAAGGCTTGGAGCGACGCGGACAAAATCGGCACCAGCTATACGGCACAAGAGTGTGCTATGGTAATTGCTCTCTTAATTCAAATAGGCTAGGTCCGTGAGCAGATTAACTATTGTATTAAGTCTAGTGAGTAGTAGGTAGTGCATGCTGGTCTAAGGTGTTTACAACAGGCCCTGATTCATTGTAGTTTGGTTAGACGTAGAGATTGTTCGAGTGTAGGTTGAACTGAATCCCTGTACTAGAAATCGAGGATAGTGAGTCATTGAGGACTCCTGAGAAGTCCTCCCCAGAGGTACGCAGTTGGCCAAATTTGGTGACCAAACTCGTGTGTGCTCTCTTTCATTCGCTGTACAAGCTGATTTTCGCACAGTGGTTCAAGAGGTTGCTATAGCAACCTGCTAGTACACTCTCAGCAAACGAAGGCGCTGCAATTTCAAGCAGAACCACCGGTTCATAAACTAAATAACCGGTTGAGGTCAAACCGGCCCAAAATATTATTTTTCAAGAGCCCCTAAGATGGATTGGTTCAAAATTCAACTGGCAGTTCACCAAGAGATTCGGCGTTTGGAAAAGTCGACAGCCGTTTTGAGATTAAACCGGTCTAGACAAAATTTCCTAATTTGGCCAAGCCAATTTTATTATAAATAGAGATCCAAATGCCTAAAATTAGCATTTTGGACCTGAGCAAGATTTAACCTACTTCTTGATGAGAGGAAAGAGAACTGAAGACTCCAAGAAGATTAAGGATTGAAGACTCGAATATTTAGAGATTATTTCTTCTCTACTTGTAATGTATCAAATCTTTTTATGCGATTTAATATAGATTTTATTTTGAATTATACGTATGTTTTTGATCCAACATCGCTTGATGCCATGTTCATGCGAATAAGATTATGAAATTGATGTGTTGCTGGTGACTTGGAGAATTAAGTTGCTACAGCAAATGATTGTGAAGATTGCGGAATAATGTAGCTAAGACAAAACGTTAAAGCACACAATACTTTGGTTACCAAATTCGGCCAATGCCTAAGTCTGGGGAGGAATTCTCCCCAGTATCCAAGATTTCAGTAGTACCGGTTAAAGTACACATTCGCCAGTTCTCAGCCTATTCTAGAACCACCTATACTTCTAGCCTAGCTAGAATCTCTATTCAATCTGATTACACAGAGTAGCCTTACTAGTCAACCACACAACATAGTGTACGACAAGATGCTATAGCATTTTACTCAAACAAGTTGCACTTTTTAACATGGGTCTCAGACCCTCCGATCTCTTCCAGATGCTTAGTCTAACCACCATGAGTTCTCTCAACTCTGATGACACACCCCCTTGATCAGCGACCTTCTGTCAGCTTATAGGAATGTTGCTTAGCACTTTGATCGTCCGTGTGCAGCTCAACATTGACGATTCTCCAAAGGGCATGTACTTGATCTTCAACGAGACTTCTCTCCCGTTGAACACACTGATCAAGCCTCGATCACACTCATCCATACGTGATCTCTCTCAGCTCTATACTTGTCGATCTTTATCTCTTTTGATCGCCATTTGATCTATGCTTGTCTCACTTTGCTCTCTTCTCTTTGAGTGTGTATATTTATGTATCTTCTACTCATAGAGACGCGACTCTTATATACTAGAAGCTCACGGTAGAATATAGAATTTCTAGTCTATCTAGAACTCATTCAATTTGGGAACACTTCCTAAAAGCTTTTCAACCAACCAAATCTTGTCCAAGATCTTTGCATGTTTAGGAAACTCTGTAGATCCTTTTCCAAATCTACTCCAAGATCTTCTCAGGATGATTGGCAATTCAATTGTAGCAACTATTTCCTAAAACCATTTAGAAAACTTTGACCATTTGTTAATGACTTCAAAATTGCTCTTCCAGCTTGTTGTAGCAACTACACGGGTTTTTTTTTTTTTCAAAGATGCCACAATCCTTAAGAATTGCCCCTTGGACATTTTTGATAAAATCCAAGGACTCTGAAGAATGTCTCCCTCCATTTGCTTCACCTTTTGCCGTAGCACCTCCTAGATTAATTTGCACAACATTTGTCAAGGATGCCAATATCCTTAACAATCTCCCCCTTAGCATTTTTGACAAAACCAAGGACTTTTCTGAGCTCAAGCTATCCTAAGCTTGTGTTCAGGGCGGCTCTTAGGTGAGCGATTTAACTTGTGTTCGGCGGGTAGCATTATTCTTTGCTTCAACAGTCAGGTGAGCGAGCTGAGCCTTAAGGTGCTCGACAATCGTTGCGCACAGTTCTCCTTGAATAGCAAGTTAACTTGTCTCAGCAGTTGTTGCAGCTCCTACCATAACCGGGTCTGTGATGAAGTGTATTTATACGATCTATCGAGTTGTTTATTCCCATTGTTTAGTGCATTTTGCGTGTGATAGATTACTTCGTTGAAGTGTTTCGCATCGCATGTGTATCAAGACCGCTTTGGAGCTTTATTGCGTATTTGGAGCATTTTAGGCCTCACTCGATCACTCAGCAATGCAAAGAGCGAAGACTTGATAGCGAGAGCATCGATACGGGCCAGGGGTCCAAATCCCGAGGCCCACATCTAGCAAATTAGGGTTTGGTTTGCATTTAAATAGAGGAATCGAGGATACAACTCAAAATACACAACTATAGGAAAATTGGAGAAACTTGAGAGACGGAAGTCAGTGCCGGTGAACAGTGCGCTGCGATGAATAGTGATCGGCAGTTTTCGTATTCTCTGAACTCAGTTTATTTTCATTATTGTAAGATGGATTGTATTAGTAGGTAAACCTTAGTTTGGGGAATTGCATTGCAACGTTTGGTTTGAGATCTATGTTTCATAATTCGATTTAGTGATTATTGTTCTTGTGTATGAATTGCATGCTCTGATCATCAAATTAGCATAGCCTAGCGGTGAAACTAGATTGATTTCCATTGCGTGATAGTGGATTGAATTGCCCTATTAGAGAAGACTAGCGGTAGAAGGTATTGTTAGTCAAGTAATCGTTAACCTATTCGAGAACTTAGCGGTTAAGAGTAGGTAGAACATTGGAGTCGACATTAGCTTAGCAGGATTGTAAGACTAGAATAGTAGTTTTTACTAGTTGATGCATGTTCGATCGATGATTACTAGTTGCAATGCATATCCTGAACTGACTCTTTCTGAAATTAACAAAAAACATTCTTCTTGAAAACAAACCCCGCGTTAATTATTAGTAGACCTCCATAACTAACTGCTCTCTTTGAGTTCGACCCTACTTACCGCATGCTAGTTTAGTAGAAGACTATAAATATAAATTTGGCGCACACAGCGACGTGCCGCCAGTCTGCAGTCATCATCTCTAGACTCTTCCTCAAAATCGTTGCTAGCTTCAACGACTGGTTCAACTTCCACTGAGACTAGTTCAACTTTCACTAAGACAGCATCAAGGGCATCATCCAGATGCTCTGTTGACATATGCTAGCAGCTTCTATATCAACTGGCTCCTCTCTTGTCTAGTCAGCTAGAGCCACATCTTCCCCAGCTTCATCATCTTCTTTTCAAAATCCTTTTTCAAGTCCCTCCGTGGATTCTTCAGCAACATCTACTAGATGCTCTACCTCTTCTGATATCCTAGTTGCTTCATCAACCTTCTCTTCTTTATCATCTTTCTGGCAATCCTTAGCGCCCTCAATTCCTTCATCATTACGCTACTTCAGAGCTTAACCATAGCTCTTCATTGCATGTGTTGATACGGATTGCTAAAGCAACCTAGTTGCATATCACACAAAGACCCAAGGCTGATCTTAGTACTTTGAATCGTGTTCCATCCAACTGCTTTGTGAATATGTCGGCCAAATGCCTCTCAGTTGCTACATGCTTTAGTACAATCATCTTCTTCTCCACTACGTCTAGAATGAGGTGGTGTCGTGTATCAATATTGTTGGTCCTTGAATGCTGAACTTTATTCTTGGATATATTAATGGCACTCATGTTGTCCTAGTAGAGAGTCATAGCATCCTATTGCACTCCATACTCGGCTAACATTTGCTTCATCCGTTGATAATGAGATGCTAATCTGCTTCTTACTGAACCAGGTTGTTGCCAAGGAAGAAGCATCCTCCAGATGTGTTCTTTTGTACAACCCGCCCATCAACATCACATCATCCTACTAGACTCGCGCTTGTGTCAGTAGAGTACCACCTACATACTTGATAATCCTCTTCTCGAGTTGAAGGTGGCTTTCCTTAGGACATGCTCGATATCAAGCATTAAATCCAACTGAGTGCGATATCTCAGGCTGTATAGCAGTCAGATACAACAAGTTCAGTATCATGCTCCGATAGACCATCTGATCAACCGCTGTACCAACTTCATCTTTGATCATCTTCATGTAGGTTGATGCAGGCGTTCTTTTGTGACTAGACTTGTCCATATCAAACTTTTTCACCAGGTTCTTCCCATATTTTCTTTGAGAGATAAAGATACCATCTTTCCTCTAGGCGACTTGTAGTCCAAGGAAGTATGATAATTCACCGACTATGTTCATTTTGAACTCTTTTTGAATCTGAGCAATAAATTGCCCTACCATCTTCTGCTGGCCAGAGCCAAAAAATATGTCATCCACATATATTTGAGCAACGACAAAGTTTAACCTATTTCTTTTAACAACCAGAGTCTTGTGTACTCCCCCTCGATCGTAGCCATGTTCTGTTAGGAATATTGTCAGCCGATCATATAGGGCTCTAGGTGCTTGCTTTAACCCATACAGAGCCTTCTTTAGCTTGTACACGTGATTAGTATGATGACGATTCTCAAATCCCTTCAGCTGAGCCACAAACACTTCTTCAAATAATATTCTGTTTATGAACGCACTCTTGACATCCCTTTGATATAGTTTGAACTTCATATGGCAAGCTAGTGCTAGGAGTAGTCTGATGGCCTCCAATATCTCTATTGGAGCAAAGGTTTTGTATAATTCTATTGAAGATATGACATCCTTGATAAAACTGCTCAAGAGACTGCTGAAGCACTGACAGCGTGTCGTTGTGCGCCTCAAATTTATATTTATAAGACCTGTTAACACTAAGCAAATGGTAAGCAGGGTCGAACCCAAAAAGAGCAAGTGATCTAGAATTCTAATGGTAGTCACAGGAAATGTTTCAATACTGATTTTATCAATTCAGAGAATATCAGTCTGGGGAAGTATATTGCAACTAGTTATCATTGATCGAATAGCATGCATCAGCTAATGAATACTGTCCCAGCCTAACAATCCGGCTAAGGCAATGTCGACTCCAATGTTCTATCTATTCTTAACCGCTAAGTTGTCGAATAAGTTCAACAGTTACTAGATTAATACCACCAATTCAATTCCACCGCTAGGCTTAGCTAAGAAGGCAGTTCAGTCTACTATCACACGATTAATATCAACCCAGCTCACTGCGAAGCTATACTAGATTGATAATCAAGGGCATGGAGTTTCAGTAACAGAACAGTCATCTAAGAATACCAATCCATTGATCTCAAACCAAGCGTTGCAATGTAAATCCCCACTGAGTTTGGGCTTAGCTACTTATACAATCCATCGAAGATAGTAAAAATATTGAGTTTCCTACACTATACTGAGATAAGAACATGAAACTGAACTAGTACGAAAAATAGCGTGAATAGTGTTTCCGGCTTTGAACAGCAATCGTATGAATAGTAACAGATGAACAGTGCGAATAGTAAATAGATGAATAGTAATCGGGTGAAAAGTAACTCCGACGACCGCCGCGAGCAGCAGCAGCTGCTCCACCTTTCTCTCTCTAAGCCGCCGCTAAGTCCCCTGAGATGTCTTGTGTGTTTTTCCTTTGTCCAATGTGTTAACATTTTAGGGTTTGGGACTTGAACCGACACTGGTTGAACCAACAGCACTTCGGTTCAGCTACTCTTGGCCTTGCTCTTCTTGATTTTGAATGAATGAGCGACATTGCTCCAAATATGCAATAAAATCCGATGCGATCTTGACACTCTTGCGATGCGAAAACACTACAAAAGAGTAATCTATCTCACACAAAATGTAATAAAACTATGGGAATAAACAACTCAATGGAGTGTATAAATATGCTCAAACAAACTACCCCACACTTATTCTTGTTCGTCCCCGAACAATAACAAAATACTCAAGCACTCAAATCATTCCTATCATGCCAAAGAATAAACACTGAATTCATTTGAGAAGTAATCCCCAATCAGTTTATCAACACATGCTCACATTCATTCTCCAATAATGATCAACAAGAACTAAAATGATACGTGTTACCTTTAAGGCCGAGATGGGTTTTAATGGATGGATGGGAGCTAGTCCTCTTTAGACTCCTAACTCCACTCTTTGGTTCAACTTCATAACCACGCCTTCACGCTGAATTTGCTTTCTCTGGCACGTGATGAATCCGAGTTATGAGGAGCTCAACTTTTCTTCTTTTCTTGTAGGACAGCTCATCATTGCTCTTTTTTCGATTACTTTTGGTCTGGACAGCTCCTTTTCACCTCTTGTAAATCGGAATTTTTTTCTTTTCCGAGCTTTCCCATGTAAAATGCTTGTCCTTTTCGAGCTTTGCTCTCCAATTTGCACCGTTCCAATCATAGCCTTTTTATGGCAGCATAAGGAATGCGTCCCGCTCTTTCTCATTTTCCTTCCAATGCGAGGCAGGATAGGGGACCCACCCATTCCCGATTACTCGGGCTAGAGATTTGACGGGTTGTTTTCCTGTCCCACCACTGCATAACGCTGAAACGATGGAGTGAATGTCACCCCTCATAACTCGAAGTGCCAACCTCCACAAATTCAGGTCCCTACGCGACTAATCCCTTGAACCTCCGAATGAATGTCAAGTCCCTCTAGGACATTTCTATCAACTCTCAGCTTGAAAGAACATATAACATTAAAGCGCAAGCATCACAATATTTCAGAAACCATGCAAAGCATACATGTCAAAACTTCATAGAATAGACATCATCTCATGAAATCAGCATTTATATCGCAGCATATTGTGTCTTCTCATGAACTCATTAGCAATTCAGCAGCAGAGCATCAGAAACATCGCAGCATATACTCACAAACTCAGCAGCTCATCATAAAAAAAAAAAAAAAACTAACGTGCTCTACTACTAACTAATGCAAGCTAAACATAGCAAACTAACTTCCCACCCCACACTTGAATCGAATCGTGTCCTCGTGGTATAATCTAAGGGAAGGATGCTCATGCAATATTCAAATACAAGAAACAAACAACTAACATGAGCAAATGACTAAGAAAAATCAGATCGTAACTATAGGCGCGCTCTGATCAACGGACAATAACCTTATATTTGTCTGTATTTTCAATTTACTTCTTATTTGTTCCGCTATTTTATGAAGTCGTTTGATGCTTTCTTTGTCCTTTTCAGGTTAAAAATGCGTATTACACAATATGAAGCGGCCCAAAGAAAATCCGGGTGAATTCCGGTCGATCGAGAGCAAAAACGAGCAAAACTAAGAAAAAGGTAGAGTTGATTCGAAATGACTCGAGCAGAATTCGCCCGAGACCAAATCTGGGCAGACTGACCTGTTCATCATCGAAGGCTTGCCGAGCGCATGATTATTATCCGATTGAGGCGTGCTATAGCTTGTTGGAAAGCTAATTCAAAGAGTTACAACTTCTTAGTTTAAATAAAGACATGATTTGAAGGTTTAAAAGGTCAAACGAGCAAGATTCTAACGCTGCAGAAGTGATCCGCCCAAGCAGTGGGCGAATCAAAAGTGATTAGGCCAAGAGAAAGTGATTCGCTCAGCTTCGGAACAGCACTGAGAGTTTGATTCGGCACTCTGTTCGAGTCAACTAATAAGGCTTACTCGAATTACATTTGATTCGAGCACGGCGGGTAAATATAAATAGAAAAAGATGGGAAAATTTTGGGTATGCCTTGGGGTGCCTCCGACGCCTAGAGTTCCTCTCTTGGAACGAAACCCTAATTGGAGAACTTGAAGAATTGTCAAGAATTTGGAAAAGACACCTACAATTGAAGATTCTACAACATCATGCTACTTTATTCCTACTCTAAACCCTACTTCTCTACTACTTTACTTACTTTAGTTTTCCTTGTTGAATCATTTCATTTTGTTTTGTATTGAACTCACCATGAGTGAGTAGTCTTTTAGTAGTAGGAATCCTTATGAATCCCTTAGGTTAGATTGTAATGAAAAACATGTTTCTTTATCAATGTGAGTGAAGTTTGATTGAAAATTCTCATGCTTTATCTTCATGTTAATTCTATGCACGCCAAGTATTTGATGAAACGCATGAATGAGTATAAATTAATAAAACTCCTAAGGATGAAATGAGAATTGAACTTAGGGTGTTGAGAAGATCAAGCATGTTTATTTTAGATAGCATTTGTACGCGAGAGTAACATTCGCATTCTATTAGGCTAAGCATAGAGCGGACTTTAGTTAACTATCAATAAACCGAGAGGTTGAGATTATGAGAGTTTTGTTCTACACATTCAATAGAGCGAGAGTTTGAGAATTGTGTCAGTTAGGTATCATTCTCATTCTAGAGAAAGAGCGAGAGTTGAATTTAGAATGCATGATACTTTAGCCTAGAATTATCAATCAAATTAACTCATGCATATATTTCTATTTTGTGTTGCTAATCGTATGACCTATGGGTGATTTCGACTACGTTTTCTGTATTGCTTTCTTTCAAACCAAATTTGAACTTGTCTTTAATACTTACTAGAGATACCTCACCTAGAGGAAAAACCTCAGTTTTATTTAGTAGACTTGCATTAAGCATTATAATTAGCTTTACACTAAAATAGACTTTTCTCTTGGGTTCGATCCGAGGTTACTCGATCCGTTGCCGGAGAATAGCCATTAGGATAATTTGCCTTTTAGTATTATTTTAGTTAGTCTACTTCTTTTTTTTTTCTTTTTTGTTGATTGTGATTGCATGTTTGCGTGCTATTCTAGCTTAATTTGATTTAAGTTCACACTTGTTGACGCTTTCTCCGATTGCTTGGTAGGTGTTAGTATGAAAACCAAAGCATACACGAAAAAGACACAAGATTAAACCTCCACATCAACTCCAGATAAGAAATTGCCAGATCTTAATACTCCTTCACCTCAAATTCGAGTTGATCAACCACCAACAGAAATTATGGATCAACTGAACCCGAGGAGGGAAGGAAATGCCGCTCTTGCGCAAGAGGAAGATGAGAAACCGGTTGGAGCTTGAAGACTTCAAGCGTGACGACTCCACTGGATTCCCACATTATCGATGCATGCTACTTGAGAAGGGATCTTCGCAAAGGACTTCTCAAATTATGTTTCTTGTGAAGAAGGGAATCGGCTATGTCTTAGTCAAGACGTTAAACTATGCTTGTGAGTATTTATGCTTTTGTTTTTACTTGATTGTAGTATAGAATCATTGTGGAATTTGTGTTACGTCGTGCGCCAAATGTTTGGTTAGTGGTTTTGTTTATTTGCTCTCGATTTACCCCTATGGTTTAATTATCTATATGTAGCAGTTTTAAGTGTGGGGTAATTCGATGATGTTTAGGTTGCGTCTTTGTATGTCAGGACTTGTGTGGGTATTTTGCTATGTGATTTGCTTGAATTGTCGACTTTGAAATTTCGTAGCGCTGCTGAGATGCAGATTGTGTACAAGCAGTTGCTATAGCACACATTTGTACTGATGGCTCTTGTGCAGCAAGAACAATGAACAAACAATTTGTTCACCCAGTTCGGCCAACTGCCTACGTCTGGGAAGGACTGAACTTCAGCCCTTAATCCACTAGTCTCAAGGTCCCGAGTACATCAGGGTACAACGCACGCAACCTATGCTACTTGACCTATGCCTACCCAGTTTGGCCAATTGCCTCCCGCAGATCGGAAGTTCTCTTCCCGAGAACACCAGCGCTCCTTGATCTATCTCCCTCAGATCGTAAGTTTTCCTCCCTAGAACAAAACCACTCCTCCGAGTGTTTGCTTTTATAGACTGTTCGTATAGTAGTGAAACAACGTATAGTTAACTTCGAGTGAGCTCTACTTTCTCTCGATCTCCGATGATGATTGAGCTCACTCCTAATGTGTTCTTCCCCACGAATTTGATCTTTGCTGACAATATTGTTAACTCTGCTGACAATCTGCACTCGCCTCTATTCAAGCTAACTCTGGGTTATCCTCTGATGCAAGCTTGAACTACTTTGGTATTGTGAACCTTGTTGGTCTATGTCCACACTCCTATACTGATTAAATACTTTTGACTGATACATACTCCGTTTGCCAAAAACATGCCACACACATCCATGGGACACATGGATTTACCAATCTCCCCCTTGGAATTTTTTGGCAGAGCTTCTCTACTTTCACAAGGCTAAGTTACTACTAAGCACTTCTATGATAGCACTTGTGACCCACGAAATTACTCCCCCTTTTTGCTAACAGAAGTGGCAAGCGTATGCATGACCAACCAAAATTGGAACAAGATAGCTAGCAGAGTAGGAAAAACAACAAACACATAAACATTACCTAGGCAGGGGTGTCTTCGCATCCTCCGCAACATATGTTTGATTCCTTGACATTCTCAAGAACTTCAAAACACTCTCCTGAACAACTCTCCTCTCCTAAACATTCTTCGACTTCTTTCCAACCTCACTGTTGCAGAACCATACTCCTGATACTATGATAGCCTTTCTTAGAGACTCTTCCCTTTTGAGTTGATCTAGATTTCTTAAAGGGTGGTACCTTCACGGACTTCCTTACATCAGTCTTGCCCTTCTTCTTGACACTGCTCCTGCTATCTCAGTGACCGCACTCTTCTTTTCTCTTGTTCTATTATCCCTTTTTGCTTAGATAGTCATGTTGTAACAAAGGACTCCTCACTTCCTCATTTTGTTTATCTATCTCAGCAACTGACTCAGATTCAGTGATCTTGGGAGGAGAGCTGACTGAGACAGCCTCAGCGTCACCCATCTTCTGAGTATCAAGCATTTGTCCTTATTTAAAAAAACTACTCCTTCATTTGAGCCTTCGGGTGTGTTCTTTTGTACTTATATTTTGTACTTACTTTACCTATATTTACTTATATTTACTTATTTTTATTTATATATACTTATATGTACTTATATTTATTTATATTTACTTATATTTACTTATATTTATTTATATGTACTGAAATAAGTACTTTATAAGTACAAAAGAACTTGGCCTTGTGTGTTCTTTTATACTTATATTTTGTACTTAAACTTATTACTTTACTTATATTTCTTTATATTTACTTATATTTATTTATATATACTTATATGTACTTATATTTACTTATATTTATTTATATTTACTTATATTTGCTTATATTTATTTATATGTACTGAAATAAGTACTTTATAAGTACAAAAGAACATGGCCTTCCTCTGCCTCAGTGATGGAGCGTATTTATACAATCCCTCGAGTTGTTTATTCTCACTGTTTAGTGCATTTTGCGTGTGATAGATTGCTTTTTTGTAATGTTTCACATTGCAGGTGTATCAAATCCGCTTTGGAGCTTTATTGCTCATTTGGAGCATTCTAGGCCTCACTCGATCACTTGAAAATGCAAAGCCATCAATAAGGGTCATGGCCCACGGGCCCAAATTAGGAGGCCCGCATCCAGAAAATTAAGGTTTGGTTTGTGAAATTCACAGCGTCTCAGTTAGGCAGATTTGTGAACAAGCAGTTGCTACAGCACACTCTTGTTCACTCGGAAATTGTCTCAGCAAACTATGAACAAGACAGAAATTTGTTCATCCAGTTAGGCCAACTGCCTACGTCTGGGGAGGACTATTCTCCAATCCTCAATCCACTAAACACGAAGGTCTCTAAGTACAGTCGGTTACAACTCTACGCAACCTATGCTACTCAACCTTGTGTGGATCAGTTGACACAATCAGAACAAGCTCTGACTTGTGTCTGCACACCCTCTACAAATGTCAATCTGGAATAGCTACAGTCTTCTCAAAACTCAGCCTATTCTAAACTACACTCAATCAACAAGGTTGCTGTAGCAACTGCTGTAACACACAGCTGAAGCACAATTGTCCGCGTCGCTCCAAAGCCTTCTACTGAGCCGATCGAACGATTCCACGAGCGCTGCACACTCTGGAATACTCCCCCTCACTCAGTGACCACCTGCCACTAGCGAGAACCTCCGCTTAGACACTCGACCGAGCCACACACCCGTCAGTTCTTCCGCGGCTGCCCTTGATCAACCAACAAGCACCACTGCTCTGAATTGGCTTCCAGATCAAGCTTGAATAAGACTCTGCAAGTCCTGATCACCTTCTGCTTCTGTCACCACAGCTCTGCGCTCACGCTCTGCTCTCGGGTGATGATCGAAGAATTCGTCCGTCACACACCAAAATTGCTCTCTCTGAATTCTGTGTATGCACTCGTGTATCCCTCAGCTTCGATCCACCTCTCTCCTCTAAACCCCTTTCTCTTAAATAGTAGCACCAGCTTTAAGCAAGACCAGGTTTAAGCAATGTCCCAAAAAGAACAATTATCTCCTAAAATCTAGGAGATTAGATTTGATTTTGATCTTCATCACAAATCTCCTTCTCTAGCTAGGAAACCCCACTGGGATATTCTCCACAGTACTTTAGAAATTCTTCTGATGTTCTCCGTAGAGCTCCCAGCCCTTCTAGTCAAGCCCAGGTCGCTGCTGCTTCTCGGACAGATGATGCAGCCACTTGAACAAGCTCCTGCTATAGCATCCCCTGCTGAAGCTGCTGCTTGTTCACTTGTGCTGTAGCTGCTCCTTGTTCACTTGTGCTGTAGCTGCTCCTTGTTCACTTGTGCTGGTTTTGTCAAACACTGCCATACCGCATTATCAATCTCCCCCTTGGCATTTTGACAAAACCCTATAGCACTTAGCACACTTCCTTGAACCAGTAAATACTCTAAATGAAAAAACAAATTCAACAAGAGAGTAAGAAAGTAAGAGGTGGCCACACTCGGCCGTAGCACGACCACGCAGGGTCAAAAATCATCAGTTGATCAGCCTTTTACTATTTCTCCCCCTTTTTGTCACAGATGCTCAAGGGGCCTGCTCCTCATCCGCCGGGAACTCCAGGTCTCTTAGCAGACTTCTGATCTGGCCACGCCTAGCATCCCTCCTTTTGGCTTCGACTTCAAGGATGAGCAGCTCAGATCTGAGATGGCTCACAATTCTGGCACGGAGAGCTGATTGAATTGTTGCAGCAGGGGGAAGAGATTCCTCCAGAGGAGCTGGGGCTGAAGCACTAACCAAGAGTGGATCCTCATAGGCTATGTCCACTGCATGTTTCCCTTTGAACAACTTGTGGTCTACTGTAAAGACCTGCAGCTCCTCAGATAAACCTTCAGAAATCTCACCAAGCTCCGGATGCTGTGAGACCATTATCCCATAGATGAGGGAGGGTAGCACAATGGGCTTGCTGGGGGAAGCGCTGCCGGCATGAGTAGCCAGCTGGGGAAACATCATAGTGCCCAGGCTGATTTTCCTCCTCTTCCCATTAGAGTAGAGAAGGTTAGCAAAGGCTCTGCTAACCTTCCCCCTGTGAGAGATAGGGATCCAATTTCGAATGCCCAGATGATACAGCAGGGCATTTTTGGAGGTGAGTTCAGCAGCACTAAGGTTTGGACCACCCCAAGACAGGCACACTCCTTCTGTCAGAACCTTAGCCAGCATCTCTGGCTGAACATCCGTGGGTGCTCTAGGATTTTCATGAATCTCAAGAAACTCATCGATTTTTTCAGGGGTAATAAGAACTGTCTTACCCCGCACCCAACTCTTTCCAAACTCCTCTCCCCCTTCCTCACTAAATTTTTCTTCCATATTCACAATAAACTCCCTAACCAGGCCTATATTGAATCTGAATGGATAAGTCAGGGACTTGAGAAGATTTACCTCAGAGAGAAGCTGGATAATGGCGGCTGATTTGTACTTCTCAAGGTCCAGTCTCTTTTCAGTCACGATGTGCTTCCTCTCAACAGCACTCTAGGATTGGGAGGCACTCCTATTTCTAAACCAAATTTCCCCCACTGTGATTGCAGTTGTGTCTGCCACCGCAGGTCCTCTCTCAGACGGTTCACCAGTAGCACCTTCATTTTCTTGACTTGATTCCTCTTCTTCACTGCTGCAGACAGGAATTAGGATAGGGGCTTTTCCTTTGTCTGAGGGAGGAGGAGGATGTGCTGCAGCAGGTTCTTGTTCAGGGGACTCAGCGTCTAACTCCTCCCCTTCACCCATAATGCCAGGAGACATAACAAGTGTTCTGCATCTCTCTTCAGCAGAACCTGCTACAGCATCCTCTGTAGCTTGTTCTTCTCCAGAGACTTCTTCAGCCACAGCCTCTTCAGATAACACAGCTGCACTGGATACAGGTTCCCCGTCACGTACCAGGCGCCTCCTTTTCTGCGAAGTTCCTTCTTGTGGAGAAGGATCGCTATGCGACACAGGGAGAGGTGCTGGTTCTCACACCACCACGTCCAGACGCTGAGCAGGGGCTTCATTGCGCGACTTGGACCTCCTTTCAGACCTGCCTTGTCTGTCTGCTGCCAGATTCTTCTTCAAACCGCTAGTCTTCACCATTGTTGCGGGATCGTTGAAGGTTTGAGGAACGCACAGTATGGATGATCAGCAACAATTTTGGGAAGCGCCTTCAACTTGACTTTGCCCTAGAAATTGATTTACCCGTTATTTTCTTTTTCATTTTGAAGCTTCTGGATCACGTGCCAGCAATAAGCCTTTCCCGAAACAACTGGGTACGGAGTCTCTATGCAGCATGTGTTGACTCTGGATTTTGCTCCCCCTTTTTTAACTGAGGAGGTTCTGTGCTGCTGCTTCAGGTTGGAGGTAATCTTCTGATTCCCAATACTTGTGCAAGAACTCCTTTTATTCTGAGCCTTTTGCTTTGTTTTAGAAGGATGATGTGCCAGGTGCTGCAGCATCCTCTTGTTCACATGTCTAGTTCCATCTTTCCCTGCAGGTTTTGGAGAATCACCTGTATTATTCTTTTCGTCTATCATGGCATCCGAGGCTTTAATGAAAACTGTTCCTCTAGAGCTTTCATCACCAGTATACCCAAGCCCTGTTCTCCCTTTTCCAAATCTTTGATAAGACAAAATTTCATCCAAGATATTTTTCTGAGAGTCAGCTGCCTTGGCTGTTACTGGTGAGGAACCAATGTCAGTGACTTGTCTTCCTGTGTCTTCCCTTTTCAGAATGGTAACTTGACTGTTGGATGAGAAGAGAAATTTTCTTCGTTCTTCTTCCAGAAGCTTGACTCTGTCAGTCAATGCTTGGTTTGTCTGAAGAGCTGCCTCACACTGTTTGAGGATCTTCCCCAGATAATCAATAAGACTGTCAGATGAGCCCTCTTCATCTTCACTTTCAGATACTTCAATCCCATAATGAAATTCATCCATCTTTAGCTCTTTGAGGTTGAAATCTAACACACTGGTTAGCACAACACAGTTTTCTTCATCACTTTCCTCAGAGTCACTCCATTTTGCTGTCAAGGACTTGCTGTTCTTTTTCTCTGAATTTTTGAAGGGTTTGCTCGGACAGTCAGCCTCAATATGTCCATACCCTTCATAGTTCCAGCATTGGACTCCCTATTTCATTTCTTTCTTCTCATCTTCATCCTGAGCCGGTTCCTTCCCTTTCCTTTTATTTTCACTACCCCTTCTGAATTGTTTTCACGAGGAAGAGCTTTTCCCAGTTCTTGAGTCCATGTTCTTCAGGAGCTTTCCAAGGTTCTTGACAAGCATACTCAGCTGATCATCTGGAACTGGCTTCTTGGCTTCTGTTTCAGCTTTTAGTCCAACATTCTTGTCCTTAGGAGTGGTGTCTTCTTTAACCAGTTTCATCTCAAATTGTTTGAGAGACCCCATCAATTTTTCCAGCCTCATGAATCTGACATTTTGAGCTTCTTCAATGGCCGTCACTTTCATGTCAAATCTTGTGGGCAGCGATCTGAGAACCTTCCTGATCAGCTTTTCTTCAGGGATGGGTTCACCAAGAGCATGGGCTTCATTTGCAAGATCACAGAGTTTAGCATTAAACTCAGTGACAGTCTCCTCTTCCAGCATTCTCAGATTCTCAAACTGTGTAGCAATGATCTAGAGTCTTGATAGCTTTACTCTATCAGTTCCTTCATGTGCAGTTTGCAGAATTTCCCACGCTTGTTTGGCCATGTCACAATTTGATATCAGCCTGAAATTGTTAGCATCAACTGCAGCAAAAATAGCATTCAGGGCCTTTGAATTACCAGTTGCTGCAGCTCCCTCTTCACCAGTCCATTGTTCTTCAGGCTTTATCCGTGTGACTCCCTGTTCATCCATGGTAATTGGGGGAGACCACTGGACCATGATTGCTCTCCAGGTCTTCTCATCAATGGCCTTGAGAAAGGCTTTCATCCTTGCCTTCCAATATCCATAGTTGCTTTCTTTCAACAATGGAGGTCTGCTTCTGCTCTGTCCTTCCTTCATTATCGTGGCTACTTCAAAGACACTGTAGGATCTTTTACTCTATGTGTTGAGCTCCCGCTCTGATACCAATTGAAATTCACAACGTCTCAGTTAGGCAGATTTGTGAACAAGCAGTTGCTGCAGCACACTCTTGTTCACTCGGAAATTATCTCAGCAAACTATGAACAAGACAGAAATTTGTTCACCCAGTTCGGCCAACTGCCTACGTCTGGGGAGGACTATTCTCCAGTCCTCAATCCACTAAACACGAAGGTCTCCAAGTACACTCGGATACAACTCTACGCAACCTATGCTACTCAACCTTGTGTGGATCAGTTGACACAATCAGAACAAGCTCTGACTTGTGTCTGCACACCCTCTACAAATGTCAATCTAGAATAGCTACAGTCTTCTCAAAACTCAGCCTATTCTAAACTACACTCAATCAACAGGGTTGCTGTAGCAACTGCTGTAACACACAGCTGAAGCACAATTGTCCGCGTCGCTCCAAAGCCTTCTACCGAGCCGATCGAACAATTCCACGAGCGCTGCACACTCTGGAATACTCCCCCTCACTCAGTGACCACCTGCCACTAGCGAGAACCTCCGCTTAGACACTCGACCGAGCCACACACCCGTCAGTTCTTCCGCGGCTGCCCTTGATCAACCAACAAGCACCACTGCTCTGAATTGGCTTCCAGATCAAGCTTGAATCAGACTCTGCAAGTCCTGATAACCTTCTGCTTCTGTCACCACAGCTCTGCGCTCATGCTCTGCTCTCGGGTGATGATCGAAGAATTCATCCGTCACACACCAAAATTGCTCTCTCTGAATTCTGTGTATGCACTCGTGTATCCCTCAGCTTCGATCCACCTCTCTGCTCTAAACCCATTTCTCTTAAATAGTAGCACCAGCTTTAAGCAAGACCAGGTTTAAGCAATGTCCCAAAAAGAACAATTATCTCCTAAAATCTAGGAGATTAGATTTGATTTTGATCTTCAACACAAATCTCCTTCTGTGGCTAGGAAACCCCACTGGGATATTCTCCACAGTACTTTAGAATTTCTTCTGATGTTCTCCGTAGAGCTCCCAGCCCTTCTAGTCAAGCCCAGGTCGCTGCTGCTTCTCGGACAGATGATGCAGCCACTTGAACAAGCTCCTGCTATAGCATCCCCTGCTGAAGCTGCTGCTTGTTCACTTGTGTTGTAGCTGCTCCTTGTTCACTTGTGCTGTAGCTGCTCCTTCTTCACTTGTGCTGGTTTTGTCAAACACTGCCTTACCGCATTATCAGTTTGCATTTAAACAGAGGATTCGAGGACACAACTCAGACACACAATTAGAGGAAAATCAGTGAGAATTGAGAGACGAAAGTCAACGCCGGTGAATAGTTCGGCGGTGAACAGTCGCGGCGGTTTTGGTATTCTCTGAACTCAGTTTATTTTCATTATTGTTAGATGGATTGTATTAGTAGCTAAACTCTAACTCAGTTTAGGGAATGACATTGCAACGTTTGGTTTGGGATCTATATTTCATAATTCAATTTAGTGAATTACTGTTCTTCGTATGAATTGAATGATCTGGTCATCAAATTAGCATAGCCTAGTGGTGAACCTAGATTGATGTCCACTGCGTGATAGTGGATTGAATTGCCATATTAAAGAAGCCTAGCGGTAAAACTAATTTTATATCGTTAACCTATTCGAGAACTTAGCGGTTAAGAGTAGGTAGAACATTGGAGTCTGAAATTTGCAGCGCCTCTGAGTTGCAGATTGTGTACAAGCAGTTGCTATAGCAGACACTTGTACACTCGGATCTTGTACACCAAGATGAAACAATGAACAACGATTTATTCACCCAGTTCGCCCAACTGCCTATGTCTGGGGAGGACTGTACTCCAGTCCTTAATCCATTAGTCTCAAAGGTCTCTCGTAAAACACGGTTCGACTCAACGCAACCTATGCTACCCAACCTTAGCTAGTCAATCACACAATCAGAACAGGCTCTGACTTGTGTCTCACACACTCGAATTAATTCAGAATAGCTACTCCTCTGATCTCATAGACTCAGCCTATTCTAATTAAATCAAAGTCTCCGTAGGCTTGCTATAGCACCTGATGTAGCACACAGCTGGTGCACGTTCTGTCCGCATCGCTCCAAAGCCTTCCGCTAAGCCGATCGAACTCTTCCACGAGCGCTGCACACTTTGGAACGCTCCCCCTCACTCAATGACCTCCTGTCACTAGCAAGACCTAGCCTCTTACAGATTAACCGAGTTCCTCCACTCGACAACTCTGCCGCCGCCTGCCTTGATCAACCAACAAGCACGTCCTGCTCTGAATTGGTCTTCTCTGATCAAGCTCTGATCAGACTCTGCAAGTTCTTGATCAGCCTTTGCTCCAACCACTCAGCTATGCGCTCACGCTCTACTCTCGGTGGTGATCCACTCTCTCCGCTCTAGCAATCTGAATATATCTCTTGGTATATTGCTTTTTCTTTTTGCTTGGATTCTATCTTTTATCGATGCTTTGCTGCTCTGCCCAGCCTCCTTTTAAATAGAAACTCCATGCTCCATCAATATCAGATATAGGAAGATTCCTTAAAGATCTCAACAAGATCTTATCTCCTAATTCGTAAGAGATTAGATTTGTTTGGAGAAACAAATCTTTCCACAATCAAATCTTCTCCTGGATACGGGAATCTTCACTGGGATATTCTCTTTGAATATTTAGAAGCTCCTCCAAGATCTCAACAAGATCATATCTGGGTAGATTGTTCTTTGCGCCAATACTGCTGCTACAGCTCCCTGCTACAGCTCCTGCTGTAGCAACTGCTTGTTCACTCTAGCTAGATTTTCACAAGCTGTTGTCTTCACATGGGCAGCTGCATCATCTTGTTCTCTATCTTCACGATACTCTACCAACCTGTTGCGATGCTGGAAGCAACCCTCCGTACGTTCTTTGGGCTACTCTAAGTTAATCGGCATGCTATTGACTCTGGGAATTGCATTTAGAAAGCTTTCGTTGCTCTTCTCTTCAATTCTGGGCAGCTTGTACTTCACACGGAAATCTGCAATTTAGGATGCTCCAGCTCTCTGCTACACAGGTTGTTGTAGCAACGCCTTGTGCACTCTGCTTGTTCTTTCTGAAACGTTCTACATCAGCTGCTGTCTTCACACATTTGCTGTATCAGACTCTTGTGCGCCTTGTAGGAGTTTGTCAATGATGACATATACCTTAACAGAGTCGACATTACCTTAGCAGGATTGTTAGACTAGAACATTAGTTTTTACTAGTTGATGCATGTTCGATCGATGATTACTAGTTGCAATGCATATCCCTGAACTGACTCTTACTGGAATTGAAAAAAATCATTCTTCTTGAAAACAAAACCCCCATTAATGCACACAACGAGAGATCAATTAGTCTAGAGTTTCACTAATTTTCACACAAAAAAGGGGGTTTTCAAGCAAGAATGTTGTTGCTCAATTTCAGAAAGAATCAGTTCAGGGATATGCATTGCAATTGGTAATAATCAATCTAACATACATCAAGTAATAACTATTGTTCTAGTCTAACAATCCTGCTAGAGTAATGTCGACTTCAGTGTTCTACCTACTTTTAACCGCTAAATTCTCGAACAGGTTAACAATTACTTGACTAACAATACCAATTAGGTTCTACAGCTATGCTTCACTAATAGGGCAGTCAATCCTAGTATCACGCAATAGATATCAATTCAGTTTCACCGCTAGGCTATGCTAACTTGATAATCATAGCATGTAATTCATATGAAGAACAGTAATTCATTAAATCGAATTATGAATCATAAGTATCTCGAATCGTGCATTACAATATAAATCCCCAAGCTGAATTAGGATTTAGCTACTACAATCCATCTAATAACAATGAAAATAAAGAGTTCAGAAAAATACTAAAACTGTTTCACGATGCTGCTAACTTCCGTCTCCACTCTCCGATGATCTCTGACCTAAGGTTTTTCTGTCGGTAGAAGCATGCTGATTTTCCCATCTTTTCTATTTATACACTTTGATTTGGGCTGGGCTGACCATCTTTGACAGAATCAATCTTGATTCGTGCAAGCTCAGCAATTGATTCGACAACTCAGCGACTCGAGTAGGCATCTGATCAGCTGGCTCTTTGTCTGATCCACCAGAGACTATCTCAACAACCGGATTCTTACTCTCTCAAGAATACACATCCTTTGAACCTTGCATCAACCCAAATTCAACTTCCTTTACCTTCTTCTCAGCATTCTGGGCAAACAGCTTGGCTTATCTCGAAGCCTGACCCTTTTTCTGACCAACAGCCTTCACATATTTCCTTCTTTGAAACAAGTCTGTGTCAATCTTATCTGCCAAAGACCCTTGACCGACTTCGCCTTCTGTCGCTTAATCATCTCAGTCCCCTCGGCAGGCAACTCCCCTTGACTGCCAGTTCCTGCAACCACTGGATCTTCCCTAGATTTGCTCCCATCAGCAAACAACTCCAACCTCCTTCTCTATCACAACACCCACTGCCTTATCGCCCTCCAACACAGGCACAATCACACACGAATCAATATTAAGGCTCACCTTCGAAGCTGGCTCAAGTTCAACTACTGCAGACTTCAGAACTGGAGGCTTATCCGAGGGCTTATTTTTCCCTCCGCCCCTCTTTGGCACATAGAGCTTTCACCTAGATGCTTTGCGAATATATAGGAGCGAATTAGGAATCAAATCTCAAATTTCAAAAAATAGAAACCCCAATTAGACTCTCAGATCTTGCTGACTTCTACTTTTCAAAAGATTTTAAATATTGAAATTCATTGCGCGTTGCTAATGATGAGCTACAGCGTCTATTATAGCACTCTCTTTATCACTCTGAGGAAGTAGCTTTACCTGGCCGAACCTGAAAGACACAAGGCTTTGGTTACCCAGTTTGGCCAATGCCTACGTCTGGGGAGGACACTCCTAGTCCTCAAGGTTTCACTATATCTGTTAGAGTACAATGGATTCCAAAACTAAGACACGCTCTAATTTAACCACTACTTCTAACCCACCCCAACTCAATCTGATCACACAGATTTGCTCGTAGTCTGATCCCACAGTCTCGCTTCGTACTACCTACATGATGAGCGGACAAATAACCTTATATTTGTCCATATTTTTCCCTTACTTCTTATTTGTTTCGCTCTTTTATAAAGTTATTTGATGCTTTCTTTGTCTATTTCATGTTTAAAATATGTATTACACGATATGAAGTGGCGAAGAAAATCTTGATGATTTTCGGTCGATCGAGATCAAAAACAACAAGATTGGTGAAGCTGCAATAGTGATTCGGCCGAATAAAAAGTGATTCGCCCAAGGGCTTGACCGAATCACCTTCAGCTGCACGAATCAACCTGATTCGAGGGGAACATTGAGAGGTTTGATCGAATCAGATGGAGTTTGACCAAATTAGAAAGTAATTCGGCCAGAAGAAATCGATTAGCCCAAGCAGAAACCCCACTGACATTATGATTCGGGAGAATCACTTGATTCGTGATGGGGATGCACGGGACAATCACAAGCCGAAAGTCAAGATTGTATATACAAGAAGAAAGAAATTCAAGAAGTTTACATTCACCAAAGCATAGCTAGTTCGATTACAAGGATGTATAGCTATAGTGAGTCGAGTATAAAAGAAAACAGACTGTATAGAATAGGTCATTCTTGTATATGGGATTGCATCTGGACCTGATTGTGGAATCAGGGCAATTGTAGCTGTACCATTCCTATACATCAATACTAGTCGACACTATTCCTGTAGTTCTCCGATCAGATCCAGGCTTCAATCCTATCACTGGTATCAGTCCACCGATCTGGCACCGTCGATTTTGATTTCATGTTACACGCATGCCGTTGACGCGAAGCATGGCCCGAGGGGAAGATGATTGGAACCAAGAACGAGAGGAATTGCGAACACGATTAGATCTCAACGAAGCGCGGACCAAGAGAACAGAAGATCTACTAGCAGCAATCGCTACCAAACTCAGAATATTGGAAGGAGAAGCATCCGCGGAAGGTTATAGTGACGCACAGAATGAAGGAGGCGATGAGAACTGATTGAATCAAAATCAATGGCGTAAACTGGATATTCCGATTTTTGCAGGAGATGACGCGTTTGGATGGACGCAAAAGTTGGATCGATATTTCTCATTACGAAGATTGACAGAGGATGAAAAGATGCAGGCGACATTGCTGGCGTTAGAAGGCAGGGCGTGAGCTAGTTTCAATGGTGGGAAAAATGCAATCTGGCTTCGTCATGGTCGGCTTTCAAACTAGCAGTAAATCGTCATTTCCAACCATCTATGATACTGAATCCGTTTGAACTCCTATTAGCCTTGCGACAAACCGGATCTGTGGAAGATTTCGTGGAACAGTTTGAGAGGTACGTTGAGGCTTTGAAAGAAATCGACCAAAATTTTGTCAGGGGTATATTCCTGAATGGTTTAAAGGAGGAAATCCAAGTTGAGGTTCGCCTATTCGAATTGTCCACATTGACAGAAGTGATCCAGAAAGCACTGATGATTGAACAGAAAAATGCAGTGTTGGTCAGGCAGAGTTCTTCATTTGTGTCCAGAAGCTAGGGTTACCAGAGGTCCAATCCGGTGTCGAAGGTAGTTATGCTAGATCAAAGAGTAACACAAGAAAAGAGATCTGAGTTGCAAGGTACATCTGCTTCACAGTCATTAGCGTTAGTGAACCAAGGTGATACCTATAGGAATAGAGGTGGGGAATTTAAGCATCTAACAAATGCAAAAATGAAGGATAAACGTGATAGGGGATTATGTTTCCGTTGCGATGAACCTTATTCACGAGATCACAGATGCAAGAATAAACAGTTCAAGATGATTATCTTGGAGGATGATGGAGAAGATATTGGGGACAATATCCCTAATGATGAAAGTGAGCAATTCAATTCCGTTCAGCTATCACTTTATTCTATATCCGGCCTAACTACTGCAAAATCTTGGAAAGTACAAGGAGAATTGGGTAAAGATGAAGTAGTAATATTAATCGATTGTGGAGCTTCGCACAATTTCATTGCCTCATCCCTCGTTAAAAAACTGCACTTACTTGTGACCAAGACTCCAACTTATGTGGTGGAAGTGGGGGATGGACACAAGATCAGATGTCAAGGTATGTGTAAAGGGGTGAAAGTTAGAATTCAGTTTGTTGAAGTAACACAAGATTTCTATCTATTTGAATTTCAAGGCATCGACTTAGTTTTGTGGTTGGACTGGTTGGCTAGCTTGGGGGAGATAAAAGCAGACTTTGGAAAGTTTGAACTCTCTTTCCGGCAAGACAATAATTGGGCAAAGATTGTGGGGGATCCTTCCTTAATCGAAACAGAAGTATCTTTTGGGGCATTTATGCAACTTTTAAAAGAGGAAGAGGGTGGATTTTTGTTGCAAATGAGGGAAAGCTGTAGAGCAGACCAAGTTGTGCCTGTGGTTCATGAATCAATCACTGAAGTTTTACTACAATTTGACAATGTTTTCCAAGACGTGCGCAGTTTACCACCCCACCGAGGACATGACCATGCTATTCATGTCAAAGATGGTGCTGTCCCTCCAAATTTAAGGCCATATAAATGCCCCCATGCACAGAAGGCTGAAGTTGAAAAGATGGTTTCTGATATGTTGTAAGTTGGAATTATTAGACCTAGTATCAGTCCCTATGCCAGTCCAATTCTTTTGGTCAGAAAAAAAGATGGAGGTTGGAGGTTTTGTGTTGATTACAGGGCGTTGAACAAGATTACAGTCCCGAACAAATTTCCAATACCCATAATCGAGGAATTGCTAGATGAATTGGGAGGAGCTACAATATTCTCTAAACTGGACCTCAAATCAGGCTACCACCAGATTAGAATGCGAGAGAAGGATATTGAAAAAACAGCATTTCGTACTTATGAGGGCCACTACGAATTTCTGGTTATGCTGTTTGGCCTCACGAACCCCCCCTCGACCTTCCAAGCTATAATGAATGAAGTATTGAAACCTTTTCTCAGGAGGTTTGCGCTGGTTTTCTTTGATGATATTTTAGTCTATAGTAAAGACTTAGTCAGCCACATTACGCATTTGTCCGAGGTTCTGAAAGTTCTTGAGACAAACTCATTAGTAGCAAATAAGAAAAAGTGCACCTTTGCTCAGCAATGTTTGGAATATTTGGGGCATATCATTTCAGGTGAAGGAGTGGCTGCTGACACTTCTAAAATTGTTGTTGTCCAGACTTGGCCAATTCCTAAAGATGTCAGAAGCTTAAGGGGATTTTTGGGGCTGACTGGATATTATAGGAGGTTTGTTCGAGACTATGGTAAGTTTGCTAAGCCTCTAACTGATTTATTGAGGAAAGATAATTTTCATTGGACTGATCAAGCTACAATTGCTTTCGAAAACTTGAAAAAAGCTATGATTTCCTTACCATTGTTGGCTGTCCCTGATTTTGACAAAGTCTTTGTGATTGAGATTGACGCATCGAGCAAAGGTTTAGGTGCAGTCCTAATTGAGGAGGGGCGACCATTGGCTTTTTGGAGTCAGGGTTTATCTCCAAGGGCTCAATTGAAATCAGTATACGAAAGAGAGTTGATGGCTCTCATTCAGGCAGTGCAGAGGTGGCGACATTATATTGTGGGCAGGCATTTTATCATAAAGACGGATCAGAGGAGTTTGAAATTTCTGACAGACCAAAAGCTTTTTACAGATGAGCAATTTAAGTGGGCAGCGAAATTGATCGGACTGGATTTTGAAATTCAATATAAACCGGGTACCGAAAACTCTGCTGCTGATGCGTTATCTAGAAGAGATATATATGCATCGATATCGGTAATTTCAGCAGATGATAAGGAGGTTTGGATGCAAGAACTTGCGCAAGATCCTAAGTGGCACAAAATTATACAGAAACTATTGGTCTCCCCTACAGCTCACCTAGATTTTGCTCTTAAACATGGGCTATTATATTACAAAGGGAGATTGGTTCTTTCAAGTTCTTCTCCTAAAATTTCAGTTATTATCGCAGAGTGCCACGTAACACCAGTGGGGGGTCACTCGGGTTTCTTCAGAACTTACAAAAGAGTGGTGTGCTTTTTATATTGGTATGGACTGCGACAGGATGTGAAGAATTATGTCGAACAATGTGATGTCTGCCAGAGAAACAAGTATTCCTCTTTAACACCAGGCGGCCTCTTACAACCATTACCGATTCCATCACAAGTCTGGACTGATGTATCTATGGACTTCATAGATGGGTTGCCAAGAAGTAAAGGGAAGGATACCATATTTGTGGTAGTTGACAGGATGACAAAATATGCTCACTTTATGCCTTTGGGACATCCATTTACAGCAAAGGAGGTGGCGTCTGTGTTTATATCTGAAATTGTCCGCTTACATGGATTTCCAACCTCTATAATCTCCGATAGGGACCCAATTTTTCTTAGCCACTTTTGGAAGGAAATTTTCAGAATGGCCGAAACACAACTAAAGATGAGTACGTCGTATCATCCACAAACGGACGGCCAGACAGAGGTTGTAAATCGCTGCCTGAAAACTTATTTGCGTTGCTTTGCTGGACCTAAACCGAAGAAGTGGGTGGATTGGTTGGGATGGGCTGAGTTTTGGTATAATACTACCTATCATTCCTCAGCCGGTATGTCACCCTTCAAAGCTTTATACGATAGAGACCCACCAACATTATTGAAAGGTTGCACAATTCCTTCAAAGATCGAAGCTGTTAATGAACTTCAGTCGGCTAGCGACTTGATATTGGAAGAACTCCGCTTGAATTTGAGAGGGCTCAGGATCGTATGAAGGTGCAAGCTGATCAACATCGCCGGGAAATTAATTTTCCCATTGGTGACTGGGTTTATTTGAAGATTCAACCTTATAAGCTCAAGTCCTTGGCCGTGCGACCCTGTGCAAAGTTGTCTGCAAGGTACTACGGTCCTTATCAGATTATCGACAAGATTGGACCTGTTGCCTATAAATTGAAGCTGCCTGATGATGCTAAGATACATCCCACTTTCCACGTTTCCCTGTTGAAAAAGGCCTTGAAACCTAACCAGCAACCTCTGCCACCTATGTTGAGTGAAGAGTACGAGATGGTAGTGGAACCAGAAGAGGTCTTGGCCTGGAGAGAAGATACATCAAGTCATGTGGAGGTGCTGCTTAAATGGAAAACTTTACCAGCTCATGAAACTCTTGGGAACTTGCTGATGTGGTGCAAGCGAAATTTCCGAGTCTTAATCTTGAGGACAAGATTATTCTTTGGGGTGGGGGGGGGATTGATGGGGATGCACGGGACATTCACAAGCCGGAAGTCAAGATTGTATATACAAGAAGAAAGAAATTCAAGAAGTTTACATTCACCAAAGCATATCTAGTTCGATTACAAGGATGTATAGCTCTAGTGAGTCGAGTATAAAAGAAAACAGACTGTATAGAATAGGTCACTCTTGTACATGGGATTGGATCTGGACCTGATTGTGGAATCAGGGGAATTGTAGTTGTACCATTCCTATACATCAATACTAGTCGACACTATTTCGGTAGTTCTCCGATCAGATCCAGGCTTCAATCCTATCAATTCGCCCAGGAGGTGCCCGAATCATCATAACTCCATAAGGATATTTGATCGAATCAAATAAGGGTTGACCGAATCAGAAAGTGATTCGGCCAGCCCGAAACAGCTCTGAGTGTTTGATTCGGACACTCTGTTCGAATCAGTTCATTAAGACTTGTCCGAATCAAGTGATCCGGGCACTGCGGGTAAATTTTAGAAATCTTCAAAGCGTATAAATAGAATGAGATGTAAAATTAGAAAGGAGGCTTTTAGAATTCAAAACCCTGGACGAATTAGAGAATTGTCAAGGATTGAAGGAAGACTTACGCAATTGGAGAATCTACATCTACTCAACCACTACTTCTTTGCATCCAATTGGTGAACAAATTCAATTAAATATCATGTTTTGTTTCAAACTCACAATGAGTGAGTAGTTCCATTGTAGTTAGGATCCTCATGGATCCCTTAGGTTAGATTGTAATGCAAAACATGTTCTTTTATCTATATGAGTGAAGTTTGGTTGAAAATTCTTATGCTTGTTCTTCATGTTGATTCTATGCACACCAAGTGTTTGACGAATACCTAAGTGAGTAGGAATTGATAAAATACCTAGGAATGTAATGAGAATTGAACTTAGGTTGTGTAGAAGATCAAGCATGATTACTTTAGATAGCTTTTGTGCACGAGAGTGACATTGGCAATCTCTTAGGCTAAGCATAGAGCGGACTTTAGTTAACTATCAATAGACCGAGAGGTTAAGATTAGGAGACTTTTGTTCTACACGATTCAATAGAGTGAGAGTTTAAGAATTGTATCACATAGGTGTCATTCCCAATCTAGAGAAGGAGCGAGAGTTGAATTTAGAATGCGTGATATTTTAGCCTAGAATATATTTCTGTTTTCCATTGCTAATCGCATGGGGTGAAATAGGATTCCGACTACGTTTTCTCTATTACTTTCTTTCTTCACAAATTTGATGTTGTCTTTAGTACTTGCTAGAGATACCTTACCTAGAGGAAAAAAAACCCCTTTTATTTAGTAGACTTGCATTGAGCAGTACTAGTTAGCTTTAGACTAATCTAGGCTTTTCTCTTGGGTTTGACTCGGGTCACTCGGATTAAAAATATTGTTTGCGTACCGTGATTGGACTAGTATTTATACTACCACAATTTCGACAACGTTTCAAAATGGCGCCGTTGCCAGGGAATAACCATTAGACTAGTTTGCTTTTTAGTATTGCTTTAGTTAGTCTACTTTATTTTTATATTTTTTTCCTTTACTTTGTTGATCGTGATTGTGTGTTTAAGTGCCATTCTTGCCTACTTTAATTTAAGTTCACACTTATTAACGCTTTCTTCGATCGCTTGGTAGGTGTTGGAATGCAAACTCGATCGCGCACGAGAAAGGCACAAGAACAAGCTTCTACGTCAACACCAAGCTTCTACCTACACACTTTCAGTAAAAAACAGTTACAGACCTGACAGTCATACTTAGCTTATCCTATTAAATGTGTTGTAGACGGTATGCTATAGCAATCTCTATATCAAAATTGCTGTAACTTCTGCCGTCATCTTCTCTAGCATCCTCTGCAAAGCCGACTGACTCTCTCTGAATTCTTCCAACTCAGATATCGCTCCCCCTTGATCAACGCCCACTGGCCACTATCAACCTTCTGCAGCCATTCTCCGAAACAACTGATTCCGCTCTCCAACAGTAGCCTCAAAAGATATCGCTCCCCCTTTATCAATGCCCACTGGCCACTATCAACCGTTTGCAGCCATTCTCCGAAACAATTGATTCCGCTCTCCAACAGCAGCCTCAAAAGATATCGCTCCCCCTTGATCAATGCCCACTGGTCACTATCAACCTTCTACAGCCGTTCTCTGAAGCAACTGATTCCTCTTTCCAATTGATTCGTAGTGCAGCACTTCATCTTTTAAATTCAGATTTAAGAAACCAAATCTCAATAACTCCACAAGAATCTAGGAGAAGATTCAAAAGATGTTGTGTTGAATTACGAATCCTAAGGCATCTAGGGTTTCCGTCACTGATCATTGATGGAGCTATAAGAGCGATGCAGAGGCAGAAGAATAAGAGATACATTGAAGCAGAGAATACAAACAACGAGAGTTAATTGTAGAAGGCTGAAATAACAGAATTTTATTCAGTGCAGAGGAGATCAAAACTCATAGAGTTTGATCTAGTATTGATCCATAGAACTCATATGGAGCATGGCTCGTTGAAGGATCAATCAAATGCTTCGGAGAATGGCAGCAGACAGGAGTTATCATAGGCTGCTGTTGGAGAGCTGAACTTCTCATCTTGATAGTGACCGTGGGCATTGATCAAGAGGGAGTGATATCTGAGTTGGAAGAATTTAGAGAGAGTCCGTCGGCTTGGCAGAATGTGCTAGAAAAGACGATGATAGAAGTTACAACAATTCTGATATAGAGATTACTATAACATATCGTCTACTACACATTGTAATACGATAGGCTAAGTCTGAGTGTCATGTATATAGTTGTTCTTTACTGGAAGTATGTAGGTAGTACGAAGCGAGTCTGTGGGATCAAACTGCGAGCTAATCTGTGTGATCAGATTGAGCTGGGGTGGAGCTAGGTTAAAAGTAGTCATGTCTTAGTTTTGGAATCCATTGTACTCTAACAAATATATTGAAACCTTGAGGACCAGGATTGTCCTCCATAGACGTAGGCATTGGCCGAACTGGGTAACCAAAGCCTTGTGTCTTTCAGGTTTGGCTAGATAAAGCTAATTCCACAGGGTGATACAGAGAGTGCTACAACAGATGCTATAACTCATTATCAGCAACGCACAGTGAATTTCAATTAGTATCAGTGCCAATCACTCGACACATAGAGTGAAATCCGGGAGAGCATTGCTGATATCTACAGCCGCCTTAAAGGAAGGACAGAGCACTAACCAACCGCCACTACTAGGGGGACGAAATTATGGCTACTACAAAGCTCGGATGAAGACTTTTCTCAAGGCCATTGATGAAAAGGCATGGAGCGCAGTCTTATAAGAGTGGTCTCATCCACTGACCATGGATAGCGAGGGTGTTGCACGGAAAAAGTCTGAAGACACGTGGACTACTTATGAAGAAGTTGTAGCATCTAGCAACTCCAATGCTCTAAATGCTATCTTTGCTGCTGTTGATGCTGACAATTTCAGGTTGATCTCAAATTGTGATGTTGTCAAACAAGCTTGGGAGATCCTCCAAACAACTCATCCTGGAAGAGGAGACCATCTCAGAATTCAATGCACGGTTATGTGATATATAAAACGAGGCTTATGTCCTTGGAGAACCAATTCAGGAGGAGAAGCTGGTAAGGAAGGTTCTCAGATCTCTCACCTCAAAATTTGTTATGAAGGTGACAGCCAAGAAGAAGCGCAAGATGTCAAGAACATGAGGCTGGATGCACTGATTGGCTCGCTGACAGTTTGAGATGAATGTTACAGAGAATGCTACACCATTCTCTGGGAAAAACCTTGGGCTGAAAGCTGAGTCAAAGGAAAAGGAGATTATCCCACCTACTAGTCAAAAACTTTAGCAAGTTCATGAAGAGAATGGACCAGAAACCTTCGTACGCAGGTCAGTCATCCGGGGGGAGAAACAGAAGAGGAGAAAATTCCCATAGAAGAAATAAGGATGACCAAAATAATGAAGACAACAACGACAAACAAAAAGGGTTCCAATGCTGGGAGTGCGAAGGTATGGCCACAGACAGACTAAATGCCCGAGTTACCAGAAGAAAAACAACAAGGCCCTAATGGCCAACTGGAGTGATGAAGACACTGAAGATGATACTGATCAAAAGGAAATCTAGCCTTCACCATTGTATTTCATTATGAGATCTCAGACCAATAAATTCAGACATTGTGTATGGGATCGTAGAAACAAATAGCAGCGATGACGAAGACTTCTCAGAAGACGATTACTTATCAGTTCAAACTGATACAAAAAAAATGCCTCCAAGTCATCGAAGTCAACAAAGAACTACTGTTAAAGATTTCTAGATTGGAAGGGGATAGAGACAAGCTTCAGAGCATCATTACCTCACTATCTAAGAAACAACAATCAGATGATGATGAGAAAGTTGGAGAGGACTGTCAAGAGAAAGCTACGTCAGAAGCAAGCAACAGAGAGTCATCCATCCTAGATTAAATCCTGACCGAACAAAGGTATGGAGGTGGGACTGAAGGACTTGGGTACACAGGCGAAGAAGCACTGTGTGACCACATTTTTCAAAGCTACGGATCCCGAAGAAAATGCAGGAGCTACAAGTGTTCAGGATAGCCCAGTCAAAGTTGTTCAATGAAATTCTGTTACGCTGTTGATGCCAACTTACAACCTCTGAAGTTACAGCTTCTACTGAAGCACTCTCTGTATCTTTATAAGGAATTTAATATAATAACAGAAATAAGAAAGACATAGAAATTCATTCACTAAATTCGTCAACTTGCCTAAGTCTGGAGAGGATACTCCGATCCTCAAGATTCCACTATCTAAGTTTGAAGTATAAAGGACTCACATCTCTACTTCTCACCTAGCAAAATTTTATGCTCAGTTTGAAATTTGCAGCGCCTCTGAGTTACTGAATGTGTACAAGCAGTTGCTATAGCAACCTCTTGTATAGTCGGATCTTGTGCAGCAAGGAAAAAATATTGAATAGTGATTTGTTCACCCAGTTCGACCAATTGCCTGCGTGTGGGGAGGACTATACTCCAGTCCTCAATCCACTAGTCTCCAAGGTGCTCCGTACCACACAGATTCGACTCACGGCCAACCTATGCTACCCAACCTCAACTAGTAGTTCACACACAATTAGAATACCCTCTGATTTATGTCTCACACGCCTACACACTCGAATTAATCTATAATAGCTACTTCTTTAATCTCACAGACTCAGCCTATTCTAATTAAAACACTGTCACCGTAGGTTGATATAGCACACCCTTGTGCAACTAGCTTGTGCAGGTTCTGTCCACCTCGTTCCAAAGCCTTCTGTCGAGCCGTACGAACTCTATCTCAAGTGATCATCACTCCGGGATGCTCCCCCTCACTCAGTGACCACCTATCACTTGCGAGAACAGGCCTTCTGTAGATTGTTTGAGTTCCTCTACTCCACAACTCTTCTGCCGCCTTCCTTGATCAACCAACAAGCATGTCCTGCTCTGAATTGGCCTTCTCTGATCATGCACTGACCAGACTCCACAAGTCTTCGATCAGTCTCTGCTCACCGTGGTGATCGAATTCTCCGCCCGAATCTCTAATATCTCTCCGCAATCTCAAGTGCTTGGATTCTCTCTTTGATCGATGGATACTTTGCTGCTTTGCCCAGCCTCCTTTAAATAGGAACTCCATGGTCCATCAATATCAAATTTAGGAAGCCTTCTAAAAAGCTCTCCTAGATTCGTACAAGTTTGTTGAGATTTGATTTCCTAAAACCAATTTTAGAAATTTTATCTTTACCTTGAGCTTGCTGAGTTGTTTGTTTCTGCTGGAATTTCCTAAGTCCATTAGGAAACAATCCACATGCTAATTCTTCAAATCTGTAATTTCTCAACTCGCAGGTGCTGGCCGATAGGATGCTCCCGCTCCTGTCTTCACAGGATGCTATCGCATCCGCTTGTGTAGCTGGCTTGTTCACCTTATCGGCGCTTCACTGTGCTTCAGCTGCCATCTCTACATGTTGATGTAGATCTTCTCCTCTTTGTAGGACTCTTGATAAGGACACTTACTTTCCAACAATCAATATCCTCGAGCTGACTTGTTGCGGAAAGCTATTAACTTTGGGAGTCTTCTAAATCGCATTTAAAAAGCTTCCGTTGTTCTTCTCTTCAATTATAGGCAGCTTGTTCTTCACACGGAAATCTGCGATTTAGGATGCTACAGCTCTCTGCTACACAGGTTTCTATAGCAACCCCTTGTGCACTCTGTTTGTTCACTCTGGAACGCTCTGCACCAGCTGTTATCTTGACATGCTTGCTGCAGCAGATTCTTGTGCACCTTGTAGGAGTTTGTCAATGATGCCACACACCTTAACATAGTCTAATCACCTATACTAGCTAGTAGTCTGATCACACAGATTCTCTTCGTGCAACCTACACACTCTCAGTAATAAATAGCTACAGACCTGACTCTCAGACTTAGCCTATTGTATTACAATGTGTAGCTCACTGAATGCTTAAACACACTCTTCACCATAGTTGTTGTATCTCTAGTCAACGGCTCTTCTAGAGCTTGGTATGGGTTAGAGCAAGCATCTAGAGCTTGGTATGAGAGGCTGACAATATTCCTAATTGAGCATGGCTATGATCTAGGGGGAGTAGACAAGACTCTCTTTGTTAAAAGTATCATGTCAGGCTTTGTCATTGCACAAATTTATGTGGATGACATAGTTTTTTGCGTCATCTTTCAGAAGAGGTAGAGCAATTTATTGCTCAGATGCAAAAAGAGTTCAAAATGAGCATGGTCGGTGAACTACCATACTTTCTTGGACTACAAGTCATCAGAAGAAAGATAGTATCTTTATCTCTCAAAGCAAATATGTGGTGAAAAAGTTTGATATGGATAAGTTTTAGTCATAAATCGATGCCAACTCACAAATCGATGACAACTCACAAATTTTCCCACGAGACCAATCTTAACAAGTTCGGCCTCTTAGAAAATCCATCGATCTCTTGAACAATGCAAATCTTAAAGTCCAAACCCAAACATAGCAATTCTAAAAAAACATTTCTATTCTAGCAGTCCATTCCATTCATGGCTTCGCAGCGCAGCCCAATTCTAAAAACTATGATAAGGTTGTATTAGTTGCAGCAGCAATGGCGTTTAAGCATTACTTGATTTTATACATATGAGGAAAACAGAAGAGGGAATCAATTACTTGATTTTATACATATAATGATTTGTGATCTTTATTTTTATTAAATTATAATAATTAATATATTAATGTAACTCAACATAGAAAGAGAGGAGTGAAAGTGGTGGAGGAGGAATACATTTTTGGTTTATGCTCAACGGAGAATCTTCTCATTCAAAATGGAACGTTGGGACGTTTCTCCTTCCTGCCCCGAATCTCTCGCTTTCCTTCTGTTCTTTTTTAAAATCATTTTAAAGACGGTAATAAAACTGAATGCCGTTGGAATTGAGCTTTAACGTTCGCCAGTGGTGGTGTATGGTTGAAGTTAATAACTGAGCTTTACGCTATCTTTGATTCTTTCTTTCTTTACCTCTTTACTGCTTATTACATATATGTTTCCATTGCATTTTGTGGCAGAAAACAAATTGTCGCAGGTCAGTCATTTGTTATTTGGTGCTTGCGCCTCTTCCCCGAGTGGTATGCTGATTTTGTTCTGTCCTAAAAATTGTGGGAATTGCAGTTTTGAAGTCACGTTTTTGCTTTTCTTTTCTTCACTGTTCAGTCTGCTGGTGGTTTCGACTGGCTTACAAAGTCAATACCAACTGGCTATATTGGTGGACCGATCTGTATTGTCTACATCTTCACTGATCAATTGGGTTTCCTTTGTTTTCTTAACTACAAGAAAGTAGGAGTCACCCACCTCTATTGACTGTCTGTTTTGGATGACAAAAAAACTCTCTTAAGAATCTGATGAACAACTGAAGAAAGTTAATAAGTTGTTGTCTGCTTATAACTTATTTGGCGCTTTTTTGTTCCCAGGTCTGAAGCAGCTTAGCAAGCAGTGCATTTGAAGGAAATAGGTAAGCATAATTTCTAAGTATTTCAAAACCCAGATAAACTTTAGTCTCTCCATCTTGCATCAGTTGGCATACGAAGTGTCATCAAATTAAACAGAATACGCATGGCTTCATGGGCAACCAGCTTGATGGCCTTCAATGTTTTTCATTAAAATTGTGTTTCTGATTTTCTTTTGCAGCTTACAGGATGTTGAATTGACTTGTTGTGACCTATAGTCAAGTATCTGGAAGCAGAGTGTTTCTGGAACCAGCTGTTTTTTTTTTTTTTCAGCTGCCCCCCAAGGCCATCTCTTCTCTTGTTTCTACTCATGAAGCTGGACTCTTTTATCCTGGCACTGTCTTCATTGCTAGTTCTGTCTCTTCTTTCTCAAAGTTGTGCTGATCTAGATGCTGACAGGCAAGCCTTACTTGATTTCATATCTTCTGTTCCTCATGCGAGAAAGTTGCACTGGAATCTCTCTACTTCAGTCTGTACAACTTGGGTCGGCGTAGGTTGTTCACAAAATGGAACCCGAGTCATATCTCTCAGGCTCCCCGGTATTGGGCTCTATGGTAAAATACCAAGTAACACTCTTGGTAGACTGAATGCACTTGCTATTCTCAGCCTAAGATCAAATAAGCTGAATGGGGATCTTCCATCTGATGTACTATCCGCTCCTTCCCTCAGATATGTCAATCTTGAACACAACGACTTGTCGGGAAATATTCCATCTTTGCTATCTCCCAAACTCAGCTTTGTTGATCTGGCCTGTAACACCTTCACAGGCAGCATCCCGGATTCCATTCTAAACCTGACGAAGCTCACCGGACTGAGGCTCGAGAATAATTCCCTATCAGGACAGATTCCTGATATTAATATTCCAAGCCTGAAAGTATTCAATGTGAGCAACAACCAACTCAGTGGTTCAGTTCCATTCCACCTTCAGCAGTTCCCTGCTTCTTCTTTCAAGGGAAACTCACTAGTGAATGTTTGCTCCATCGATACCCCTACTCCTGCACCATCTACTGCGAACTTGCAACCAAGTCTAGTAAATATGAACAAATCAAGATTGAGTACCGGGATAATTGTTTCCATTGCAGTTGGGGGTTCAACTGTTATTTTTCTGCTTTTGCTGCTTCTAGGATTCTGCTCTTTGGAAAAGGAGGGTCAAGGTGTAAGTACCACAAAAGGTAGTAATGTCTTAACTGGTGGAAAGTCGAAGGAGGACTTTGGGAGTGGAGTGCAGGAAGCTGAGAAGAACAAATTGGTATTTTTCGAAAGCTGTTCTTACAATTTTGACCTTGAGGATTTGTTGAGGGCTTCAGCTGATGTACTGGGGAAAGGAACTTACGGGACAACTTATAAAGCTATCTTAGAGGAAGGAGTGACAGTGGTTGTGAAGAGACTCAAAGAGGTGGTCGTAGGGAAAAAGGAATTTGAACAACAAATGGAGCAAGTCGGCAGGATTGGTCCTCATCCAAATGTTGTACCTTTACGTGCTTACTACTACTCCAAGGATGAGAAACTTCTAGTTTATAACTACATTTCAGCCGGCAGCTTTTCTGGTATGTTGCATGGTAAGCAACATCTCACTTTCCATGCTATTTCCAGCTATGAATGAACTGTGGCCTGTCTCAAATTCAGTTACTTATTATTCCCCAAGTTTATTCAGTTCTATAATCTACAGAGGCAACATGCATCCGTCTAAGCGACTGCTCTTTCATTATGCTTACCGGAACTTGCCTTTTCTCTTGCTGTGTCTGCCTTTGTTTCATAAACAAGGTCACTAGTTCGTAATACTTGTCACCTAAAATAAGCTTGTGCCAAACTTTAATTGATAAAAAGAATCTAGGATAGGAAAGCACATGAAAACTGTTATGTCATAGTTATGTTTTTAGCTAGTAGCACAGATAATTGAATCCAGTCGAGCATTCAAAGACAGTTCCACTCACAGTGCAATAAAAAGCACACGGCTGCGGTATTGTTGAAACTACACTTGGGACTGATTTTTGTATGATTACAGGGAGCCAGGACATAGGACGCAATCCGCTTGACTGGGAATCTCGGGTAAAGGTGGCCCTTGGAGCTGCCAAGGGAATAAGCTATATCCATTCTGTTGGTGGAGGGAAGTTCTTCTTCCATGGGAACATCCGGGCATCCAATGTCCTTCTCAATGAAGACCTCCAAGGTTGCATATTAGATTTTGGGTTGGCTCCACTCATGAACTTCCCCACACATGTAGCCCGAAGTGCTGGGTACAGTGCTCCTGAGGTCATAGAAACCAGAAAGTTCTCCCAGAAATCTGATGTTTACAGTTTTGGTGTCCTACTCCTGGAGATGCTGACAGGGAAGGCGCCAATGCAGTCCTCAGGGCATGAAGATGTTATTGATTTGCCGAAGTGGGTCCAATCTGTTGTTCGTGAGGAATGGACAGCAGAAGTTTTCGACATAGAGCTTATAAAGTTTCCAAATATAGAAGAAGAGCTAGTGCGAATGCTACAGATAGCAATGGCTTGTGTAGAGAAAAACCCTGAAATGAGACCAAACATGGAAGAAGTTATCAGGATGATCGAGGATCTTATAAGTTCAGTCTCTGATATCAATCCATCACCTGTAGACAGAACAAAGATCTCTTCTACACAGACACCTTGATGGCTTTGGTTTACTTTGTTTCAATGTTCTTTACTTTGACCTTAGAACCAGTGTGGCTAATTGGAGTGCTAAATTATGCATTGGAACCACCTATTCTATCTTTTTTTAACATATTTCTTGATTGGTAGTTTGAGCGGTATATATATATCAGTTCTGTAAGTTTACTTTCAAATTTGTGCTTGGTGCTTGTTCAGTCTTGTTTGGTTATTTAACTTAACTGACCATGTAACATTCATTCTCCTTCAAAAAATTTCGTTTATAAGGTTTCGCCATAGTAATAAGAATTTCTAATGGCGGTGACGATATGACGACGTGTGTAAATGATCTTCATTTACAACTTACTGAAAGTTTGATGGTCTTAGTGACCTAAATTGTAACCCATTATAAATCTTGAGTTTTCTTTGTATTTTTACCTAATCTACCCCAAATCTCTTATGAGATCCCTAATCTGACACATGAGGAGTTGAATTTAAAATGTGAGGGATGTTTAACGTCACTTCAGTTGCAGTCTTCAAATTATCAAATCCTTCCGTTAAAAAAAAATATTAAGTCACTGAAAAATGACCTTGTGCATTGGTACCACCCTTGTATAGTTGTATGTATTAAAATTGTCAGCCGGAAAAAAGTGCACCACAACATGCATTTTCACGATAAAAACTTCATAAAAATTACCCTCTCCGGAAGGAAGAGTGTAAAGTATCTACCGATCTTCATGTTTATAGCACCCACTACCAACAAGATTATTTTAGTTCTTTAACAATACTATTTTTAGTTCTTTAATGCTCTTTGAGCGATCTTAATTGAATCATGTAGACTGCACTTTAATTTCTAGATTAATTGATTATTAGCTTGACCATGAAAAATAATGTTAACCGTACAACCCAATGACTTCTTCACCAATATCCACAGGTGTTACAATTCCACATTGTCTGCTTAAGCTTTATAGTTCTTAATACAACTAAATTCATTCCGTAACATTCCTCCCCCCTCCAACAAATATTAATCCTCAAGGCTAGCGACTCCAAAACATTAAGAATATCTTGCATTTTCTCAGTGAATGTCGTAGATGATTTACGCCTCCAATAATAAGCCCTCGTAGATCGAACAAACATCACTTCCCTCATTTGCAGATCTGTAAACTGTCCAGATGCTTCTTTTCTAAATGATGCTTCCATCTCACGGATGTAGAGTTACATATGAGTCATCTTATCAGCAATAGAGTCTTGTAATAACTAATGGTTCAAATGTTTCTAATTTAGTTTGATGTCAATCTTGCCCACGCCATGAGTGACTGGCTCAACATCAGCTTTAAACTCATGGAATCCTTGTGCCTCATCATGATCCATAAGGCCAAGAACAACTGTGATAACGATAGCTGCCAAAGTGAATAGAAGTATACATTATTTCTGTGACAATTTCAACTACTTGTATTTTAACTTCACTTCCATGGTTCACAGACGATCTAGAAAATAATATATTTATTCTTACAACTCAACATGAGAAATTACAAATGAGGATCTCATACAAAAAATAGAAGACGGACTAACCCAAGAAGGATCTCATACAAATGAGGGTCTCATACACACGATCTCATACAAATGAACCTGTGATGGAGTATACACACAAGAAGGAAGCACATACAATAGCAAGTCCAACCCAACTAACTCTTAATTTGAATACAAATCATAACCATTTTTAGTGACTAGTTTGCCTTGGCAATGCCCATTGATTCCAAAACAGCAACACCACTAATAAGGAGGGTTGTAGGAATCAAAGAAACAACATGACTGCAATCATTCAAAACAAAAGTTTTGGCTAGCCTACCATTTGATGATGGATGAAATATTTAAAGATATATAGTGTTAAATGTTGAGGCATGACATCCTTGACAAAAAAATACAAGAAGATGCTACAACAATCCCTAAAGATCGTAGCTGGAGCACAATCTGAAGATCAACAAAAAAACAACAAAGTACAGCGACAAGCACAAGAAAGTGCTATAGCACTTTGTGAACCACAAAAGCTGAGACAAGCTTGGCAAAAGACAAATGAAAGAAACTGCTATAGCAAACCGTGATGATTTGAACCTAGAGCAGAATGGCCGATCATCTTGAAGCTGCACGGAGAGAGTCCGGCGAGGTGTTGTTGGTGTTGCGAAAGCTCAGGGAGCTTTGCAAACACCCTCAAGCGATCAACAAACGTCATCACACAGACAGAATAATTCAAGAAAGACAAGGTTTCTAAATTTCGATTTAGGAAATAAAATCTCCACAATCTGCAAGAATCTAAGAGAAGGTTCAAGTGATGCTGAGCTGTTCTAAGAATCCTAAGGCAATTAGGATTTCCAAAAGATCATTGATGAATGTATAAGAACAATGCAGAGGCAGGTCAATTAAAAGATCGAAGACAGAATACACACAACGAGAGACAATCGCAGAAGGCTGAGTTGTAGATTTGTGTAGAGCGCAGAGAGAGATCAAAACTCTCTGAGTTTGATCAAGCATTGATCCGCCAAACTCAATTGGAGCGTGGCTTGTTGAAGGATCAATCAGCGTCTTCGGAGAATAGATGCTGTTGCAAGGTGTTGAGGAGCTGAGTGGCTCTCCTTGATAGTGACAAGCGGACATTGATCAAGGGGGAGCAGATTTTGAGTAGGAGTTTCTCAGAGAGAGGCGGACAGATTGGTAGAGAGTGCTAGAGAAGTCGTCTACAAAAGTTACAACAATTCTTTTCCAGAGATTGCTATAGCATTCCGTCTACTGCACATTGTAATAGAATAAGCTAAGTCTGTGAGTTAGGTTTGTAGCTATTTGTTACTGAAAGTGTGTAGGCAGTACAAAGCGAGTTTGTGGGATCAGACTATGAGCTAATCTGTGTGATCAGATTGAGCTGAGGTGGATCTAGGTTAGTAGTAATGGTTAAACTATCGTGGCTTAGTTTTGGAATCCATTGTACTCCAACACATGTAGTGAAACCTTGAAGACCAGGAGTTGTCCTCCCCAGAAGTAGGCAGTTGCCGAACTGGTAAACAAAGTGCCTTGTGTCTGTCAAGTTCGGCCAGAGAAACAAGTTCCGCAAAAGTGATACAGAGAGTGCTATAGCAACCGCTGTAACTCTTCACTAGCAGCGCGCAGTAAATTTCACTAAATACGAGTTGGAGGATCAACTAACTTTTGTTAGAGGATCTGTTGCTTGCAGAATGCGCAAGGATACCCTTATTTGTCACAAGTGCTTTATGATCCGAAGTATTGCAAACACGACATTCCCCATCACTATTGATTGCCATAAGAATTTATCTGCCCCGGCATTTTACTCATGCGAAGAGGTATAATACGCCGCATCCTTATAAATATTTTGCTTGTGATACACTAATTATAATTACAGAAGCAGTAGTGAAGCCATAAATAACTGATTGACCTATGAAACAAATATGCCAGTTGAGAGCCATAATCCCCATGATGCATTCAAGCATGAAAGTTACAAGTCTGTTCGACTCGGACTGTTCCAGATCACTTATTAGCTTTTTCACAAAGCTTTAACAGATCGCGTTTGAATGATTGTTAGTCGCAACAGAAACAGTATGAAGGAATGTAAATGACATAGGATATGTTTACCCAGTTCAGCTCACCGAGCCTACTCAGAAGGGGTTTCTCGGAACCCCAAGTGGAAATCACTTCAAAATGTATACGATCAAGTACAATAGATCTTTAAGTAACATAACTCCCTTGGTTACAACTATGTAGTTGATTCACCGTGAGTGCGTCTAACTCCCTCAGACGGAGATCCTTCTCTTTCCACCTCGATTTGCCTCTCGCAAATCGGTCATTTTCTTCCCGAGAATATTAGCACTGTAACACACTCTGTTCAACGATTCTCTTGAGCACACATCGATCAAACTCTTTCTCTTTTAATTTCAGTCTATCTTTGATGTTGATCGCCGATCTGCAAGTTCCGTTCTTCTTTGTTCATAGATCAGATAGGTCAGAATCGTTACCTTTACATTTTTCCAGTTCACCATATATAGATTAGATTATCTTCTTTTATTTCTTAGGAAACATAATAATATTTGATCATGCTTTCCTAAATCAGGTTCGGATCTAATCGTCGGAGAGCAGAATTTGGGAGAATATATCTTCGGTATATCTCCAGAATATTTCTTTGCTAACGCAATATATTCACTGATCTCGATTGATCTTCTTGCATGCGTCTAACTGAACTATCACTGTCTCACCCTCCATTACAGCCCTATTGGTTTTGTACCATTTGCCAAAAAACATGCCATACATATATTCATGAGGCACCAGAATTTTACAATCTCCCCCTAGCATTTTTTGGCAAAACTTCTTCAACTCTCACAAGGCAAGAATCCACTGTGCACCTCCTTGTAACATTGCTCCCCCTTTTTGTCAACAAAATTGACAAGAATATACATGACCAACCAACAGTAAATAGGGGTGGCTATGCATCCTCTGTAACACATTCTGAAACATTATCAGAGTCAGATTCTCAATGGCCTTGACAAACTCAGGGACTTCAAAACATTCTCCTAAACAACTCTCGTCTCCTGAAAAATCTTCCACTTCTTGCCAGCCTTACTGTTGCAGAACCATACTCCTGATAATGTGACAACCTTTGTCGGAGACTCTCCACTTTGAGTAGAGCCAGATTTATGATAGGGTGGTCACTACTCGGACTTTCTGGCACAATCTTGCCCTTCTTCTTGACACTGCTCCTACTGTCTCAGCGGCCGCACTCTTCTTTTGTCTTGTTATACTATCCCACTTATCGTGGACAGTTGTGTTGCAATAGAGGACTCCATCACTTGCAGGCAACTCCCCCTAAATGCCAGAACCTGTAGCCACTTGATCTTCCCTAGATTTGCTCCCACCATCAACAACTCCAACCTCCTTCTTCATCACAACACCTGCCTTCTTGGCCTCCACCACCGGCATAATCATAGACGAATCAATATTAAGGCTCACCTTCAAGGCTGGTTCAGATGCAACTATTGCAGACTTCGAAATTGGAAGCTTATCTGAGGGCGTCTTCTTTCGTGCTCCTTTTTGACTTGGAGCATTCACCTGAATGCTCTGGAATATATATAGAAGCGAATTAGAAATTCAAAACTCAAATTTCAAAACATTAGAAACCTCAATATGACTCTCGGATCTTGCTGATTTCTTCTTTCCAAAGGATCTAGAACATATCTGTCTCGTCATTCATGACCTATCACACAGCTCTGCTTCAGACTCTGCTTCACCCAACATGAGAGAGAAACATCAGAATCTTTGCCTCTAGCTGTTTAACCAGTTCAACAGTTCCTTACGCTTTGTTCCAGAATTGGTCAAGCCTTCTTGAGCCTAACTAAGTGTCAAACACATAGACCCAAGTCGAGTCTATGTGTTTCAAACTGAGCATTGTTCAAGGCTTTAGTGAAGATATCTACTAGCTGCCCATCGGTGGATACATGTTTCAGAGTGTTGATCTTCTGTTCCACCAGCTCACGAATGTAGTGATGCTTGATGTCAAAGTATTTGGTTCTGGAATGCTGAATAGGATTTTTCGAAATGTTGAATGCACTCAAGTTGTCACAGAATAGAGTCATCTCCCCCTATTTCAAACCATACTCTAGAGTCATCTTCCCCTGTTTCAGACCATATACTCTTCCAGCATTTGTTTGACACTTGCCAAGTGACTTTCTTTGGGGTTAGCTTGGTACCTAGCACATACTCCAACAACATAACAAATGTTGGGTTCGACTGGCAGTGAGATAGAGTAGGCTGCTGATCATGCTTCTATACAGGGTCTGTTCCACACTGACTCCAGATTCATCTTTTGTGATCTTTACGTGTGTAGCTATGGGAGTGTGCTTATGGCTGGCATTCACCAATCCGAATTAAGCATATTTGCTCTGTGTGATAAAGATACCATCGGATTTTTGATGTATATGCATGCCAAGGAAGTAGACCATTTCACCCACCATACTCATTTGAAATTCACTTTGCATCTGTTCAACAGACTAATCCACTAAATGCTGTGATCGAGACTCGAATACGATGCCGTCCACATAGATTTGTGCAATGACGAATTCATGTTTGATGTGCTTCACAAACAAGGTCATGTCCACTCCCCCTCCACATAGCCATGTTGAACAAGGAATATCATGAGCCGTTCATACCATGCTTTGGGCGCCTATTTTAGTCCATACATGGCCTTGTTTAGGCGATAAACATATCACGTTAAGATATACCATACGAAAATGCTTTACTGAAGGTGTCTTCCCTTTCAGTTCAGGTATTCCTCGCACCAGTCCAAGTTAAGATATATGACTTAAGTCCTTGATATTCAAGTGTCCCAAGCCGCTTGTACCACAGAATCAGTTCATCCTATTTAGATAAAAAACAATGAGCTATGTCAGGCTCTGTGTTCGAGTTCAGCAGATAACAATTATTTGATGAACGGGCTCCTCTCAAAACACACTTCCCTTCACTGTTGATGATCTGGCATGAATCCTTGGTGTATTGGACATTCAACTTTCCATCGCTTGAAGGCCTTCTCAAGGAGCACTTTGTTGATTGTGGGCATACCTTGAACTGATAATGTACCTTGACCAATGACCCTTCCTTTTCCTCCATCACCGAATGTAACAAATCGTCCGTCCAGGTTCTGTACATTGGTCAGATAGCTAGCACCTTCGGTCATGTGGGTAGAACAGCCATTGTCAAAGTACCACCTGTCCTTCTCAAGGTGAGAAGATGAGCTGTAAGCTGCGTAGCAATGGTTGATGTAGATTTTCGAGACAGGCACGGATGTCTGTAAGCGATATTTTGCAAGAAACTTGGGGCACTTTCACTGGATGTGGCCTTGAGCTTTGCAAAAATGGCAGACACACTTGTACATTGTCCAACGCATATTAGATCTATGACTGGGATGAACATTGTTAGCACATTTAAAATTTTTAGCTTGAACAACCACTATCTTACCATAGGTCTTCGGATATTCATAGCCCAAACCAGGTCTCCCACGATTCGTACGTTGAGTACCCAAGACAGAGTCAAGTTTGAAATTCGTAGCGCCTATGAGTAACAGATTGTGTACAAGCAGTTGCTGTAGCACACTCTTGTACCGACATATCTTTTGCAGCAAGACAAAACATTGAACAATGATTTGTTCACCCAGTTGGGCCAACTGCCTACGTCTGGGGAAGACCTTGCAGTCCTCAATCCACTTGTTCTCAAGAGATTCTCGTACAACACAAACTCGACTCCGTGACTCTCTATGCTATTCGATCTTAACTAGGAACTTTCACACACAATTAGAACAACCACTGATTTGTGTCTCACACACCTACACTTGGATCAATTCAGAATAGCTAACCTTCTGTCCCAACAGACTCAGCCTATTCTAATTAACATGAAGTCTCCGGAGGTTTGCTATAGTACCCGCTGTAGCAATTAGCTGGTGCAGGTTCTGTCCGCGTTGCTCCAAAGATTTCCACTGAGCCAATTGAACTCTTCCACGAGCGCTGCACACTCTGGAATGCTCCCCCTCACTCAGTGACCATCTGTCACTAGCGAGACCTGGCCTTTTGCAGATTGTCCGAGTTCCTCTACTCGATAATTCTCCTGCGGCTTGTATTGATCAACCAACAAGCCCATCTTGCTCTAAATTGGTTTTCTCTCATCAAGCTTCTGATCAGACTCTGCAAGTCTTTGATCGGCCTTTGCTCTCGGTGTTGATCCGATCCCGCAGCTCTAGCACTCTGAATATTGCCCCGCTCTCTTCAATATCTGAGGTGCTTGGATTCTATGCTGGATGGATGGCTCCTTTGATGCTCTACCCAGCCTTCTTTTAAATAGGAACTCCATGTTCCATCAATATTAAATTTAGGAAGTTCCTATAAGATCTCAACAAGATCCTTATCTCCTATTTTTTAGGAGATTTAATTTTCCAATCAAATCTTCAAGTTGTGGCACAAAATCTTCTCTGAGGATATTCTGAGAATATTTAAAAGCCTCCCGTTGCACTGCTACTTCATATCTGGGCAGATTATTCTTTGTGCCAAAACTACTGCTCTACTGCTACAACTCCGGCTGTAGCAACTGCTTGTACACTATACTTGTTCACTCTGACTGGTTTTGCACCAGTTGCTGTCTTCACACGGGTAGCTGTATTTTCTTGCTTCAATCTTCACGGTACTCTACCGACCTGTTGCGATGCTGGCAGCAACCCTCCATACGTTCTTTGGACACTCCAAGTTGATCGGCATACTATTGACTCTGGGAATCTTTTAAATTGCATTTAGAAGGCTTCCGTTTCTCTTCTATTCAATTCTGGGCAGCTTTTCTTCACACGGAAATCTGCCAACGCCTTGTGCACTCTGCTTGTTCACTCTGGAACACTCTGCACCAGCTGCCGGCTTCACATGCTTATTGTAGCAGACTCCTGTGCACCTTGTAGGAGTTTGTCAATGATGCCATATACCTTAACAAAGTTTCTTAGTCCCATTGGTCATCATACAAACATACTTTCTTATCCTTGACAGCTCTGTCACAGCCTCTGAGTGTTCCTGTTTCTCCTTTTCAAGTTCTGTTTGCAACCTTTTAGCTATTTCAGACAGTTCGATTTTCTCAGCCTTTAAGCTTACCACTTGCTTGCTTAGTTTGGAATTTGCTTTGACTGCCTCCCCCCACTGTTCGTACAGAGCCTTATATTTCTCAGCTATCATTTCTTTGGTTATTTCAGTGTCACTATCTGATTTTGAGTTTTCTGATTCTGTGCTGGTAGCCTCTGTTACAGTAGTGAGAGCCAGATAATTAGATTCTTCACCTTCTGTTAGGTCTCTGAAGTTTCTGCGACAGTGGTGAGTGCCAAGTAGTTTGAGTTTTCCTCTTCTGTTTCAGACTCCTCTGACTCAGTATCACACCATCCATCCACAACTGCACTTTTCTGTCTCTTGAGGGTATCGGCGCATTCTGCTTGGATGTGTCCGAAGCCCTCACATTCACGGCATTGAATCCCTTAACTTTTTTCTCCCTTTAGGTTTTCTGTGGTTCTTATTCTTCTGAATTTTCCATCTTGACGTTTGTCTGTTCCAGTTTTGTTTTTCTATTCAGACTGATGCTGGTTCAGTTTCCTCATGAATTTGCCGAAATTCTTTGCCAGTAATACCATTTGCTCAGACATCTCTTCCTCATCTTCAGTGGATTTTGATGCTTCACTTTTGAGAGCTATTCCCCTAGGTTTCTTTTCAGGTGCTTCAGATATTAGCTTCATCTCAAATGTCCAAAGTGATCCCATTAGGATGTCAAGCCTCATTTCCTTTATGTCCTCGGCTTCTTGAATAGCTGTCACTTTCATTGCGTATTTCTGTGGAAGTGAACTCATAACTTTTCTGACAAGCTTTTCATTGCTGATCGGCTCTCCAAGCGCATGAGCTTCATTGGCAATGTACATCAACTTTGCATTGAATTCAATTATCGACTCTTCCTCCTTTATTTTCAGATTCTCAAACCTGGTAGTAATCATCTGTAACCGAGACTGTTTCACCTTGTCATTTCCTTCGAAGGCTGTCTCGAGTATATCCCATGCGTGTTTTGCTGCTTCACAGGTAGAAATCAATCTAAAAATGTCTGGTTCAACTGCATTGAAGATAACATTGAGCGCTATAGCATTTATTGCAGCAACTTTATCCTCATCCACTGACTTTCAAGCTCGGGGTAGGTCACACCATTTGTGTCCATTCTCAATGGTGCACATACTTGGAGATCACTGATTTACATGCTCGATCATCAATCGATTTTATGAATGCCCTCATGCATGAGTTCCAGAAAGGTTAGTTTGAACCATCGAGGAGTGGAGGCCGGGAAATGTTTTGTCCTACTTTCGTACTCATATTGAACAGTTCTGTTATAGCCCTGAATCACACTCTGTACAGCAAGTGTCCCGCTCTGATACCAATTGAAAGTTGTTCGTCTGTTCGACTCGGACTGTTCCAAATCACTTATTCGCTGTTTCACAAAGCTTTAACAGATCGCTTTTGAATGATTGTTAGTCACAATAGAAACAGTACAAAAGAATGTAAATGACACAGGATATGTTTACCCTGTTCAGCTCACCGAGCTTACTTGGGGGGGGAGGGGGGGGGGGGGTTCGCGGAACCCCAAGTGGTTCACAATGTTTACAATCAAGTACAATAGATCTTTAAGTAAAACAATTCCCTTGGTTACCGATGTAGTTGATTCACCGTGAGTGCGTCTGACTCCCTCAGACAAAGATCCTTCCCTTTCCACCTCGATTTGCCTCTCGCAAATCGGTAATTCTCTTCCCGAGAATATTAGCACTGTAACACACTCTGTTCAACGATTCTCTTGAGCACACATCGATCAAACTCTTGCTCTTTTAATTTTAGTCTATCTCTAATGTTGATCGCCGATCTGCAAATTCCATTCTTCTTCGTTCATAGATCAGATAGGTCAGAATCGTTACCTCTACATTTTTCCAGTTCACCATATATAGATTAGATTATCTTCTTTTATTTCTTAGGAAACATAATAATATTTGATCATGCTTTCCTAAATCAGGTTCGGATCTAATTGTCGGAGAGCAGAATTTGGGAGAATATATCTTCGGTATATCTCCAGAATATTTCTTTGCTAACGCAATATATTCTCAACCTTTTCTTCTGCTTTTCTTTTCTTTTCGCCCTTATCGATGACTTTCTTGAAGGCGATTCTTTTAGGTTTGGGCGAGAGGAGCTTCCCTTCTGGCCGAATATTGAGACTCAGACCCCTCCCCCTTATTCTTAACAGACTTCTCCGCGTGTAGGTCCTTCATGAGGGATGTCCTTTTTGTGGCTTTCTTGGACGTCAGAGCTTTACGAGCGGCTTTGAGGCGTCGCTCTTTCCTGACAGTTTCCGCAGATGGCACTACCGTTAGAGGTATGAATGGGTCAAGCTCGGTTGAGGCTGCGGCGGCTTGGGACGCGACGGAGTCTGTTGCTGGAGTAGCTTCACGGGTGTTCACCATTCTGATTTTGAAGGTTTGATTGCCAGAGAAGCTTGTGTTGGTGGTGAGTGGATTTCAGACTTCAATTTCTAGGGTTCCCTTTTTTTTGATGAGAGATATACCAGATTTCTAAAAGTGAAATAGCTTTCCAAAAATCTCTTTCATATCCCTTCCTCCCCGCTTCAAATATTTGGCCCAAATTCGGTTCCTTCAGAAGTTTGTTGTAGATCTGAAATGACACTCAAATAGGAAATGTTATAACATTAGCTGAAATATATGTGTTACATTTCCTCTTAGTTTTCTGGTAGCCCAAACTTTATTTTTCTTCTTCATTCAAGAGCTACCAGAAGTCATGCCGTGATTAGTTTTTGATCACACATGATCCCAACTCAGACCTCAAGGTCTCGAACTATTGTGTGCTAAAAGCCTTTGTAAAGATATCAGCTTTCTGGTTATTCGTTCGAACATGAGTCAAGATTAGTGGTGTCTGATCTCGATATGCTTTGTTCGTGTGTGCTGGACTGGATTCTCCGATATGCTAATGGCGCTCATGTTGTCACAGTACAATGTCATGACATCCTGTTCAACACGATACTCCTCCAGCATGTGCTTCATCCACATCATCTGCTGACCACTACTCCAAGGTGCTATGTATTCTGTTTCCGTAATTGATAGGGAGATGCTATTATGTTTTTTACTGAACCAAGAAACAAGATTATTTCCAACATAAAAGCATCCTCCAGAAGTGCTTTTCTTATCATCTGCATTGCTTGCAACATATCGTATAATCCTCTTCACCTGAGATACATGGCTCACCTTGGATTGGCTTGGAATTGGGCACATACTCCTACAGCATAGGCAATGTCTAGTCTGGTATCTGTCAGGTAGAGAAGACTCCGAATCATACTTCTGTACAACGTTTGGTCAGCATTTGCTCCAGCATCATCTCTAGTCACCTTTTGATTTGTGGCAGCAGGGGTACGCTTGTGACTTGCCTTCTCCATATTGAATTTTTTTCACCAGATTCCTTGCGTAATTGCTCTGTGTGATAAATATGCCATCTTTCTTTTGGTACCTGGAAACCCAATAAATAGGTTTGTTCTCCAACTAGGCTCATCTGAAACTCGCACTGCATTTGCTCCATGAAATGTTTCACCAACTTCGTAGATGTGGATCCAAACACTATGTCATCACATATATCTGAGCCACTATGAAGTCAAAGCTTGTCCGTTGGATGAACAACTTTGTGTTAACTCCCCCTTGTTCATAGCCTTGTTGGAGCAGAAACTGTGTTAGTCGCTCATACCGGCTGACGTGTGTCAAGAAAGCCTCTAGGTTGTGCTATGTACACTTCTTCTTGTAACACTCCGTTTAGAAAGGCACACTTCACATCCATCTGATGCAATGTGAAATCAAAGAAGCAAGCTAAGGCTATCAGGATTCTAGCAGCTTCTTGGCGAGCCACCATTGTGAAAGTTTCCTCGAAGTCAACCCCATCAATCTATTAAAAACCTTGTGTTAATGTATATGGCATCATTGACAAACTCCTACAAGGTGCACAAGAGTCTGCTACAGCAAGCGTGTGAAGACAGCAGCTGATGCAGAGGGTTCCAGAGTGACCAAGCAGAGTGCACAAGGCGTTGCTACAGCAACCTGTGTAGCAGAGAGCTGTGGCATCCTAAGTAGCAGATTTCCGCGTAAGAGAACAAGCTGCCCAGAATTGAAGAGAAGAGCAACGGAAGCTTTCTAAATGCAATTCGCAGAATCAGCAGCTTGCCGGTCAACTTGGAGCATCGCAACAGGTTGGTAGAGTATCGTGAAGATAGAGAGCAAGATGATGCAGCTGCCCGTGTGAAGACAACAGCTTGTGCAAATCCAGCACAAGTGAACAAGGAGTTGCTGCAGCTCAAATAATCAAGCAGGACAGCAGAAGTGAACTAGCAGCAGCTGCAGCAGAGGATGCTGCAGCAGGTGCTTGTTCAAGTGGCTGTATCAACTGTCCGAGTAGCAGCTGTGTGCTGGGCTCGGTTTGAAGGTCTGGCAGCTCTGCGGAGGCTCTTAGAAGAATTTCTAAAATACTGTGGAGTATATTCCAGCAAGGGTTACTAGTCAGAGAAGGAGATTTGCATTGAAGATAAATATCAAATCTAATCTCCTAGATTTTAGGAGATAATTGTTCTTTTTGGGATATTGCCTAAACCTGAACATTGCTTAAAGCTGGTGCTGGTATTTAAACGAATGGTGTTCAGAGCAGAGAAGTAGATCGAATCATAGAGTGAATACACAGAGCATACGCAGAAGATCAAGTGAGAGATTTCAAGTGCGTGCAAAGATTCAATCACCACCGAGAGCAGAGCGTGAGCGCACAGCTGAGTGGTTATTACAAAAGGGGATCGAAGCTGAGGGATACACGAGAGCACACACAGATTTCAGAGTGAGGATCCTTGGTGTGTGACGGGAGTTTTTCTTCGATCATCACCCGTGAGCAGAGCGTTGAGCGCAGAGCTGTGGTGAGTATTGCAGAAGAGAATCAGGACTTGCAGAGTCTGATTCGTGCTTGATCTGGAAGCCAATTCAGAGCTGGGGAGCTTGTTGGTTGACCAAGGGCAGCCGCGGAAGAACTGACGGGTGGAAGGCTCGGTCGAGTGTCGTGCGGGAGTACTCACTAGTGGCAGGTGGTCACTGAGTGAGGGGGAGTTGTCCAGAGTGTGCAGCGCTCTTGGAGAGGTTCGATCGGCTCGGCAGAAGGCCTTGGAGCGACGCGGACATTGTGCTTCAGCTGTTGCTGCAGCAACCCTGCTGAGTAGTGTAATTTAGAATAGGCTGAGTTCTTTGAGAGGATTGTAGCTATTCTAGATTGACATATTGTAGAGGGTGTGCGGACACAAGTCAGAGCTTGTTCTGATTGTGTTGAGTGATCCACACGAGGTTGAGTAGCATAGGTTGCGTGCGTTGTAACCGAGTGTACTTGGAACCTTTGGTTGAAGTGGATTGAGGACTGGAGAATAGTCCTCCCCAGATGTAGGCAGATTGGCCGAACTGGGTGAACAAACCTGTGCCTTGTTCATTGTTTGTTGTGACAAATTCTGTGTGAGCAAGAGTGTGCTGCAGCAACTGCTTGTTCACAAAATCTGCCTAATTGAGACGCTGTGAAATTTCACCTTGTGCTACCAATCTTGCTTTGTTTCTGGTGATGTTCCTTTTTTCATCAGTCTTATTCTTGAACACCCAATTGTGCCAATCACGTTCACATCAGCTGGTCGTGGAACCAGTTCCCAGACATCATTTCTGACAAACTCTCCAAGTTCCTCTTACATAGCCACAACCTAGTATTCATCTGCTATGACATCCTGTACTCGTTTGGGTTCGATGGTAGATACAAAGCAGGCAAAGGGAACCATCTCTCTGTAATTCTTCTTAATACCTCGAGTGACCATACTCCCCCTTGGATTGCCAATGACATTGGTCAAAGGATGGTGTATCTGAACTTGACGTGAAGGAATCATCTCGATCTCCTCTGCCGCATCAGCACTTTCCTCAGCATGTTCCTTAGCAATAGGTGTCTGTGATTCAGCCTCTATTACATCATCCTCTGCTGGGACCTGAACATCACTTACTAGATCTTCATCACCCGTCTGTGGAATCCAACCTTCTGCACCGTCAGTGATATTAAGTTCTTCATCATCTGTTACAACATTTGACGACTCCATAATAGTCTTTGTCCTCCGATTGTAGACGGTTACGGGAGTATCCTAGGAAAATCCCTTCATCACTTCTAGCATCCACATTCTGCTTGTACTCTCTGTCATCTAAAATATAGCACGCAGTACCAAATACATAAAAATATTTCACAGTGGCTTTCTTACCGTTCCAGATCTCGTAGCACATTTTGTCAGTACTCCCCCGCAGTGTTACATGGTTAAGTATGTGACAAGCCGTGCTAAGAGGCTCTGGCCAGAAGTGCAGTGCTAAATCTTTGGCCGGTAACATCTTCCTCCCCATTTCCACAACTAATCTATTTTTCCATTTGAAATTTCAAGTGTCTCTACTTATGCAGATTTGTGAACTAGCAGTTGCTGCAGCACACTCTTGTTCACTTAAATGTAGGCACAGCTGACAATGAATAGGACACAGATTTGTTCACCCAGTTCGGCCAATCTGCCTACGTCTGGGGAGGACTATTCTCCAGTCCTCAATCCACTCAACCAAAGGTTCAGATCACACTAGGTTACAACGCACGCAACCTATGCTACTTTAACTCCGTGTGGACTACTCAGCACAATCAGAACAAGCTCTGATTTGTGCCAGCACACCCTCTACAATATGTCAGTCTAGAATAGCTACAATCCTCTTCAAGAACTCAGCCTATTCTAGCCTACACTACTCAGCAGGGTTGCTGCAGCAACAGCTGTAACACCAGCTGAAGCACTCTGTCCGCGTCGCTCCAAGGCCTCCTGCCGAGCCGATCGAACCACTCCAAGAGCGCTGCACACTCTGAGTAACTCCCCCTCACTCAGTGACCACCTGCCACTAGTGAGTTCTTCCGCACGAACCTCGACCGAGCCTTCCACCCGTCAGTTCCTCCGCGGCTGCCTTTGATCAACCAACAAGCTCCACAGCTCTGAATTGGCTTCCAGATCAATGCACGAATCAGTCTCTGCAAGACCTGATTCTCCTCTGCAATGCACACCTCAGCTCTACGCTCAACGCTCTGCCCGTGTATGTTGATCGAAGAACAACTCTCGTAGCACACCCAGAAAAATCCTCTCTCTGAATTTCGTGTCTACTCTCGTGTATCACTCAGCTTCGATCACCCTCTTCAGCCCTCGAACCTTCTGCTTAAATACCCTCACCACTTTAAGCAATTTCCAGGTTTAGGCCATAATCCCACAAGATCAATTATCTCCTAAAATCTAGGAGATTAGATTTGATTAATATCTTCAATGCCAATCTTCTTTTCTGACAAGTGAACCGTGCTGGAAAAATGCTTAGCAGCATTTTAGAAAACCTCCTAAGAGCAAGAACACAAACTGCCATACCTCCAAAACGCACCCAGCACAAACTGTTACTCAGACAGATGAACCAGCACTTGAACCAGCACCTGCTGCAGCACCCCTGCTGTATCTGTTGCTAGCTGTTCTGCTTGATTGCTTGAGCTGCAGCAGCTCCTTGTTCACAAATGACATGTGTTGGTTTTGGCAAACCTGCCACACTTGCATTATCACCATTCATCAACTCCATTCTATTATGGAATCAGTGGTGAAGAAAACTGATGTGCAATTCCTTTCTTCTTGCAAAACTCCTCAAATGACTGATTCTAAAATTCTTTGCCATGATCGCTTTGGATAAATACAAGAGGTAATTCTTTCTCACGCTCTAATCTGATAATCAGCTCAATAAGATTCTCAGCAGTCTTTGATTTTTCTCAAAAAAATTCAACTCAAGCATATCTAGAAAAATTCATCAACACTTACCAGAGCGTACCTTTTTCCACCAATCCCCTCTACTTGGAATGATCCAACGAGGTCCACATGGAGTAGCTCAAAAATACGCTTCGTGTTTATTTGAGTGGTTGCTGAGTGCATGGCTCTGGTCTGCTTACCAATCTGACATCCTCTGCAAACTTTGTTCTCCTCTCCTTTCATAACAGGAATCCCTCTCACCAGCTTTTTGTTTGATAACTTCTTTAGACCTTTCAGATTCAGGTGCCCCAACCTTCTGTGCCACAGATTCATCTCACATGTTTTAGTAAGTAGACAGTTTGCATCTGAAATAGTTTCTGCAACATCTAACAAATAGCAGTTATTTGTAGAATGACTGCCACGCATCACACAGTCCCCATCATCATGGAGAACTCTACACGAATTTCTGGTGAATTTTACGTTACAAAAGTTATCGCATTTCTGGCTAATACTGATGAGATTTGCGTGCAGACCCTCAACGTAAAGAACATTTTTTAGACTGGGTAATCCAGGTAGTTCCAGAACACCTGCTCCAACAATTTTTCCTTTTCCACCATCTCCAAACGTCACTGATGTTCCCTCCAGTGGCGTTAGATGCTTAAGAAAGGCTGAATTACTTGTCATATGTACTGAACAACCGCTATCAAAGTACCACATATCTTTGTTCAAGTTGACAGTTGAACTATACGCAACAAGACATACCTCCTGTGTCTCTTTGGTCTCCATTCTTGTATCATGAGTGTCTTAGTACGCCCATACTCAGCTAGGAACTTGTTGCACTTTCTTTGTATGTGTCCTCGAGTATGGTAGTAATGACATATCCTAGTATCTTTAGTCCAGGGAGTGTTATATCCGTTGTTGTAAATAATGCTGGAACTTTCCCGTAACGTTTCTCCTCTGACAAACTGTGGCTTGCCTTTGCTGCTTCCAGATGTGTTCCCAATACCAAACCGTCCGGTACCATACCTCTGAGCACCAAGGATCTAATTCAAGTTTTTCGTTCCAGAATACATCATCCTTACTCTCTTTCTCAGATTATCCAGCTCCTACTTTGTCTCACCATGATCACAAATTTTCCTATTGAGTCTGGTCTTTGTTGCAGCAAGTGCCTCATCCAGACCTTTCTTCTGCTCCTTCAATTGTGTGCTATTGATACTGAGTTTTTCATTTGTCTTTGCCAGCAGCTTCCACTTGGCGTACATATTTCTCAGGTTTCTCCTTAGAGTCTCCTCATTGATTTCCTCACCATCACTAGAGTAAGTGTCACTGTCAAGATCTGTCTCCTCATCTCCTTCCTTACCAATTAGTGTGACAAGATCCATGATATTCTTAGTTACAGTTGTTAGTGCAATAAAGTTACTCTGATCCATGAACATTCTCTCTACGTTTGCCTTTTTGAGATCTGTCATCTTTCCTCACAAGCTATCTTTGGTCATTACGCTCCTCCTTCTTCCCATGGTATCCTGATCACCACGAGCTTTGTAATTTGATCATCTCTTATCTATCTTTTTCATGAACCTTCCAAACTATTTGCCAATCATGGCGCTATTTGAACATCATCCATCTCACCATCAGACTCTATTTCAATGTTTGTTACAGTAGCCTTTAGTGCAATTCCTCTTGTCTTATTCTCTGCTGACTTACTACTGTTCATCTTCATCTCATAGACTCTGAGAGATCCCATGAGGGAGTCCATCTTCATGTTTTCCAGATCATCAGTTTCCTCAATGGCCGTTACCTTAACATCAAACTTCTTTAGGAGTGACCTGAGAACTTTTTCAACCTGTTCAGTTTCTGACACATACTTCTCAAATATCCCCATTTCGTTCACTATATTCATCAGATGGCTGTTGAAGTTAGCTACGGTCTCATCATCTTTCGTCACCAGCTGCTCATAGCAAAGCCTCAGCATCTGAATTCTGGTCTTCTTTACCTTAGCATCTCCTTCAAAAGTTGTTTCCGAAATGGTCCACGCAACTTTTGCTATCTCAACACCAGCAATCAACTTATAGTTTCGTTATCTACGGCAACGATAATAGCATACAAAGCCTAACTATTCCTTTGGAAAAATTTATTCTCTTCTTCAGTCCAGTCTTTTTTTGGCTTTGGCGCTTTTACTCCAATAGCATCTGCTGCACTAGTTGGTACAACCAACCTTTAACAACAGCCTTCCATGCATACTCATTTGTCGATCTGATGTATGCTTTCATCTTTGACTTCGAGTAGCCAAACTCGTCTTCCTCCAAATTAGGAGGTCTCCCCATATCTCTTCCACTCATTCTGAGTTTCCCTGGATCTCACCTGTGTGTCGGATGCCTGCTCTAATACCACTTGTAATTCTAGTACGGACGATAGAACTTGTTCCAGCGATTGTTATGACAACTGCTGAGGAAACGCGTTAGGAATATTTCCACTGTTTTGAGTGAAAAGAAAATACTGTAAAGTAAATACGAGACGTAGGGATTAGGTAACCCACTTCGAGACAATGTGTCCGTAATGTGGTGCGGGGGGGGGGGATTCTCCTAACCCCAACAAGCAGCAATCCACTAGTAACGATCGGATAATGAAGTACAAACTTGCAAGACTCCCTCTTCAAGTCCTTCTACCACCGACTCGTCTGGATTCGCACTGAGCTCCCCTCAGTGTAGAGATCCCTCTCTATGGCTTGTCTCAATAGCTTCGTTCTCTCGAACAGCTGCTTGTCCACTAAACGTGTTCCCGTATAGTTGGACAGATCTGTTTTCCAACAGGGTGTGTGAAGCGTATTGCTTCAGCAGATACTCCTGGTTCTCGTGCTCGAGTGATAACTTTGCTCCAATCTCCGATGGGTGCACTTAGTCATTTAACCTCAACCTCTCTTGTATATTGCTATAATGCAAGTGTGCTGCTTGAATATTCGTTGTGTTGATCAGTCGTCAACTTTGTTCACTCTTCTTTTAAAGCACTTTGCCAATCTTCTTAAAGATCTCAACAAATATTCAAACAGAATATATTTGAATATTTGTTGATCTTATCTTCATCTTGTTGCCAAACCAAAAGATTGCGTATCCAAAATGTTATTGAAGATATTCTGGGTCTTTATCCAGCTATGACTCCAATGATCTCGGTGCACGCCCTAGATTCTCGGAATCTGCTGATTCCAGAGAATATTCACATTTGGTTTACAGCCAGCGCGCACTTTAGCACTTGCTAGAACATCTTGCGTAGCATCTCCCGACTTCATGTTTTGCCGTTTTAATATCCAATCTACACATATTTCTAACTTACTTGAACAACTCTTTGCACAAAAACATGTCAGGCACAAAATATGGGACTAACAAACTTGTATCTCCACTCTCGGCATCCTGGTCGTAGATTTAACTAGTCCTTCATGCGGAATCGGTAGTTGATTGTATGTCATTGTGTTGCGGAATACCTAGCACTATCCTACTGGGAGATCCAAGATCACCCGAAGAAAGTGCATGCGGGCGGTGCAGGTTAGCGGTCTTCGGGCTATCGGAGTCAAATGGACTATTATAATATGTTATTTTAAACGGAACAGGCTTTTTAGCCCATCTAACGCCTTTTTCTATTTTATTTTTGCCAGATGTTTCGTGTTCTTGTCAAAACTCATCTAATGCCATCATTAAGTTTTTCGTTCTGATTTGGGAGGTGAATACACATCTAATCATTTTTATTACCTTCTTGTTTTTGACGGTACTCTTCATACTAACACACGTAAACAAAATGGTATTGCTGAGAGAAAACATAGACATATCATTGAAACAGCACGCTCACTTCTCTTGTTTGCTTCTATTCCTAGTGAGTTTTGGGGAGAAGCTTTTCTTACTTCTGTCTATGCTATTATAGAATCCTATCATCCGTCATTTCAGGTTTATCTCATTTTGAAAAGCTTTATGGTCATGCTCCTGATTATTCTTGCTTGAGAGTCTTTGGTTTCACTTGTTTTGTCCTTTAACCTCATGTTGATCACAGTAAATTCACTTCTCGTTCCGCTCTTTGTGTTATTCTTGGCTATGGTTAAGGTCAAAAGGGTTATTGATGTTATGATCTTATTAGTCAAAAACTTTATCTCTTATCATGTTGTGTTTCTTGAGCATGTTTCGTTTTACTTCAATCTGAGTGACACTCCCAATTTTGAAATTCTAATCTCACTCGTATTGATCCATTTGATTCTTATACTATTAATACTCCTAGCATTGCAGATGTTCATCCTCAGCATACCGATGCTCCCCCCACATCCCGTAGTCCCACCGCCTCCTAAGATGACGCTTCTATGATTATGGATCCTCTTTCTCCTTCTCCTCAGTGTCTCAGCAAACTCTAAGTGTACTCATTTCCCTGATTTTGTATACTCCACATATTTTGCTTCTTTTGCTTCCTTTTTGGCTTCTGTTCACCAGCTATCTAAGCCTTCTTCCTATAAGGAGGCTATTTGTAACCCCTGTTGGCAGCAGACAATGGAAATGTTAGGAAACTATTTTTTAGCATGATAGGAATGTTATGAGTGCTTGCGTATCTTGTTATTGTTCGGGGATGAACAAGAATAAGTGTTGGGTAGTTTGATGGAGCTTATTTATACGCTCCATTGAGTTGTTTATTCCCATAATTTTATTATATTTTGCGTGAGATCAATTACTCTTTTATAGTGGTTTCATATCGCAGGTGTGTTCAAGATCGCATTGGATTTTATTGCATAATTAGAGATTGTCACTCATTCATAAAAGATCAAGAAGAGCAAGGTCAACAGCGGTCAACAACAGCTGAACCGATGACCTGCTGTTCAACCAGAACTGGTTCATTCAAGTCCAAACCCTAAATTGATTGGACAAACAGATTAGACGTCAGACATCTCAAGGTACTGTAGCAACGGCGGTGGCTTAGAGAGAGAAAGGAGAAGAAGCTGCTGCTGCTCGTGGTGGTCGTCGGAATTACTGTTAATCACGGTTTAATGTTCATCTATTACTATTCATAGTACTGTTCATCTGTTATTGTTTATATCCGGAAATACTATTTACGTGTTTTTCGTATTAGTTCAGTTTCGTATTCTTTACTCATTGTAGTAGACTATACTCAGTATTTATTACATTCGATGGATGCTATGAGTAGCTAAACCATTTATCAGTTTGGGGTTTGCATTGCAACACTTGGTTTTAGATCAATGAACACTTGATTTGACTTAGTGATTTATTGCTCTTGTATGAACTGAATGCTTGATTATCAATTTAGTGGAGCTTAGCAGTGAAGCTAGGTTGATATCGATTATATTATACTAGACTGAATTACATTGTTAGCTAAGCTTAGCAGTGGAACTAATTGGTGAAGTCAGTCGAGTAAGTATTGCACCTGTTCGAGAACTTAGCGGTTAAGAATAAGTAGAATATCGGAGTCGACATATCTTTAGCAGGAATGTTGGACTGGGGCAATGTTCATTAGTTGATACATGTTGTTTGATCGATGATAACTAGTTGCAGTGTATTCCCTGAACTGATTTCTTTCCGACTGATAGACATTAGCTGTAATAATTATTCTTCTGATTTCTCCTAACTACCATTAGGACTCTTGATCACTTGCTCTCTTTGGGTTGACCCTGCTTACCGCTTGCTAAGTGTTAACAGGTCTTATAAATACAAATTTGAGGCGCAAAACGATGCGCTGTCAGTGCTGGAGCGCTTGAAAAGGGAGGCGGAGATGCAGCGCAACACACACACACGATCAGAGAGCACTCACAGAGAGCACGGAGCGAACACAGAGAGATCAACTACGGTAGCAAGGTTTATGCATTGAGTTGAAGACTGGTGTGCAGAAGGAATCAGAACTCGTGGAGTTTGATTCAGGATTGGTCCGGAGTTCAACTGGAGTGCTGCTCATTGAAGGGACAATCAAAGCTCGGTAATCAGCCGCAGACAAGCATTGTCGTGGGCTGCGAAGCATTGATCGAAGCTACCCAATAGTGACGAAGTGAGTCATTGATTTAGGGGGAGCAGAGATTGAGTTTGCAGAACTCAGGGTGTCCGACTACTTGGCGAGAGAGCTTGGAGGGTCGTCGACTAAAGATACAGCAACTCTGGTGAAGAATGTGCTGAAGCATTCCGTGATCTACATATTGTAATAGAATAGGCTAAGTTTGAGAGTAAGAGTTGTAGCTAGCTAATCTAGGAGATTAGACTGGCATTAGATTTCAGCTAGGTGAGAAGTAAAGTTGTGAGTCCTTGTACTTCGAACTAGGATAGTAGAATCTTGAGCATCGGAGCATTCTCTCCAGACGTAGGCAAGCTGTAGAACTGGATGAACAAATACTGTGTCTTTCTTATTCTGACAGTAGAGTAATTCCGCACAAAGATACGGAGAGTGCTTAAGTAGTAGCTATAACTCCGCATCAGCAACGCAGCAGAATTTTAAATATGTTCCACTGATATTTTAAGAGATGTATGGCCAGAGAATATCAATTTTTTGGGATAGAAAGTTTTGGAGCGTTATAAGGAGAGCGGAGGAAACATATAAAGGAAGATTAAGAAAATTGGGCGATAAATGACTTTAGACATGTTCCATTAGGTTGATGCAATTTCAATAGGGTAATGGGTGTTGGACTACAAGATGACAAATTATTTGGAAAGTTACAGGTATTTGGGTGAAGTGAAATAAGTGAGTTATAAATTTTGATAGGAAAGAAAGACTTGGAAGTAAAATGTATTTTGTTAATTTTTTGACTAGTTTTTTGAATGTTACTTATTTATATTAATTATTTCAGTTAATTTTGATTAAGTTCAATTAAGTTCGATTTCAAAAGAGAATACACTAAATTTTGATATGAGACATTTTATAAACATGGAACAAACTGAATAACACATTGGAGACTAATAACACACTCACTATGCATGCATTATAATTTTTGGAAAATAATTATATTCATTGGAAAATAATTATAATTTTTTTATCATTTAAATTATGGACTACTCAAACCCAACGTATTAAGAGCCAATAAAATTTAAATTTAAATTATTTTATTAATAAAGAAATTAACTAAGTAAATCTTATAAATTAATAAAAAAACTTAAAAGTAATTGTATGTGTTACGGAAATGGCATTTGTGACAAAGCGGAAGAAGATGCTACATCATCCTGTGGTACTAGGAGCTGGTACTTGCAAATGAAGACTGACAAACCAAAAGAGCCAGAAGAAGCTATAACATCCTGTGTCAATTGAAGCTGGTACGCATTATAAGAAGGGATCAAGACAAGAACTAGAGGAGGCTATAGCATCCCTTGAAGATTCAAGGCTATGCATCAAGAGAGTATCTTTGTAGGCAATCAATCTTGAGGAGCTCGGAGGACGTCCGGGTGATTGCTGCCGGCGTAGCAACAGTCAGAGAGAGTCACAGTTGATCAGAGATTTTCGGCAAGAGGCTCAGATGAAGGCGAACAAGATTTGTTTCCAAATTCTGATTTAGGAAATAGAATCTCAAAAAACTTCAAGGAATCCAAGGTAGGATTCTTGGTGTCATTATATGCAGGCAGAGACCGAAGCAACAAAAATCAAATTTCCAAATTGCTGAAGTTCTTAAACTATATATGTATGCAGAGACCGAAGCAACAAGAATCAAATCGAATCAAACACACACACACACAGAGTAGAGATCAGAGTTCGCGGATGCAGAGAGCGCTAGAGCGTTGATTTTGTGAATATTGAAGAGTGGTGAGGACTGAAGAAGTTTGATCCTACATTGATTCGAGGGAGTCGACTGGAGTGGAGCCTCGGTGATAGTTGCGGAGTGTGTCTTGCGTTCCTGGATAGTGACGGGTGGTCATTGATCAAGGGAGAGTATAGCAAAGTTCCGACTTAGTTAGTAGGGAGTGCTTAAAAAAATCATCGACATAAGCGTCAACAACTTAGAGGAAGAAATTGCTGCAGTAACATCTAGGTACACTTTGTAATATGATAGGCTGAGAATTGTAGAGCTTCTAGCTATCTATTATTGAAAGTAGATTACATGTATAGCTAATCTGGGAGATCGTTGAGCGCAGATTCCGGCTAGGCTAGAAGTAGAGGTTGTTCTAGCGTAGGCTTAGAATGGAATCCTTTGTACTTTTAATTAGGAATAGTGGAATCTTGAGGACCGAGAGCTGTTCTCCCCAGACGTAGGCTGTTGCCGAACTGGGTGAACAAATCTAGTTGTATTTTTCAAATTTGACCAGCGCGGAAGAAGTTGCTGAAATAACCTATGGTTTCTCATCAACAGTAACGCATTGCCAATTTCAATTGGTATCAGAGCCAGTCGCTCGACACACTGAGTGAGGTCCGGGAAGGCACTGCAAGTCGTCACAGCCAAGATGAAAGAAGGTCAGAGCACTAGCAGACCACCATTGCTCGAGGGAGGCATCTATGGCTATTGGAAAGCACGGATGAAAGCCTTCGTAAAAGCAATAAATGAAAAGGCTTGGAGAGTAGTGATTGCAGAATGGTTGCCCTAATAACCATTGACACCCAGGGAGTTACTGACAAGAAGTCAGTGGAAAAGGAAGCTACATCATCTGGTAACTCCAAAACCCTGAATGCTATATTTGCTGTTGTCGATGCAAACAGTTGCAGGTTGATCTCCAAAGTGAAAACAGGCGTGGGATATTCTCGAGACAGCTCACGAGGGAACTGAAAAAGTGCAAATTTCAAGAATTCAGATGATTACCTCGAGGTTTGAGAACCTGAAGAGGCTGGAGGAAGAGACAATCACAGAATTCAATGCTCGTCTATGTGACCTGTCCAACGAAGCCTATGCCCTTGAAAAACCAATACCAGAAGAGAAGCTGGTTAGTTCTCAGATCATTGACATCAAAATTATATAGGAAGGTCACAACCATAGAGGAAGGCTCAGGACATCAAAAATATGAGGCCGGAGGCTCTGATAAGGTCATTAAGGCAGTTCGAGATGAAAATGGTAGAAGATGCTACACCATCCTCTGAAAAGAATGTTGGGCTGAAGACTGAGATCAAGGAGAAGGTAGAATCAACAGAAGAATTGGGACAACAACTAGGTCTTCTGGCAAAAAACTTCAGCAAGCTCTTCAAGAGGATAAAACAAAACTCAACATTTGCGGGACAAAGGTCTGGTGGAAGAAATCAATCCAGGAGAGGAGGAAATTTCCAGAGAAGGAACTGAAATGCAGATCAAAGTGAAGAAGACAAGAAGGACAAGCAAAGGGAATCCAATGCTGGGATTGTGAAGGATATTGTTACAGGCAGTCAGAATGCCCCAGCTATCAAAATAAGAACAACAAGTCTCTAACTGTCAATTGGAGTGATGAGAACAGTGTAGAAACTGAGAAGAAAAGCAATATTGCCCTTACTACTGTAACTGATATTAAAAATTCAGATTTAATCAATTCCGAGATTGTCTATGGGATTGTTTAGTCAGATAGCACTGATGATGAGAATTCACCAGAAAGAGACTTTGCCTTGCTGCACGAAGAATGGCTGAAAGTTGTTGAGATCAACAAGGAGCTGCAGGCCAAGATAGTCTCTATTGAGAAAGAGGGAGATGAACTCTAGAAGACCATTACCTCTTTTTTAGATCAGACAAAGGATCTAAAAGATGATAAAATTGAAAAGGTCAGTCTGCACAATGATACAGAGAAGAGAGACGAATGGAGATCAACAATCCTAGATAATATCTTATCCTACCAGAGGTGTGGAAGTGGAACTACCGGACTTGGATACACGAGAGAAGGTGTCTCTTAAGTAACAACCTTTGTCAAAGCTATGGATATAGAAGGGGTTGCTGCAACACCAAGCAAGAAAAACAGTGTCGAAAAAAAAAAGGCCCAAAAGAAAAAACCAGAGGTTGCTGCAACAACCTCTTCCGCTTCTAGGTAGAACGTCACTGAACAAATGCAGGTGTTACTTCTGTGATCAACATGGGCACATTCATCCGGATCGTTTTGTTCTAAACAAGTACTGGAAGCCACACAGACAATATCATCTGAGGCATAGAGGGGGAAGAACATATTTGACAAACATTCTACCCTATCATTTGTGACAAAAAGAGGGAGAAGAATTGAAATGAACTGAACTTTAAACTGTCATATATTCCTGCCACTGTGTAGAACATTTGCAAAATGTTGCCTTTAGTAGAACTTCATCTGAGAAGTAGTTATAGCATGATAGAGCAGGTTGACAGTTGACAGGTTTTATTAGTCAAGACTGAAGGCTGCAAGGGTTGAAGTTTTGTCTAAAATGACAAGGGGGAGATTGTTACAAATATGGCATCCGTGACAAAGTGGAAGAAGATGCTACAGCATCCTGTTGTACCAGGAGCTGGTACTTGCAAATGAAGTCTGGCGAAACAAAAGAGCCACAAGAAGCTATAACATCTTATGTCGATTGAAGCTGGTACACATGATTAGAAGGGATCAAAACAAGAATCCGAAGAGGCTATAGCATCCCCTGAAGATTCAAGGCTAGAGCATCAAGAGAGTATCTTTGTAGCCGATCAATTTGGAGGAGCTCGAAGGATGTCCAGGTGTTGCTTCTAGCGTAGTAACGATCAGAGAGATCCCAGGTTGTTCTAGCGTAGGTTGAGAACTGGACACTTTGTATTTTAACTAGGAATAGTGGAATCTTGAGGACCGAGAGCTATCCTCCCCAGACGTAGGCTGTTACCGAACTGGGTGAAAAAATGTTGTTGTGTTTTTCAGATTTGGCCAAAGCGTCAGCAACTTAGCGGAAGAAGTTGCTGAAGCAAACTTTGTTTTCTCGTCAACAGTAACGCATTGCCAATTTCAGTATGAATATAGAAAAGTTTTAGTTTCATTAATTACAAGAACATAGCCTTCCTATTTAACCTTGAAGAGTAAGTTTCATAAATATCAATTTATCATGGTCCAAAAACTTGACTTAATTTTGTTTCTTTAATTTACTTAACTTGAGTGTTAATTAAACATATTTATTCCACTCACCACCATCGTGCCAACACCCACATTCATCCACACTCATTCACCACCACCATCAAGTACACTACTCACTACCACATATTCATTCACCACCATCACATTATATTCATTCACCGTCCACACATTCACTACTACTAGTACTCATCACCTTCACTACCCACTCACCATCCATTCACCACCATCACCCCACTTATTTAAATTTTACAAGAACAAAACCGTAGCATATAAAAGATACCCTAATCATTTTTTTATCATTCTTTTTAAAATTTGTTTCCTCACAATCTTGAGTTTTTTATTTTTGCGCACTCATGGGATTCCCTAATCAACAACGAGAAGAGTAATGCATGCCCATCTCAATAATTAAACCTCCTAGCCAACTTTAGTTAGACCTCCATACAATTATTTATACTAACCATGAGCATAAATAATTCAACAAATCATTTCAAAGCTTGCTCCATCCAAAAATAACGCAACACCAAAATACCTTTTATGCAACGGAACTAAAAGAATATCATAAATTCAAAGTATGCCGCACAATGATGAGTCATATGTCGCACAGTGATGAATCGTATTTATAGTAATAGTCATTTATTGATAATATTTCATAACAAGGCAGAATTACCTCTCACGCTTTTTCGAGCTCACTACTCATTCAGGCATGATTCAAAGAAGATGGCCACACATTGTACGAACCTAACTCGATGTTCTACAACTCTCTAGTTAGCACCGAGAGTAGATTCTGACGTCATGCATGTCAAAGCGAGAGTCGAAGATGGAGTTGTTGCGCATGACAGACCAATAGAAATCGTAGTAACCGCGGGTAAGGAAGACGTTATGACCAACTATCAAGAGAGACAAGAACAAAATAGCATGCAGGTGTAAAATTAGCGTTTTCACGTATGACGTCAGGAGATTCGAGATAAATACTTTTGACAATTAAAAATCTGATAATCTTTCCAGATTGCCAGTAATTCATGACTCAAATCCCCAAGAAATTTCTAAGTACAAGATTAGTCCAAAAGAGTTAAAAATTATTTGATAAAGGATTCCTACTTTCTCTAGATTTTGACAACCTCGAAGATATATACGGAATGACCCTAGAACAATACTAATCATCAAGAAATGGAGGGCTAGAGGCCTAGAGAGGAACGTGATGGGGCACGTTAAATTTTGGCGCCGTTACCGCGGAACTTCAAATCAGTAAAGTTATTTTTTCCTTTCTCGTTTAATTGCCTATTTTATTTTTTTTTTGTAACTTTCTTATTTTTGTAACTTTTAACTTCTTGTTTTTTAGTTTTTCTAGTTTTCTATTTAGCAATTTTCCAATTTTGGGTAGGTTTCCTTATTTGTAAGTTTCCTTATTCAGTGTTAGACAGTTTCCTAAATTTTTTTGACACTTTTCTAATTTCGAGAATTTCTTTATTCCTTGGTTTCTTAATCTTTCTTTTTTTTTCTATCTTTATAGTTGTCTTCTGACCATATCTACTGGTAGTTTGAACGGTGAGGGGAACCACGAGTATGGCTACGAGCCCAAACTCGAACAAATGTTCCATCATTATTAGAGAGGAGCACTACAAAGGCCGTATGAAGCAACTCCTATGTACACAATGAGGGAATTGTTATCACCCATCTTCCACGAGTAACCATGCATTTGTCTAAGGTGACTTCGAACTGGAGAGTGGGGTCATCCATCATCTTTCAAAGTTTGCTGGAGCGGGTAGAGAAAACTCTATCAAGCAGTTGAAGAAGTTCCATGTTGTCTGTACATCCATGAAATATGAGGGAGTTGGTAAGAGAAGTTTAAACTGAAAGCTTTTCCTTTACTTTAATTGAATCAGGGAGTTCATGATGCATCTCCCATCTGCATCAATTACTTGACATATCTTTTGTCCAAAATTAATGAAGTGTGTACAGTCACATAATTGGCTTATGCTGATGAGGTTTGCTTTCAGTCCCTCCACAAGCATCACATTCTGTAGCTTGGGCAACCCGTGCACATCTAGAGTCCCTTTGCCGAGAACTTTCCCTTTCAGTCCATTTCTAAACGTCATGTTCTGTTCCTTCAAGGGCTGAACATTTATTAAGAAAGCTTTGTTCCCGGTCATGTTTCACGAGCATCCACTATCGAAGTACCAACTGCTTCCTTCATTGACTTTGATGAGCTGTAGGACACATAAGCCTATTGTCTTCTTCCATTCTTGAATCTCCGATGGTTGTCCTGGAGTCGTCTTTGTGGCCTCCAATACTTTTTCGGGATTGGACAGACACGTTGGTTGTGACCAATCTGATCGTAGAAGTAACACATGTGTTTGTTCGGTGGGGTTCTTATTGAGTGCTGCAGAGGTTGCTGTAGCGTCTTCTGTCTCTTTCTTCTGGGAGTTTTCTTTCGAGTCAGTTCTTGCTGTTTGTCTGACATATCCTTTCTCTACACTACAGGTTCAGGATCTTCTAGCTTCTGAGCTTTGACAAGCTTTGTCATTCCAGTGCCTACTTCACCAGTGTACCCAGGTCCCGAGTTTCCACCTCGATACCTTTGGTAAGATAAGAGATCATAAGGGTGCTTGATCCACTATTGAGCAGCTTGGCAGTTTTCTTATGCAGACTGACTTCTTCCACTCTATCTCTCATTGGTCTGCCTGGTATGTCATGGAACTGATGTCCTTTAGTAATTCCTCTCGTTTGATTTCTAATTCGGATATTTTTGAAACAATCCCTTGTTGATCTCAATGACTTGCAGCCGCTTCTCGTGCAACAGGTTGAAGTTTCTTTCAACGGACTCCTCAGTGATTTCCTCATCATCATTGCAGTCTGACTCAACGCCATAAGCAATATGTCTTTATTGAAGTGGTGTTCTCTAGGTCTGTTACAGTGTCATAGAAACATTGCTCTTCTATTCGTAGTCATCTTCAGTATCTTCGTCGCTCCAATTTGCAGCTAGGGATGCAAACTACCGAAAGGGCATATAAATGTCGTCTTCTCCTAGTCCTCAGCTGGAATAGGTATCTAATTGTATCCAGAAAGTCCATCAAGAAAACAAAATGATGGCTTACCTATGAGCCTGTCATGCATTTGGTCGATGAATGGCAGGGGGAAATGATCCTTGCGTGTGGCTGCATTTAACTGTCTAGTCAATACATATACTCCAGCCATTATGCACTCTCTTCAGTTCCTGCTCTCCTTTGTCATTCATCTCCACCGTAATCCCGGTCTTCTTGGGTACCACATGGACAGGGCTCACCCATTCATAGTAGGAGAATATAAATTTAATTTTGGCGCACACAACGACGTGCCGTCAAATTATGGCACCATTGTCGGGGACAGCAACACTCAGTATAGAGTTCTAGCTTTTCTTTTTCTTATTTTGCTTTGTTTTTTTTTCTTTTTTTGGTGTTTCTGGTGGCGCGGGTAGGAGGAATTCGAGCTACCGGTGTCCGATTAACAATTATAAAGTGTTTTTCTAAGCAGAACGAGCCTACGGTCAAAAATCACCAGCTTTGCTCATGACGTAACGTGTTTTTTGCCAATCGGAGGTCGTTTACTATTTTATTTTCATTTATTTATTTATTTATTGCATTTTTTCGATATGTCGAATGCAGGGAGCGCCAATGGAAATGGGCACCCGGGCCATGGACATGATCACATCCACGATGAAGTTCCCCTACAGGTCATACCACTATTCTATGACGAGCCGGAGCGAATATTCAATCGCAGACAAAGAGCAGCTCGTCAAAGGATGATATACCACGAGCAGAACGATAGAGGTGAAGTGATGGAGGAGTTTGTTGATTATGTCCCAGCTCAACCACAACCTCTACCCTATCCATGTCAACCACAATATGGACAGCCACCACTCCAATAATTATATAGACATCCGACCCTTCATGAGCCAACCATGATGGAGCTTTCAGCCCCTACAATCCAGAATCAGTCGTGGTGCATCAACACTGACCCGGAAGCAGATAATTTCGAGATCAAAACGGCCGTGGTGCACCATCTAACAAAGTTTGGAGGATTACCGGGAGAAGTCGCAACAAGACACTTACAAGAGTTCACCGAAATCTTCCAAACATTGAGACCATACGCGGCTTCGAAGGAAAGATTCAAATTAAAAGTATTTCCATTGAGTTTTACTGACCTTGCAAAATCTTAGTTTTTGTCTCTTCCTTGAGGTAGCGTTCGCACATGGGATCAAATGCAAAGGATGTTCCTCGACAAATATTACCCTCCGGCTAAAGCAACTCAAGTCAGAAGAGAGCTACCAATGATCAAACAAGGATCAAGCGAGTCGATGTATGACTACATGGAGAGGTTCAACTCATTGGAACAAGGCTGTTGCAATTTAGGAGTCCCGGAGAAGATGATTGTAGAATATCTGTTGGATGGATTGAGACCTCTAGAGAGAATGTTATTGGATGCCGCAGCAGGTGGCACCGTGCTGAACTTGACACCGTCTGAGGTACGTGATTTGATTAATGAGACCGCTGAGAGTGCTCGTTTCAGGGAAGAGACCCGTCGAAGGGATTACAACAGCAAGGGCAAGAAACATTTCACAGGTGGTTTCCTACACCAATCAGATGGCCAACGAAATCGAGGAGCTCAAGGAAATGATGCAGAGAATGATGGTTGGGCAGGTGAGTGGAGTCAAGCCTTGTGAGTTTTGCAACGCTTCAAGCCACAAGACAGATGAGTGCCCTACCCTTCACAAGGATGAGACGGTTGATGTAAATGTCATGGGTGGATTCCAGAACTATCACAGCAGGCAGGCCACAGGCAATTTGGACTTGCTCCAATGGTTTCGGCTAGAGAAATGAAGGAGGATTCCAGCAGCAACAAGGGCAGAGCCACCAGCAGCCGCAGCAGCAACAAGCACAGCCGTACTGCCCGGCATTTCAGCAACATGAGAGGTACAACGGCAATGATAATGGTCAGCATCACCAGAGGCGAAGTTACAACCAAGCTGGTCAATCAATGTAAGTACAGGCAAATCATTAGATGAAGTGGTTAAGGATTTAGCGACGAGTGTGCAGAATCATCAAGCAAAGACCGATGGTGCACTGGCCGAATTGTCGAAGCATATGTCTCAATTGGCAGTCACCGTGTCCGAGCTCAAGAGTGATAAAGGAAAGTTGCCCTCGCAGACAATTCGTAACCCTAAAAGTAATCAGTGCAGTGACTTTGAAGATTGGCAAGAAGCTCGAAAGAGAGCAGACAAGCAGCAGTCCAGCGAGCACTGTGGGAGTTGAAAACAAGAAAGCGAATTTAGAACCTTCTGCAGAGTCTTTTGAAAAAAATTTATGCTTATCCCTCACTTCCATTTCCTGTGCAGGTGGCGAGACCTAAGAAGAGTCTAGTAGTGGATCAAGACCTATTGGAGCTATTCAGCAAAGTTGAGATCACCATCCCACTCCTCGGCCTAATAAACTAGATTCCAATTTATGCTACGTTTCTTAAGGAATTGTGTACTAACCGAAGAGGAGGAGGATTGAAACCTGAGCAAGTAAATCAGAGGCACAACATCTCGGCCATTCTTCAGTGCAAGGTAGCATAAAAATATAAGGATCCAGATACAATTACGATTTCTTGCATAATTGGTAAATTCAAAGTCGACAATTGTATGTTGGATTTGAGTGTATCGATTAATGTGTTGCCGTATTCTTTATATCGTGCACTGAGTATCAATCCTCTAAGACCCACTGACTTGACCATTCAACTTACGGATAGATCTTGTACTAAGTCAGAGGGCATTGTTATCGATGTGTTAGTGCATGTAGGGAAACTTATGTTCCTTGCAGATTTTTATGTGATGAAAATGGAAGGTGGTGAGGGAACAATAGACACTTCACCCGTCTTACTAGGGAGACCCTTCATGGTGATAGCCAAGACAAAGATTGATAAATTTACGGGTAATCTCCCATGGAGGTAGACGGGGAAGTAGTTAAATTCAATATCTTTAAGTCTATGCAGTACCCACCTGATATTGCAGGTATACAAGCTTTGCACATCATTGATGATGAGGCGCTCGAATCACATATACTGTGTGGAGAGGACACATTGGAGTTAGTCCTCAAAGAGGCAGTGGACACCGACGAAGCTGCTGGCCGGTTCATCCATGACGCCAGCGCTGTTGTTAAAATTCTACTAGAGGATCTGCCACTTGGCCCCAGGTATGCGATCAATGCGATTAATTTGTGCAGTAAAACTAAACTCGTCCCTTATGTCGTGCAGGCTCCTGAGATCGAATTAAAGCCATTACCGGACCATTTGAAATTGTTAAATCCTGGTGCCCATGGATATATGTATGGAATGTTTTTTTGGCAAACGGTACAAAACAAACAAGCCTGTAACAGAGGGTGAGATAGTGCTAGTTCAGACAGGTGCGTGCAAAAGAATCAATTAAGATCGGCCGAAATATTGTGTTTGCAAAATAAATATTCTGGGAGATATTCTAGTAGCGATATTCTCCAAGATACTGAGATATTCTGGTTACAATATTCATAAGATCTTGCAGATTCGGAAGATTGGATTCTGATCCTAAATTAGGAAAACATGATCAAATTATTCTTGTTTCCTAAATGTAATCTAATCTATATATGATGAACGGATCACGTAGCAAGAAGGAGCCATCAAAGCTGCGATCAACTACAAAGCTGATAGAAATTGAGCGCACAAGAAACTGATTGCAAGGTGCGCGTGATAAACGTTGAACAGATTGTGTTACAGTGCTGATATTCTTCGGAGGAGAACTTCTGATCTGTGGGTGGCAGATCGAGGTGGAAAGAGAGGGATCTCAGTCTGAGGAGTCAGACGCACTCACGATGATTCAACTACATATTGGTAACCAGGGGAGTTGTGTTCCTTAAAGATCTATTGTGCCTGATCATACACATAGTGAACTGATCTACTTGAGGTTCAGAGAAACCCCCCTGAGTAGGCTCGGTGTGCTGAATAGGGTAAACATATCCTGTGCCATTTACATTCCTTCGTACTGTTTCTATTGCGACTAACAATCATTCAAACGCGATCTGTTAAAGCTTTATGAAACAGCAAATAATTGATCTGGAACAGTCCGAGTCGAACAGACGAACAAATTTTAATTGGTATCAGAGTGGGACACTCGCTGTATAGAGTGTGATTCAGGGCTATAACAAAACTGTTCAAGATCAGTACGACAGAAGGACCAAACTTTTTTTAGGCCTCCACTCCTTGATGGTGCAAACTACCCTTACTGGAAAACATGCATGAGGGGCATTCATCAAATCGATTGATGATCGAGCATGGAAATCAGTGATCTCTAAGTGTGATGCACCATTGAGCATGGACATAGATGGTGTGACCTACCCCAAGCCTGGATAAACTGCTGCAACAAACGGTAAAGCGCTCAATGCTATCTTCAATGCAGTTGAACGAGACATTTTCAGATTGATTTCTACTTGTGAAGCAGCAAAAGACGCATGGGATATACTCGAGACAGCCTTCGAAGGAACTGACAAGGTTAAACAATCTCGGTTACCGATGATTAATACCAGGTTTGAGAATCTGAAAATGAGGACGAAGAGTCGATAACTGAGTTCAATGCAAAATTGTTGGATATTGCTAACGAAGCGCATGCACTTGGAGGACCGATCAGCAATGAAAAACATGTCAGAAAAGTTCTAAGGTCGGTTCCATAGAAATATGCAATGAAAGTTACAGCTATTGAGGAAGCCCAGGATATAAAGGGAATGAGGCTTGACATTCTGATGGGATCCCTTCGGACATTTCAGATGAAGCTAATATCTGAAGCACCTGAAAAGAAACCTCTGGGAATAGCATTCAAAAGTGAAGCATCAAAATTAGTTGAAGATGAGGAAGAGATGTCTAAACAGATGGCCCTACTGGCAAAAACCTTCGGTAGGTTTATGAGGAAGCTGAACCAGTGACAGTCTGAATAGAGGAACAAATCTGGAACAAACATCAAAAGTCAACAAGATGGGAAATTTAGAAAAATGAGAACCACTGAAACTTTAAAGGGAGAAAAAGGTAAAGGGATTCAATATCGAGAATGTGAGGGCTTTGGACACATCCAAGCAGAATGCGCCAATACTCTCAAGAAAAAGAAAAGGGTTGTTGTGGCTGGATGGGATGATGCTGAGTGAGAGGAGTCTGAAACAGAAGAGATTGAAATAGCAGGTGAAGAATCCAACTATCTGGCTCTCACTACTATGGCAGAGGCTACCATCACAGAACCAGAAAACTCAGAATCAGACAACTACAGTGAAAGTGATAGTGACACAGAAATCATCAAAGAAACAATAGCTGAGAAATACAAGGCTTTGTACGAACAGTGGGGAGAGGCAGTCAAAGTAAATTCCAAACTAAGCAAGCAAGTTATAAGTCCAAAGGCTAAGAAATACTAACTGTCTGAATTAGTTAAACGGATGCAATCAAAACATGTAAAAGAGAATCTGGAACACTCAGAGACTGTGACAGAGCTGTTAAGGGGTAAGAAAGTATGTCGGTATGATGAATAATGGGACAAAGAAACTTGACTCTATCTTGGGTACTCAGCGTACGAATCGTGGGAGTCCTAGTTTGGGCTATAACATCAGAAGACGTATGGTAAGACTGTATTTGGTCAAGCTAAAAATCTTAATTGTGCTAAACAGTATTCATCCCAGTACAGATCTAATAAGCGTTGGACAAAGGACAAGCTCATCTGCTGTTTTTGCAATACTCAAGGCCACATTCAGAGAAAGTGTTTCACATTTCTCGCAAAATATCATCTACAAAAGTCTGTTCCTACCTCAAAGACTTACACCAACCATTGCTACGTCGCATACAACTCGACTAGTCACCATGAGAAAGACCGGTGTTACTTTGACAGTGGTTGTTCAGCCCACATGACAGGAGCAGCCCGCTTTCTGACTGATGTACAAAATCTGGATGGACGATCTGTTACATTTGGTGATGGAGGAAAAGGAAGGGTCATTGGTCAAGGTACATTATCAGTTCGAGGGATGCCTACAATAAAAAAGGTGCTCCTTATGGAAGGCCTTCAAACAAATCTACTAAGTATAAGCCAACTGCGTGATGGAAAGCTAAATGGTAAATTCACCAAGGATTCATGTCAGGTCATCAATAGTGAAGGGAAGTATGTTTTGAGAGGAGCTCGTTCATCAAATAACTATTATCTGCTGAATCAAACGCAGAGCCTATCATAACTCACTGTGTTCTGTCTATGCAGGATGAACTGATTATGTGGCACAAGCGGCTGGGACACTTGAATCTCAAGGCCTTAAGGCAGATATCTAAACTTGGACTGGTGCGAGGAATACCTGAACTGAAAGGAAAGACAGATGCTATGTGTGGTGAATGCAAGATAGGAAAACAGACAAGGTCTGCTCACCCTGGAACTAATCAAATCCGTACAACCAAAATTCTTGAACTGCTACACATGGACCTGATGGGTCCCATGCAGACTGAAAGCATTGGTGGTAAGATCTATGTTCTAGTCTGTGTTGATGATTTTTCCCATTTTACCTGGACTGTGTTTTTCAGACAAAAATATGACACTATTCAAGCCGTAATTCACCTAATTCCAAGATTGCAATGTGAAAAAGGCACAACTCTGAGTATTTTGAGAACAACGACCATGGTAAGGAATTTGAGAACAACGACATTGAAGAATTTTGTCTAAAACAGGGCATACTTTATCAATTCTCAGCACCCATAACGCCCAACAAAATAGAGTAGATGAGAGAAAGAATCGTACCCTTCAAGAGATGATGCGGGTCATGATTCATGGAAAAGGGTTGGTTCTCACTTTCTAGGCGGAAGCGAACAACATTGTCTGGTACACCCTGAATAGAGTCCTTGTTCGCCCTAGAACACAGAACAGAGTCCTTACAGTTGTGGAGTCAATTACGTGGCAATTATTATTTGATCAGCACAGATGAAGATGATGTTGCCTGTCATGATTTAGAAACTAGCAAGCCATCTCAGGAAGCATAGATGCGTGTGTCAGACTTTGTACCAGAAATTTGGGATGATAAACATGTATCTGATACAGAACTAGAGCCAGTTCCAGCTATTCAACCTCCGTAGCGTATTTAGCAAAATCATCTGATGACCAACATTATTCGAGATCCGCAGCTGAATGAAGAAGTATATGTTGCTCAGCTTACGGGGTTTGAAGACCCATATCTCCCGAATCATGTGTATCGTCTCAAAAAAACCTTGTACAGACTGAAATAGGTGCCCAGAACATGGTATGAACATCTCAGAATATTTCTCATTCAACATGGCTATGTGCGAGGGGGAGAAGACAAGACTCTATTTGTGAAGCACGTTCAGAAGGAATTTATCATTACGCAAATCTATGTGGTTGACATAGTCTTTGGATCTCGATCACAGAAGTTGGTGGATCAGTTTGTTGACCAGATGCAAAGTGAATTCCATATGAGTATGGTGGGTGAGATGATCTAATTTCTTAGTCTGCAAGTGTCTCAAAAATCAGATGGAACATTTGTGACACACCGCACGTATGCTAGGAACTTGGTGAAGAAGTTCGGATTGGAAAATGCCAGCCATAAGCACACTCCTGCCGCTACACACATGAAACAGACCCTGTACAGGAGCATGATCAGCAGTCTACTCCATCTCATTGCCAGTTGACCCGACATTTGTTATGTTGTTAAAGTATCTGCTAGGTACCATGCTAACCCCAAAGAAAGTCACTTGGCAAGTGTGAAACAGATGCTAGAAGAGTATGGCCAGAAACAGGTGGAGATGACTCTATTCTGTGAAAACTTAATTGCAATCAACATTTCAAAAGACATCAAGCATCACTTCATTTGTGAGTTGGTTGTACAGAAGATCATCACTCTGAAAAATGTATCCACCGATGAGCAGGTAGTAGATATTTTCACTGAAGCCTTGAACAATGCTCAGTTTGAAACACTTAGCCTCGCCTTGGGTCTATGTGTTGTTGACACATAGTCAGGTTCAGAAATGCTTGACCAGTTCTGGAACAATACTTAAGGAGCTGATAAACTGGTTAAGCATCTAGAGGTAGAGATTCTGATGTCTGTCTCTCATATTGGGTGAAGCAGAGTCTGAGGCAGAGCATGTGTGACAGGTCATGAATGATGAGACAGATATGTTCTAGATCTTTTATAAAGAAAAAATCAGCAAGATCAGAGAGTCTGATTGAGGTTTCTAATTCTTTGAAATTTGTGTTTTGAATTCCTAATTTGCTCCTATATATTCGCAGAGCATCTAGGTAAAAGCTCCAAGTGCCAAAAAGGGGAGGAAGACGAAGCTCTGATAAGCCTCCAGTTCAGAAGTCTACAGCGGTTGAACCTGAGCCTGTTTCAAAAGTTTTGACAGTCAGGGGAGTTGCCTGCCGAGAGGACTGAGACGACTACGCGACAGAAGGCAAAGTCGGTCAAAAGGTCTTTGGGAGACAGGATTGAAACATACCTATTTGAAAGAAGAAAATGTGTGAAGTCTATTGGTCAGAAAAAGGGTCAGACCTTGAGATCAGCCAAGCTGTTTGTCTAGAAGACTGAGAAGAATGTAAAGGAAGCAGAATTTGGGTTGATGCAAGGATCAAAGTATGCGTTATCAGGAGAGAGTAAGGATCTGGTTGTTGAGACAATCTCTGGTGGAGCAGCAAAGGATCTGGCTGAGGCCGTTCCAGTCCTTTTTCCTCCAAAGATCACTAAACCTGAGTCAGTTGCTGAGACGGTTAAACAAAGTGAGGAAGTGATGGATTCCCCTGTTGCAACATGACTGTCTAAGCAAAATGGGACAGTAGAACAAGACAAAAGAAGAGTGAGGCCACTGAGATAGGGGGAGCAGTGTCAAGAAGAAGGGAAAGATTGCTGCCAAGAAGTCCATGAAGAGACCACCCTATCAGAAATCTAGATCTACTCAAAGTGGAGAATCTCTGACAAAGGCTGTCACGGTATCAGGAGTATGGTTCTGCAACAGTGAGGCTAACAAGTAGGAGGAGTAATGTGTTGCAGAGGATGCGAAGCCACCCATGTCTACTTTTGGTTGGTCATGTATATCCTTGTCACTTTTGTTGACAAAAAGGGGGAGTAATGTTACAAGGATGACTGTTAAAGAAGTTTTGCCAAAAAATGCAAGGGGGAGATTGTTAAATCCTGGATCCCCATAGATATATGTATGGCATGTTTCTTCTAGAAAATGGTACAAAACAAACAAGGCTGTAATAGTGGGTGAGACAGTGCCAATTCAGACAGGCGCGTGCAAAAGAATCAATTAAGATCGGCTAAATATTGCGTCTGCAAAATAAATATTCTGGGAGATATTCTGGTGGCAATATTCTCCAAGATACTGAGATATTCTGGTGACAATATTCACAATATCTTGCAGATGCGGAAGATTGGATTTTGATCCTAAATTAGAAAAACATGATCAAATTATTCTTGTTTCCTAAAAGTAATCTAATCTATATATGATGAACGGATCAGGAAATGCAGGAGCAAAGATGAATGAGTTGATCTGAAAATGAAGCAAAAAGGAACCATCAGAGCTGATAGAAATTGAGCGCAAAAGAAACTGATTACAAGGTGCGCTGGATAAACGTTAAACAGACTGTGTTACAGTGCTGATATTCTCGAGAGGAGAACTTCCAATCTATGGGAGGCAGATCGAAGTGGAAAGAGAGAGAGATCTCAGTCTGAGGGAGTCAGACGCACTCACGGTGATTCAACTACATAGCAGTAACCAAGGGAGTTGTGTTACTTAAAGATCTATTGTACTTGATCATACACATAGTGAAGTGATTTCCACTTGGGGTTCAGAGAAACCCCCCTGAGTAGGCTCGGTGAGCTGAAAAGGGTAAACATATCATGTGCCATTTACATTCCTTCGTACTGTTTCTATTGCGACTAACAATCATTCAAACGCGATCTATTAAAGCTTTGTGAAACAGCGAATAAGTGATCTGGAACAGTCCAAGTCGAACAACTTTCAGAAATAAATTTTCATAGGAGCAAGCGAGACGCTGTCGGTTATCATTAAGCGAGGACTTGAGGCAGATCAAGAAGACAGGCTGGCGCGAGTACTAAAGGAGCATAAAACTACGATTGGATGGACATTGATTGACATTACAGGTATTAACTCCAGCAGTTTGTATGCATCGCATTTTATTAGATGAAGGAGCAAGGCCAGTGAGACAACCTCAGCGTCGCTTGAACCCGATAATGATGGAGGTTGTCCAGTAGGAAGTACAGAAGCTCCTATATGCCTGTGTCATCTACCTGATATCAGATGGATGCAGTAACTTGGTCTCCATCACGGGTTGACCTGGGTCCCATTGAGTTGAGCTATGCAAGTCATTGACTGAATTGAACTCAACGCCTGAGGTCTCGTAGAGATGTTGGATGAATTACAAGGCATTGTTGATAGCTGATGCAGTACAAGTGATCATGACAAACCGATGTTGCAACACAATGCGCGCTTCTTGTCAATTCATAATCAAATTGGCACTTTGTTACTGATAGACGACAACCCACAGTTTGCTTTAGCAACTTCTTCCGCTAAGTTGCTGACGCTGTGCTTCTGCCAAATTGTAGAAAACAGATGTTTGATCACCCAGTTCGACAACAGCCTACGTCTGGGGGGGATGACTCTCGGTTAGAGTACACCACTACTCTTAACCTAGTCGAAATCTCTGCTCAATCTGTCAACACATATTAGCTACATAGGGTAAACTACTTTCAACAGATAGCTATCAGTTCTATAACTCCCAGCCTATCCTATTACAAAGTATACTCAGGTTATGCTGCAGCAACTTCTGCTTTCCATTTGTTGTCGCTTCAGTCGACAACTTCTCCACGCACTCCCTACTGATTAGTCGGATGCTCTACGCTGCTCCCCCTCAACCAATGGCCTCCAGCCACTTATCAAGGAGTACGTTGGGACAGTCCGCGCAAGCTGCACTCCACGACTAACTTGAATCAAATATGGTAATCAGACCACTCGAATCCAGATTACTTCTTCTCTCAGTACACAACTATCACTCTAGCACTTCTCTGCTTAGTGTATGTCTGTGTTTTTTTTTAATTTTTTCTTCATCCTCTATTATTTCGAACTCTACCTGCTACATATAGCTTTTTTCACCTCAGCAACTTTTGTTCTCAAGAGATAATTCTGCCTTCCGCATATAATCCCACTTTTCAAATCTTTCCCTGGATTTCTGGAAGATTGTTGAGATACGGTTTCCTAAACTGGAATATAGAAACTTTATCTTATTCGCCTTCATCCATGATGCTGCTGAAGACTCTCTGATCATTTGGGCCGTCCACTGCATATTGCCACGCCGGTAGAAATCTCCTGGATACCCTCCGAGCACCACCAGATTGATCTGCTACAAGCACTTCCTCTTTTAGCTATAGCCTTGAATCTTCAGGGGATGCTATAGCTTCTTTTGGTTATTTTCTTGATCCATTCTGATCATCTGTACTAGCTCGAGTCATCACAGGATGCTATAGCTTATTCTGCCTCTTCTGTTTTCTTAGTCTTCATTTGTAAAGTACCAGCTCCTGGTGCCAGAGTCTGCAGTAGTCTCTTCGTCCGCTCGGGAGCTTCCGCTTTGTCATAGATGCCATATCCGTAACAATCTCCCCCTTGAAATTTGTTGACAAAACTACACTACTACTAAGACTGACAAAATCTGTCAATTGTCTACCTGATCTAGCACTACAGAAGTACTATTTACTATTAGCCTTCACAACATCCTTCAAATGTTCTACAGAGCAGGATAATATGGCAGTTCAAAAATAGTTTAGTTTGTTACAAATCTTCTCCACTTTTTTGTCACAAATGACAGGGGTCTTCATTCTGCAGGAGGGGCACTTCCCGATGTGGGGAACTTCAGATCTCTTTGGAGGCTCCGAACTTCAAATCTCTTTGAGGCTCCTAATCTGATCACGTCATGCGGCATTCCTCTTAGCCTCAGCCGTTAGATGCTCAAGCTCTGACTCTAATAAGTTGATTACTCTCAGCTGCATTGCATCCCTCAGAACGGCAAGCTGAGCGGAAGGATCTGCAGCAGCTTCTTCTTGTCCTCCCGAGACTGTGTCTAGCATTGGCTCCCCTTTTGCCACATCAATAATGTGCCTTCCCTGGAAACTTTTGTGATCTACCACAAATCTTTGTGGAGCTTCAAAAAGCCCTTCTGTAGACCTAATCAACTCAGGAAGTTTATGGGTGATCACCTCATAGATAACCGACAGGAAGGCAATACTCTGTCTTAATCTGATGGAGGAGGCGTGCTCAGCTATCTGGGGGAAGTTGACTTGCCCCAAGTCCACCTTCCTCTTCTGCCCAATGCTATACAAGAGCCAAACCATCTCCTAATTCACCTTCCTCTTGTGTGTGTTGAAAGTCCAATTTGGATATGAAATCAGCAGCAACAAGGTTGTGCCCCACCCATCCTTTGCACAACCCACCGGTGAGGGTGGCCGCTAGCTCAATAGGACTCACCTGGCAGGGAGCCCTGCACCTTCCTCTTTCCCAAAATAACCATTAATCACCGCAGGAGTGATCACAGCTTCCATCGCTCTCACAACACATCTGCCATAGTTGACCTTCCCCACTTCCCCAAAGTGCTTAGGTAGATTAACTACCACCTCTTTGACAAGCTGACTAGAATATTTCTTTGACATAGAAACTAATTTAAACAGGTTTACCTTTTTCAGCAGCTTAATGATCTTCGGCACCTTGTAAGTCTCTACCTCCAGGATCTTCTCGTGAATAATGGTACACTTCACTACCAACTCCCAAGTTCCAAACATGAATTTTCTTCTGAACCAAATGCCTTTGAGCATAAACCCGATTGACTTCTTTGGGGGCACATGTAGTCCCCTGAATGATTCTTCGGTCTGGGTAGGAGGGGCCAATCTGGATTCGGCTAACTCTGATTCAGACTCATCAGTGGTTGAGTCAATCTCTATGGTCTCCTTGCCCTTGATCACAGCCTCCTCAGAGGCACTGTCAGCTTCTCTCGCTTCTTCTTCTTCATTACTGATGCCCTCTTTGGACTCATACTCTTTTGATGATGGTCCGGGCAACTTTGTAATTTGTTTATCCCTGGCTTTCTTCGACCGGACTTCAAAAGATGCTTCAGCATCTTCTTCTGCTCCTTGGCTTCCTCTTTTTCCTTCTAAAGCCCGTTCCTCATCTCCTTAAACCGCCCTTTTTTTAGGCGATGGCTCTTCTGCGAACACAGCCGGTTCTTTGGTCGACTTCCATGTGAGTAGAGAAACCTCCACGGGTTCTCTTATTTGAATGGAGGCAGGTCGCCGCTCGGACCCTACCGAAATTGACTTCTGAGCACTGACATTCTTTCTCTTCCTCATCCCAGTGCTTGAGCTTGCCTTGGTGGTCTTTCCGCCTCTGGTTCGCATAATTGTTGTTGTTTGTCAGTTGAGAATGTTTTCATTGACCGTCGTTGTTTGAAGCAGCAATTACAAGTCCTAGAAAATCCGTTAAACCCCTATTTCTCTTTAAACTTTTTTGGGGACACGTGTTAGTCGCTGTATTTTTTACTCCCTTTTCACATCATCAGCTTTGAGGTAGAAGTTGCTGCAACAACTTGAGTATGTTTTCACTGGGACCTTCTTTTCGGAGTGTTGTTGCAGGAACTGATATTCCTCGAAGTCTGATGCACCCTCTTCTGGAAATGATACCTCAGTAAGATTCAATACCCCAATCTTTCATCTCCATTGGGTCTGTGTAATAGCATGAACTTTGTGATACAGATCTTTGCCGCTTTTGACATTTGTCTTTTGTTCTTTCTTTCTTAACCAGCCTTGGTAACTTCTGCTTTGTACTACGGGTTTCCAGGGTTTTTTCTTCAGCTTTTCCACGAGCATAACAGTCTTCATCTAGGGTAAACTGTGAACATCAGTAGTTCTCTTTCCGAGAACTCTTCGTCTTTGTTCATTCTCGATGATCACACTCAATTCTCTGCAGGGAAGACTGTTAGTTTGGTAAGTTCCGTTACCTCCTCTGTGCCTCCGATGAGATTGTCTGTGTGGCTTCTAAAACTTTTTTAGGCCATGGCAATCTCGTTGATTATCCCCCTATTGATCACAGAAGTAACACCTGCGTTTTTTCAAAGAAGTTCTATCTGGGAGCGGAAGGGGTTGTTGTTGGTTCTTTCTTCTGGACTTTTTTTTCCGAACCTGTTTTACTAGCTCGGTGAGAGCCTCCTTCCTTTGCAATTCAGGATTAACCCCTTCTGTATTCATAGCTTTGACAAAGGTAGTGACTCTAGATCCACCTTCTATTGTGTATCCAAGACCGGCTTTTCCACCCCCATACCTTTAGTATGACAAGATCTCATCTAAGATTTTTGATCTGCATTTGTCTCTCTTCTCTGTATCACTGTGCATACTGACCTTTTCATTCTCATCTTCTATCTCCAGTTTCTTGGTCTAATCTGAAAGAAAGGCGACGGTCTTTGATAAGAGGATAAATAACCTTACGTTTGTCCGTATTTTCACTTTACTTCTTGTTTGTTCCGTTATTTTATAAAGTCATTTGATGTTTTCTTTGTCCACTTCAGGGTGAAAATGCGTATTACATGATATGAAGTGGTCCGAAAAAAATCTGGTTCAATTCCGATCGATCAAGAGCAAAAACGAGCAAAATTGAGAAAAAGGCAAAAGTGAGTCGGCCACCCTTAGCAGAATGACCTGTTCCTCTTCAAATGTTTGCCTAGCACGTGCTGATTATCCGATCGAGGCATGCTATAGCTTGTTGGAAAACTAATTCAAAGGGCTACAACTTTGTAATTTACATCAAGACGTAATTCTAATGTTTAGAGGGTCAAAAAGGCGAGATTCTAGCACTGCAAAAGCAATTCGCCCGGACCAGTTTGGCTCTACAAGGGTTTGACCGAATCAATTCAAGGTTTGACCGAATTACAAGTGATTCGGCCAGGACAAAGTGATTCGGCCAGCCATGAAACAGTACTGAGGTATTGATTCGGCTGAATCAACTCAAGGCCTGCCCGAATCACTTGATTCGGGGAGAGTTAGTTTGAAGATCAAATCTGGGAAGATTGATCTGTTCATCATCGAAAGCTTACCGAGCGCGCGATTTTTATTCGTTTGAGGCGTTCGATAGCTTATTGCTAATTCAAAGATATACAACTTTGTAGTTTACGTCAAGACGTAATTTGAAATTTTAAAGGGTCAAACAAGCGAGTTTCTAACGCTGCAGAAGTGATTCGCCCAAGCAGTGGCGAATCAAAAGTGATCCAGCCAAGGAGAAGGATTTCATCTCATGGACCAAGGTTTAACCGAATCAAATAAGGGTTGACCGAATCAAAAAGTGATTAGGCCAAGAGAAAGTGATCCGCCCAGCTCAAAACAGCACTGAGATAGTGATTCGCCCGAATCACCTGCAAAGTGACCTGTTCACATTTGAAGGCTTGCCGAGTGCATGATTCTTATCCGATTGGGACGTGCTATAGCTTATTGGAAATATAATTCAAAGGGATACAACTTTGTAGTTTATATCAAGACATAATTCGAATGTTTAAGGGGTCAAAAAGGCAAAACTTTAGCACTGCAAAGTTGATTCGGGCACTGCGGGTGATTTGATAATCTCCAGAAATAGTATAAATAGAAGAAGAGGAGAAAAATCAAGGTGTGCCTTGGGGTGCCTAGGCTTCCTCTGTTGGGACGAAACCCTAATTGGAGAACTTGGAGAATTCGAAGAAGATATCATCAATTGAAAATTCTACATCAACCCTTTACTCATTCTCTACTTCCCTACTACTTTACTTTTCCTTGTTGAACTATTTCATTATGTCTTGTTTCAAACTCACCATGAGTGACACATGAGTGAGTAGTCTTTTAGTAGTTGGGGTTCTTATGGATCCTTTAGGTTTGATTGTAATGCAAGACTTGTCTTTTTATCTATATGAATGAAGTTTGGTTGAAAATTCTCATACTTTCTCTTCATATCAATTTTGTGCACACCAAGTGTTTGATGAAATACCTAAGTGAGTATGAATTGATAGAACACCTAGGGATGGAATGAGAGTTGAACCTAGGTTGTTTAGAAGATCGAGCATGATTATGTTAGGTTGCGTGTGTGCGCGAGAGTGACATACGCATTCCACTAGGCTAAGTATTGAGAGACTTTAGTTAACTATCAATAAACCGAGAGGTTGAGATTATGAGACTTTAGTTCTGAAATTCGCAGCGTCTCTTGATAGACAGATTTGTGAACAAGCAGTTGCTGCAGCACACTCTTGTTCACTCGGAAATTGTCTCAACAAACAATGAACAAGACAGAAGTTTGTTCACCCAGTTCGGCCAACTGCCTACGTCTGGGGACGACTATTCTCCAGTCCTCAATCCACTAATCACAGAGGTCTCCAAGTACACTCAGTTACAACTCCACGCAACCTATGCCACTCAACCTTGTGTGGATAACTGGACACAATCAGAACAGGCTCTGACTTGTGTCTGCACACCCTCTACAAATGTCAATCTAGAATAGCTACTGTCTCCTTGAAACTCAGCCTATTCTAAACTACACTCAACTCTGCAGGGTTGTTGTAGCACATAGCTGATGCACAATTGTCCGCGTCGCTCCAAAGCCTTCTGCCGAGCCGATCGAACGATTCCACGAGCGCTGCACACTCTAGAATACTCCCCCTTGCTCAGTGACCTCCTGCCACTAGCTAGAGCTGCCGCTTAGACACTCGACCGAGCCACACACCCGTCAGTTCTTCCGCGGCCTTCCTTGATCAACCAACAAGCACCACTGCTCTGAATTGGCTTTCAGATCAAGCTCGGATCAGACTACGCAAGTCCTGATCTCCTTCTCCTTCTGTCACCACAGCTCTGCGCTCACGCTCTGCTGTCGGGTGATGATCGAAGCACTCGTCCGTTGCACACCAAAAATTCCTCTCTCTGAATTCTGCGTACGCACTCGTGTATCCCTCAGCTTCGATCGACCTTTCTGCTCTGACCTGTTCTCTCTTAAATAGCAGCGCCAGCTTTAAACAAGAATAGAATTTAGCAATGTCCCAAAAAGAAACAATTATCTCCTAATTTTTAGGAGATTAGATTTTTTTTTGATCTCCAACACAAATCTCCTTCTCTAGCTTGGAATACTCACTGGAATATTCTCCGCAGCACATTAAAAGATTCTTCTGATGTTCTCCACAGAGATGCCAGGCCTTCTAGCCAAGCCCAGGTTGCTGCTGCAACTCGGACAGATGCTGTAGCAACTTGAACAAGCTCCTGCTATAGCATCCTCTGCTGTAGCTGCTGTTCACTTGTGCTGGTTTTGTCAAACACTGCCATACTGCATCATCAAGTTCTACGCGGTTCAATAGAGCGAGAGTTTGAGAACCGTACTATTAAGGTATTATTCCCATTCTAGAGAAGGAGCGAGAGTTGAATTTAGAATGTGTGATACCTTAGCCTAGAACCATCACTCGAATTTACTCATGATTTAGACAAGTTTTGTGTTGCTAATCGCATGACCTAGGGGTGAAATAGGATTCCGACTACGCTTTCTCTATTAATTTCTCTTAGACCATATTTCATCTTGTCTTTAGTATTCTCTAGAGATACCTCATCTAGAGGAAAAACCCCCTTTTATTTAGTAGACTTGCATTAAGCATTACTAGCTAGCTTTAGACTAATTTAGGCTTTTCTCTTGGGTTCGACTCGAGGTCACTCGGATTATAAATATTGTTTGAACACCGTGATTGGACTAGTATTTTTACTACCACAGTAACCACAGCGTTTCAGTCTTCTGAATTTCATCTCTTTCTTTCTCAACAGAAACTATCTTGGCATGCAGCTCCTTGTTGATCTCAGTAATTTTCAGATTCTTCGTACAGGAAAGCAAAGTCTCTTTTAAATTAATTCTTTGTCAACACTTCGTCATCACTGCTATCTGACTCAACAATCCAATAGAAAATCTCAAAATTTATTAAATCTGAATTTTCAATACCAGTTACATTAGTAAGGGTAGTGTTGCTTTTCTTCTCAATTTCTTCTCCACTGTCCTCAGCACTCCAGTTGACAGTTAGAGACTTGCTGTTTTTCTTTTGATAGTTGGGGCAGTCTGACTTTCTTTAACCATACCTTCATATTGCCAGCATTGAATTCCTTTTGACCTGTCCTTCTTCTCTTCTTCACTCTGTTCTGTATTTCGGTTTCTCCTCTAGAAATTTCCTCCTCTCTTGGACTAATTTCTTCCACCAGATCGTTGTCCTACAACCGAGGATGTTTGTTGCTCGATCTTCTTGAAGAGCTTGCTCAAGTTCTTTGCCAGAAGACCCAAGTGCTGCCCCAACTCTTATGTTGAGTGTACCTTCTCCTTGGTTTCAGCCTTCGGCCCAACATTATTCCCACAGGTTGGTGTATCATCTTCTGTCCTCTTCATCTTGAACTGCCTTAAGGATCCAATTAGAGCCTCTAGCCTCATGTTTTTGATGTCCTTTGCTTCCTCAATGGTTGTGACCTTCATATTAAATTTTGAGGTCAGTGATATGAGGACTTTCCTAACTAGCTTCTCTTCTGATATGGGTTCTCCAAGGGCATAGGCTTCGTTGGACAAGTCACACAGGCATTGAATTCGGCGATGGACTCTTCCTCCAGCATCTTCAAGTTCTCAAACCTTGAGGTGATCATCTAAATTCTTGAACTTCTTACTTTGTTAGTTTCTTCGTAAGCTGTCTGAAGAATATCCCATGCCTATTTTGTTCCATCGCAGTTGGATATCAATCGGAAATTGTTTGCATCGACAGCAGATAAAATTGCATTCAAGGCTTTGGAGTTACCAGATGGTGTAGCTTCCTCTTCCGTTGTCCACTTGTCCTATGACTTCTTGTGAGTAACTCCCTGGGTGTCAATGGTTAATGGTGGCGACCATTCAGCAATCACGGCTCTCCGAACCTTCTCATCAATAGCTTTTAAAAAGGCTTTCATCCGTGCTTTCCAATAGCCATAGTTGCCTCCCTCGAATAGTGGTGGTCTGCTGGTGCTCTGTCCTTCTTTCATCGTGGTGGTTTGCAGTACCTTCCCGGACCTCACTCAGTGTGTCGAGTGATCGGCTCTAATACCAATTCAAATTGGCACCGCGTTATTATTAGACGACAACCCATAGTTTGCTTCAGCAACTTTTTCCGCTAAGTTGCTGAAGCTTTTCTTCTGCCAAACTGTAGAACAGAAAGAAGTTTGATCACTCAGTTCGAAAACAGCACACGTCTGAGGAGGACGACTCTTGGTCCTTAAGACATCACTATCTCAGTTAGAGTAGGCCAGTACTGCTCACCTAGTCGAAATCACTGATCAATCTATCAACACAGATTACCTATACAGGGTAAACTACTTTCAACAGATAGCTAGCAGTTGTATAACTCTCAGTCTATCCTATTACAAAGTATACCCATGTTATGTTGCAGCAACTTCGTCCGCCTAGTTGTTGTCGCTTCAGTCGACGACTTCTCCAAGCACTCCCTGCTGAGTAGTCGGACGCTCTGCGCGGCTCCCCCTCAACCAATGTGAAAATGCTGAAGGCTGGATGGCAGGAACTTGTCCAACTTCCTTGTGGAACAAATTCTTGGACAAGCTGCGCAGTATGATGAGACGACAAATAATAATCGATCCTACTTGCTACGTGCACAAGACAGATTACACAGTTCGCCTATAAACCAGCCTACGTCTCGGGGGCTTATCTCGAGCCCCTGGGAACCACTTCACTATTTCATGATCGAGTACAAGGACGTTACTGTCACGACCCAAATCCTAGGCCGAGACCGGCGCTTGACCATTTACTAGCAAGCCTCTATGTAGACGATTTATAAAATAGTGAAAATCAAGGTAGAAAGTGAACTCAACCATTTTAATTACCAGAATCCTACTCAAGTACAACGGAGCAACAACCTAACTGAATCAAAGAAATAAATAAAGAGACTTCAGAAAAATAAATAGTTGGATGGCACCCTACGTAAAGCAATGAATTCTTACTATAGATGACAGCTCTCGATCTAGCAGCTCACTGATCTGAAATAGGTTAGGAAAATAATGGAGTGAGTCAAATGACTCAGTGAGTAAATAACGTACTTTAGTGATTTGATCTTCTTAACATACTCTTTTGCATGCATTCATATATTGGTGGTCACATTAATAAATAAAACGTGACATAGTAAATAATGCATACATGTATGCGTATAAGTATGATAATGCACATCTCGATGAATGCAAACTGTGTCTGTGGGCAGTCGTCACTGCCGACCATCATAACAATGTGCGGGCTGAGCCTCGCCATATCATATCAAAGAACAGGTCATGCCTCGCTCATCATATATCATATCAATGTCTATGCATGACGTGTATGCAATGAATACATAAATGTCAAACTGTCTCCACATATTCTTCTATTCGTACAAATACTTTCATATATTGCATATTATAAATTTAGCGTCGTTTATAGACGAGGGGGTAAAGCTATTTCTCTATTACCCAGATAACTGGTACTATACGTAATATTAATCGCATATAATATGAACAATACAAAATAAATAAAAGCATGTTATTTACTCACTGATCGCGCGTCGTTGTACGTGTCAAATTAATCCTTCCTTCTCCACTTAGTATAGCGGCTAAGTCAGGGTCGATCCCACAAGGAGCAAGCAGACTCGTTCAACTAGTAACCTACAACTCACGAAATTGGGGTTGTGAGTGATTGGGTTGCGCAGGTGCGTGAATGAACAGTAGTGAAAGCAGAATTTGCACTAGACGTGCGCAGGCAGTAGAGATTAAGTACTATGACTATGAAAAGTATCGGTGAAGACAATCCTCTATGAATGTATTCCTTATCATCGACTCTAAACGTCTATAGTTTGATTTACTGAAGTTAGTGTCCGATCAAGGCTTCCTAACATGTGCGCATGTTCCGATCAAAGTCCATGAGCTATTAATTCTTGAAACTAGTCTAAAAAACTACGAATCCTGTCACAGTAGCAGCTGGTTATCCTAGCGCGTTACTCCTAGTTGTCACCGTCAAGCTACCAACTAGTTTAACATATGAAAAACAAGTAGTAAGAGTAAGATTGCGGTTCAAGGCTTCCCCTACTCATGCAACTAGCTGTCAACCGTATGCACAGAATTAATACAAGCAAACAACTATGCATTAAGCACAAGTCTCAAAGGAAATACTCATAGAATCATGCCCAACCGATACAAAGCGTTTAGCTAGACATGCTAGTAGTAAACATCATAGAAATAGTAAATAAAAGCTAAAGTGTCCAAGGAAACAGTAACAAGCAGGTGCGTGCAGGTTGCTGTGTCTCGGTTCGCGCAGTCGGCTAGCGCAGGTCCTCGCAGCAGCTCGTGTGTTTTCAGTTCTGGCTCTCTCTCGTGTGTTGTTGTGTGTGTCTCTCAAACCCTAGCCTTCCTCTCTTTATATACTGCTTGTGAGGCCCGTGACACTCTTGGAAACTTCCAAATCCTAGGAGATTTTGTAGGGATATGGTGTTCAAGATTTGGAAACACCACTATCCTGCGCATGGCTCACTGCGCACGTTGGTTCGCGCAGTTGGTTAGCGCACCGCAGTCTGAATCTGCCACTTCCTATCCTGTTTGCGCTGCTAGCTCCGCAGGCTGTGTGTTGCGCTCCTTAAACGCGCCTATTAGCGTGTATCCGACCTAGGCCCTTGTTTTCCCCTGGAATACAAAAACACCAGAAACCAGTAATCTTGTACACAAAATAATGCAACAAGCACAGTGTTAAGATCTAAATAGTGCGTATAAATAGGCTCTATCACTCACCTTCTACTTCAAACCAAAGTAAGTCCGTCAACGATATTTAACTCGTACGGTTTCACCTATCACCTCGAGAACCTATCACAATTCATACAATTACTAATTCATTACGTGTGTAAGGTATGCTTAAGACAATGAAATAATGGAGATGTCTCGCTAGGCGCTTATTTCTCTACCTCTCAAATTAAAATGTAATGCATAACAATGATCAAATACATACTGACTTTGCAACTCTCAATTTAACAAGGGTTGTGGATAACTCAATCATACATTAACAAATCAAGACAACTTAATCATCATAGTAGCAGTGACATTTGCTGTACTCCAATCCCAATACCTAAATAAATATATTATGCATAAATCCATCATCAACAGCACCAGTACCATGACACTAAAGTTATCAAATCAAGTTATTATAATGTGAGGCATAATTCACAAGTTTTTCCTAAGAAAATCCCTGCTAAGGAATCCATTTAACACTTTAAAGGTATTCTAGCCTTCAAAATAATGACAACTTAACTCCTAACGTTCGACATTCGAATAGGTTGTGAATTAACACCCAATTTCAGAACTCATAACCAAGACAACAAGTTGACATCTAAATAGGTTGTTGTAATGAAAGCACAATCACAACTCAGGATAACACCTAGCAATAGCTTCAAGATGCCATTTAAGCATATCCAGAACACAACATAGCTTCATACAGCAGAAGCAGACATTTTCAAGCCACAGTCAGTCTATCTTCACTTGCAATCACCATACCTTCAAATCCCATATCAAGACCAAAACTTTACAAAAATGATCTGGTCTAAAACATGTCTCAAACACACCAATTCAATTCAAATTCAAAAAACCGCCACTCAAAAACATTACACTGTCACCCGATCTGAGTTAAATTGCTAAATGGAAGAAAGGTTAAGTAACAAACCCAAGAACGACCGCCGAGCAAAACCCACCTCGAAATCTTCAAATTTGTCACTCGGCCGCGCTTTCCCAGTGATGACGAGTATCTGGTAGAAGGCAATTTGACTCACGCAGATGGCCTCCCAAATATTGATTACGGGTGAAGTGAGGGAGCTATGGAATCTGGGAGAGGGTGTTGCACTGGGTAAGCATAAGTGGCTGGAAAGAAACCCTAGATAACAAAACTAAGAGAAGTCGGGGAGGGGGAGAATGGGTGAGGATGCCGAGAGTGAGCCGCATGAGTCTCGGAAGGTTTAATCGACCCTCCTTTTTATTTTAATTAGGTTAACCACCCATAACTTGTTCTAAACAGTCATTTATTTAATTTAATTGATATGATATTTAATTTTAAATCATGATATAACATTCTACCCACCTTAAAAAAAATTCGGTCCCCGAATTTAACTAGTCGTACCTTGGGATTCAAGAAGATGAGGATATTTGTCTTGTATGTCCTTCTCAGACTCCCATGTAGCTTCAGTCTCAGTATGATTTTCCCATAAGACTTTAACTAAAACTACATCTTTGTTTCGCAACCTTCGTACTTGTCGATCCACAATAGCAATAGGTTGCTCGTCATAGGACAACATATCATGTACTAATGCATGGTTTGGATCCGAAACGTACTTTCGCAACATCGAGACATGAAAGACTGGGTGGACGCTAGACAATGTAGGAGGTAAAGCCAATCTGTAGGCTACACTTCCAATTCGTTCCAAGATTTTGAAAGGGCCGATGAATCGAGGACTAAGCTTTCCCTTCTTACCAAACCTCATAACACCTTTCATTGGTGACACTCCCAAAAAGACATGATCACCAGTATGAAATTCTAACTCTCTGTGTTTAGGCTATGAGCTGCTAACAATTTATCTTTGATCAAACTGACCTTCTCATTAGCATCTCGTATCAAATCAGGCCCAATCAACTTGCTTTCACCCATTTCAAACCATCCTATAGGCGATCTACACCTTCTGCCATAGAAAGCCTCAAAAGGAGCCATCTGAATGCTAGAATGATAGCTGCTATTATATGCAAACTCCATCAATGGTATATATCTATCCCAGTTGCCCTTAAAATCAATAATGCAAGCTGAAATTTCACAGTGTCTTAGTTCGACAGATTTGAGAACAAGCAGTTGCTGCAGCACACTCTTGTTCACTAGAAAATTGTCTCAGCAAGCAATGAACAAGACGAAGTTTGTTCACCCAGTTCGGCTAACTGCCTACGTCTGGGGAGGACTATTCTCCAGTCCTCAATCCACTAACTCGAAGGTTCCCACGTACACACGGTTACAACTCACGCAACCTATGCTACTCAACCTTGTGTGGATCACTCGACACAATCAGAACAAGCTCTGACTTGTGCCTGCACACCCTCTACAATATGTCAATCTAGAATAGCTACTGTCTCCTCGAAACTCAGCCTATTCTAAATTACACTTGACTCAGCAGGGTTGTTGTAACACACAGCTGAAGCACAATTTGTCCGCGTCGCTCCAAAGCCTTCTGCCGAGCCGATCAAACGATTCCACGAGCGCTGCACACTCTGGAATACTCCCCCTCACTCAGTGACCACCTGCCACTAGCGAGTGCTGCCGCACGACACTCGACCGAGCCAACAACTCGTCAGTTCTTCCGCGGCTTCCCTTGATCAACCAACAAGCTCCGCAGCTCTGAATTGGCTTCCAGATCAAGCTCGAATCAGACTCTGCAAGTCCTGATTCCCTTCTGCTACAATCACCACAGCTCTGCGCTCACGCTCTACTCTCGGGTGATGATCGAAGAATTTGTCCGCCGCACACCAAAGATTGCTCTCTCTGAAATCTGTGTATGCACTCGTGTATCACTCAGCTTCGATCAATCCTTCTGCTCTAAACCCCTTCTGCTTAAATAGCATCACCAGCTTTTAGCAATGTCCAGGTTTAGGCAATGTCCAACAAGAACAATTATCTCCTAAAATCTAGGAGATTAGATTTGATATTTATCTTCAATGCAAATCTCCTTCTCTGATTAGTAAACCTTACTGGAAAAAATACTCTTCAGCAATTTAGAAGTTCTTCTGATGCTCTCCGTAGAGTTTTCAGCCTTTCAAGACAAGCCCAGGTTTCTACTGCTTCTTGGACGGTTGATACAGCCAGTTGAACAGGCTCCTGCTGTAGCATCCCCTGCTGCAGCGGCTGCTAGTTCACTTGTGCTGGCCTGCTCGATTACTGGAGCTGCAGCAACTCCTTGTTCACTTGTGCTGGTTTTGTCAAACACTGCCATACTTACATAATCACAAGCCCTCAACATATCTTCTAATGTCTGGATGGTCCTCTCCGATTGTCCATCTTTTTGCGGGTGAAATGCAGTACGGAAACCTTGTTCCCAAAGCTTCCTATAGTGATCTCCAAAATCTAGATGTGAATTGCGAGCCACGATCAGAAATAATCGATATTGGTACACCGTGAAGACGCACAATCTCCTTGATGTACTATTTTGCATACTGCTCTGACGAATAATTGGTCTTAACTGGAATGAAATGTGTAGTCTTAGTGAATCTATCCACAATCACCCAAATTGAGTCATGACCTTTACTCGTGCGTGGAAGTTCAGTAACGAAGTCCATAGTAATCCGCTCCCACTTCCATTCTATCAGGTATGTGCGCTAAACTTCCCATGGACTTTCTACTAAGAGCATCAGCGACAACATTAGCCTTTCCCGGGTGATATGAGATGGTACAATCATATTCTTTCAATAACCCTATCCATCTACGGTGTCGGAGATTAAGATCTTTCTGACTGAAAATGTACTTCAAGCTTTTATGATCAGTGAACACCTCGAATGACTCTCCATACAAATAATGTCGCCAAATTTTCAGTGCAAATACAACTGCTGCCAATTCCAGATCATGCGTAGGATAATTATGCTCGTGTTTCTTCAACTGCCGAGAAGCATATGCAATGACTTGACCGTGTTGCATAAGTACACATCCCAAACCAACTCTAGAAGCATCACAAACACGGTAAATCCACCTGTACCAGAAGAAAGCGCTAGAATTGGTGCTGTCATCAACGCTTTCTTCAATCTCTGAAAACTATCCTCGCACTCCTCCGACCAAACAAATTTGACCGCTTTCTGAGTTAAGCAAGTCAATGGTGCGGCTATACGTGAAAACTATTCTACAAATCGACGATAATAACCAGCCAAACCCAAAAAGCTATGGATTTCAGTGACTGAAGTAGGTGTGGACCAATGCTTAACTGCTGCAACCTTCAATGAGTCAACCTTCACACCCTCACTCGAAATAATGTGTCCAAGAAATGCAACACTATCCATCAAAAAATCACATTTAGAAAACTTAGCATACAACTTATGCTCTCGTAATCTTTGAAGAACTTGCCTCAAGTGTATTGCATGTTCCTCATTTGTCTTCGAGTAAATGAGAATATCATCAATGAACAAAAATACAAACTTGTCCAGAAATTCTCTAAACACATTGTTCATCATCCCCATAAAAGCAGCTGGTGCATTCGTGAGTCCAAAAGACATAACTAAGAACTCGTAGTGTCCATAACGAGTCCTAAATGCTGTCTTCGGAATATCTTGCTCTCTAATCCAAAGTTGATGATAGCCAGAACGTAAATCAATCTTCGAGAAACATCGAGCTCCCTGTAACTGATCAAATAAATCATCAATCCTCGGCAAGGGATATCTGTTCTTCATAGTCACCTTGTTCAACTGTAGATAGTCGATGCACAATCTCATTGACCCATCTTTCTTCTTCACAAACAAGACCGGAGCACCCCACAGGGATACACTAGGGCGGATAAAACCCTTATCAAGAAGGTCTTGCAATTTAGCTTTCAATTCTTTCAACTCAGCTGGCGCCATTCGTTAAGGAGGGATCGAGATGGGCTCTGTGCCGGGGCTAAATCAATACAAAACTCCACGTCTGTCATCGTAAGTATTCCAGGTAAGTCCTCTGGAAAAATGTCCTTAAACTCGGACACGATCGGCAATTTATCCATGGATGTCTGAGTCTGAATCTGAGAATCCAATATCATCGCCAAATAGGCTTGACATCCCTTTCTCATAACTTATCAGCGGTCAATGCCGATATCAAATAAGTAGACGATGAACTTCTATCACAAACAAGGTAAACTCTGCTTCATCCGGAACGTTGAATATGATGACCTTCTCACGACAATCGAGAGTCGCATAATAAGTCGATAACCAGTCCATACCCAAAATAATATCAAAGTCAAGCATATTAAGGAGAATCAAATCGGCATACATGTCACGATCTCCAATCCGAATGCGACTAGAATGATATACCAATTCTGTTTCAATGCAATCACCAACTGGAGTGCTCACCATTAATGGTTTTTTCAAAGGTGCAGGTGATTAGGAAAATGCATAACAAAGCGAGGGGAGACATATGAATGCGTTGAGCCAGGGTCAAACAATACAGAAGCATCGAAACCAAAAACTTGTAAAGTACCTGTGGCGACGGCATTAAATGCATGAGCATCCTGCGGTGTGAGTGCATAGACTCTAGCCTGAGTCCTCCCATCCTCTCTCTGAGATCAACTGTTCCCAGCCCGACTATGAGTTCGACCTACATCTCCTCTAGCTGGTTTCATAACAGATGCATGTGACAAGACTTGTCGAGCTGTCATATGGTCTATACGAGTGTCGCGAGTGGGATACTGACTCATGTAATGTCCATGTTGTCCACAACGAAAACAAGCTCCCGTCTCCTTATAACAGGTTCCCCCATGAGCGCGACCACAAGTCTTACAGGGTGCTCTCGTCTGGCTATTAGAACTCAAAGTATGCCGCTGACTAGCTGCTCCCTGTAGATTAGGGATAAAGAAAAAGAGGTAAAGCAGGAGAGGTGATGAATGGTCGAGAAGACGCCAACAGGTACCGAATAAAACCAATTAGTTCCAAAGAAAGACTTGGCAAAGAAAGTCTAGGGTCAAACGCGCCTTGTTCTCCCTCCCCCTCTATAAATCTGCCTACCAACCTGCTCTATTTTCTGCCTTTTTCATTCACCAAACAAAAGAAACAGAGGATACCCACCAATCCCCTGCTTTTTCATCTCCTCTTTGTCTTTGAAGAGGACGGATGATAGAGCCTATTTATACGCATTATTTAGATCCTAACCCTATGCTTGTTTGCATTATTTTGTGTACAAGATTACTGGTTTCCAGTGTTTTTGTATTTCAGGGCAACACGAGGGCCTAAGTCGGATACGCGCTAACAGGCAGCGTTTAGGACGCGCATCACACAGCCTGCGGAGCTAGCGGCGCAAATAGAAGAATTGGCAAAGTCGACCACGGTGCGCTAACCGATCGCGCTAAGCAGTATGCGTGCGCCATGCGCAGATGGTGGTGTTTCCAAATCCTGACACCACCAGATTTGGAAGTTGCCAAGGTTGAGCCTCTGAGCAGTATATAAACAAGAGAAGAAGGCTAGGGTTTCATCATCATATCATAATTCAGAGAGAGAGCGGCAGAACTGAAAAACACACGAGCTTGCTGAGAGGACCTGCGCTAGCCGACTGCGCCAGCCGAGACTGCAACCTGCACGCACTGTTTGCTATTGTTTTCTTGGACACTGTAGACATTATTTACTGTTTCTATGATGTTTACTATTAGCATGTCTAGCTAAACGCTTAGTATCGGTTGGGCATGAATCTATGAGTATTTCCTTTGAGGCTTGCGCTTAATGCATAGCTTGTTTGCTTATATTAATTTTGTGCACACTGTTGACAGCTAGTTGCATGAGTAGGGGAAGCCTTGAACCGCAATCTTACTCTTGTTGCTTGTTTGTTATATGTTAAACTAGTTGAATAGCCTGACGGTGCCGACTAGGAGTAACGCGCTAGGATAATCAGTTGCTACTGTGACAGGATTCGCAGCTGTTTAGACTAGTCTTAAGAATTAATAGCTCATGAACTTTGATCGGAACATGCGCACATGTTAGGAAGCCTTGATCGGACACTAACATTAGCAAACCAAACTATAGACATTTAGAGTCGATGATAAGGAATACACTCATAGAGGATTGTCTGCGCCGATACATCTCATAGTCATAGTACTTAATCTCTACTGCCTGCGCACGTCTAGTGCAATTCCTGCGTTTACTACTGTTTACTCGTGCATCGCGCAACCCCAGTCACTCACATCCCCAGTTTTCGTAAGTGCAGGATACTAGTTAAAGCTAATCTACTGCTTCCTTGTGGATTCGACCCCGACTTAACCGCTGTACTAAGTGGAAGAGGAAGGAATTAATTTGACGCGCACAACGACGCGTGCATCAAATTTTGGCGCCGTTGCCGGGGAAGCAACACAGATAAGCTTTAACCAGCTTAGGTTTTCTTTTAATAGTTAGTTATTTCTGTTTGCTTTATTTTCGTTGTTGTTTCTGACAGCGCGCAATCACCATTGGCCTGCGCAACCTTGAAACAGTTGCGCTGTGCAGATTCTAGTTGCGCACTGACAGACGCAACAGCTTAGTTATCTTTTAATTTCGTTTTCTTTGAGATTTAGAACAGGTCATGGAGGATAACAGTGTCGTTGGGGACAACTTAGGGGACAGAACCCCAGAGGAAGCAAGTGCGCATAACCGCGCAGCCCTGTTCAGAGAGGAAGTGCAGCGCGAGGTTGAAGCAAGGAGGGCCGCTGAAGTGTATCATGTGCCACCTGTGCAACAGGCCGCGCGACGTAGAACAGTGCGCGAGATGTCAGCCCCACTCACAGTTAACCAGCCATGCTGCATCGTGCTTCCACCAGACGGTCATTTGAACTAAGAAGCTCGCTCATTCATCACATGCCCAAGTTCCACGGGATGAACAACGAAAATCCAGTCAAGCATGTGCGAGAGTTCTTAGTCATTTGCGAGAATATGAAGGCCGAAGGGGAGAGCGATGAGGCGCTGAAGATGAAGGCATTCCCATTTTCACTGTGTGATACAGCCAGACATTGGTTGATGAACTTACCCGCAGGATCAATTCACACATGGGAGCAGCTGCAGAAGAAGTTCCTCGACAAATTTTATCCCGCAGCAAAGATCGCGCTACTCAGAAGGGAGCTGGCCGCACCTAGGCAGAGCGCAGGAGAGTCGCTGTCAGAGTATTACGAGCATTTCAGGGAGCTAGAGGCCAACTGCTACAATCACGGCCTGCCCCAGAATGTGCTGATAGAGAATTTCCTGAATGGACTGCTGCCCATGGAGCTGAGATTATTGAACGCATGCGCAGGAGGCGACATTTGCAATATGTACCCAGAAGACGCGTGGCAGCTGATAGAAGACTCTGCTGGTCAGGTAAGACATCAGCTAACACTTGAAAACAGTCGTGCTCGTTCTGTGCATCAGGTAGAAACAAGCGCTGAGATCAAGGAAATGAAGGCCATGCTGCAAAAGTTGATGAGTGCGCAAAGCGCACAACCAGTTGCGCCAAAGGTATGCGAATTCTACAATTCCACCGAGCACAAAACCGATACATGTCCCACGCTGTTTGAGGAATCTGGAGATGTCAATGCTCTTGGAGGATGGGATAACAGAGGGCCACAGAGACAGAATCAGCCGCGTTTTGGACTGCCCGCAAATGGGTTCAGATGGAAGGAGGAAAACAATTTCCAGAGGTAGTCCGCGGATCAGCGCGCGCCACAGCAGACGTAACAAGCTGCGCTCTACAATCCACCGCATCGTCGCACTGACGCACCAGCGCATAACAACCAGCAACCGAGGCGATCTTTGGAAGATATCGTGGGGCAGCTAGCAGACACAGTGCGCAAAAATGACGAGAAGTATGACAAGCGGTTCGAATCCATTGAAAAGCAGCTATCACAGATCGCTACCACGGTGTATGAGCTAAAGAAGAGCGATGGCAACCTGCCTTCGCAAGTGATTCAGAACCCCAAAGGAGGAGTCAATGCCGTGACCCTAAGGACTGGGCGCACGATAGGAACAGAGCAGACCACGCAGGCGCCCGCGCAACCAGTCGCGCAAGTCCCGGATCCGGCGGAGCAGAATGCGCAACCGGAGCAAGACGCGCAACCAGAAGTGCCAGCCACAAGCCAGCAGGGCGAAGCGCCAGGTATGACACAATTAAAAGACAAGGGCACAAATCGTACTAACATACCTGCACCTTCCCCTGTGCAGGAACCATCGGCTAGGAAGGAAGCGCTCGACAAGGAGCTCTACGAGTTATTCAGTAAGGTGGAAATAAACATTCCCCTTATTGAAGCAGTTCGGAAAATCCCTAGGTACGCCAAGTTTTTAAAGGAGTTGTGCACAAACAAGCGATGGAAAGGCGAGTGCGCACAGGTAATGCTAAATGCGCAGGCCTCAGCCATCGTGCAACACAAGGTACCACCTAAGTGCCGAGACCCAGGTACATTCACCATCCCTTGCACTCTAGGTAGTACCACGGTGAGCAATTGCATGATTGATTTAGGCGCATCCATAAATTTTCTACCCTATCCCTATATGCGACATTGCGCCTTGGACCACTTAAGCCTGCAGGTCTCACCATTCAGCTAGCAGATCGGTCGTGCAAACAACCTGCGGGCATGATAGAGGATGTTCTTGTGCGAGTAGGAGAGCTGGTGTTCCCAGCATATTTTTATGTGCTAGAAATGGAGGGTGAATCGAGCACCAGCAGCGCGCAGATCCTACTATGCAGACCATTTCTGATGACCACGCGCACAAAGATAGACGTATGGAGGGGCACGCTCTCCATGGAGGTTGATGGCGAAGAAATCCATTTCAACATATTTAAGGGGATGCAGCACCCTCATGAAGACGCCACAGTGCACGCGATGGACAACATAGATGACTTGGTCGCAGATGCGCAATGCGCAAGCGGAGAAAATGGACCTGAGACACTGGCACAAGCAGAGTTGGAGGAGCAGGAAGAGGAGCTGAGCAGTGCTGAACCAGAACTCAAACAGGTACACGATATAGTTCATATTTGCACTGCTAATAAAATCTTGCCCTCTATTGAACAGGCACCCAAGGTCGAACTGAAGCAACTCCCAGAGCACCTCAAATACATTTTCTTAGGAAACGAAGACACCCTGCCAGTGATTATAAAGAAGGGATTAGAAAAAGAGCAGGAGGCGCAATTACGGCAGGTGCTGCGCAGGAACCAGCGCGCTATAGGATGGACACTTGCTGATCTGCGTGGAGTGAGCCCAGACGTGTGCATACATAGAATTCTATTGGAAGATGGTGCCAAACCATCCAGGGAGGCTCAGCGCAGATTAAACCCGAATATGATGGAGGTAGTGCAGAAGGAGATCCTTAAGCTACTCGACGCAGGATTCATTTACCCCATCTCAGACAGCAAATGGGTCAGTCCAGTGCACGTTGTGCCAAAGAAGGGAGGAATCACAGTGGAAGAGAATGCGCAGGGCGAGCTAGTTCCCAAGCGCATACAAACTGGATGGCGCATGTGCATCGACTACAGGAAGCTTTACGCAGTCACGCGCAAGGACCATTTCCCGCTACCCTTTATGGACCAAATGCTGGACAGATTAGCAGGTAAGCCCTACTTTTGCTTTTTGGACGGATATTCAGGGTACAACCAGATACCCATAGCTGCGGAGGATCAGGAGAAGACCACATTTACTTGCCCATTCGGTACGTTTGCGTTTCGGCGCATGTCATTTGGGCTGTGTAACACGCCAGGTACGTTCCAACGTCTAGTCATGAGCATTTTTTCTGATATGATTGGTATATGCATAGAAGTGTTCATGGATGATTTTACTGTGTATGGAGCTACCTTTGATGCATGCTTAACTCATCTTGATAAGGTCTTAGCGCGCTGCATTTCTAAGAACCTAGTGCTCAATTATGAAAAATGTCATTTCATGGTGACGCATGGTGTAGTACTAGGACATATCATCTCAGAGGAGGGGATCAAGGTAGATAAAGCTAAAATTGATCTTATTTACAATCTACCTTATGCCACTAGCGTGCGCGATGTGAAATCATTCCTTGGGCATGCCGGGTTTTACAGGCGCTTTATAAAAGATTTTTCTAAGATTTGTATACCCCTGTCTAACCTCTTGCAAAAGGATGTGTGTTTCGAATTTACTGATGAGTGCAGGGCCGCATTTGACAAGCTAAAGGAGGCGCTGACCAGTGCGCCAGTGATGCGCGCGCAGACTGGAACCTGCCATTTGAACTGATGTGCGACGCAAGCGATTATGCAGTAGGTGCAGTCCTGGGGCAGCGAGTGGACAAGAAGCCGCACGCCATTTATTATGCATCGCGCACACTGGACGCTGCGCAGAGGAACTACACCACCACGGAGAAGGAGCTTCTGGCAATTGTGTTTGCACTGGAGAAGTTCCGTGCATATGTTCTAGGCGCCAGGGTCATCATATACACAGACCACGCAGCCATCCGCTACCTAATGTCCAATAAGGAAACTAAGCCGCGCCTGATGCGCTGGGTGCTCCTACTTCAGGAATTTGACTTGGAGATCAAAGATAAGAAGGGCACGGAGAACACAGTCGCAGACCACCTGAGCAGGATCGTGAAAGAGGAGGAGCCAGGGCAGATCATGGAGACATTTCCTGACGAGCATCTGATGGCGCTGACAGGTAAGGTACCATGGTATGCGCACATTGCGAATTACCTGGTCACAGGTACGTTTCCTCCGCATGTCAATAAAACCCAGTGCATGAGATTGAAACATGAGTCCAAGCATTACCTTTGGGATGATCCATATATGCTCAGAATTGGGCCTGATCAGATTTTAAGGCGCTGCGTGCCTGACCATGAATTTAACTCAGTTTTGATGTTTTGTCATGCGCACGCATGTGGAGGACACTTCGGTCCAAAGCGCACCAGCAGAAAGGTCCTGGACTGCGGATTTTATTCGCCGCACCTGTTTAGAGACGCATATGAATACTGCAAGAACTGTGATAGGTGCCAGCGCACAGGGAGCATATCAACGCGCAACGAGATGCCGCAGATGCCGAAGGCGAAATACCCAAAGCGTGGCGAGGTGGGAAAACAGACCACCTTTCCTCTGGAAGTCGAGCTAAGGAAGGCGGGCGCGGGAGTAAACGCGTGCGCCGACCTGCGCAGATAGACCAAGGAGGGAGAGCGAAGCGGTGTTCCATAGCTGTTATCCGGAGGCCGAGACTGGAACCGTTCTGGAAAATATGGGAACCGTAGACAGTGCTGTACAAAAGAAAGAATACTAGCAGATGATATGCGCTACAAAAAGAATCAGCATGCGCACAGATAAGCCCAGCGTGCGCAAAGTCCACAAAGAAAATCATCAAAGGCTTGAGTTCCCAGAAAGTGCGCGGAAGAATCACGCACGGGAAGAAGCTGCGCTGTTAACCATATACCCATCCTCGAAGTGAGAGCTGACGACCCGGAGCCTATGAAGAGCTACCTCCCAGCCATCCGAAATGATCTTCATCCCAGCTGAGAGGTAATGAATTGCGGAATTATTATATTAGAACTGTTGAAGGCAGTTGCGCGCAGGTGGTAGAGCAGCGCAAGGTGATCAGGAGTGCAGATCGCGCCAGAGTGCAAGACTGTGCGCTAGACTCCAGAGAGGTAATGGTATCCGTGCTTTGAGTGCTTGTTCGGGACGAACAAGGGGCAAGTGTGGGGGGTTTGATAGAGCCTATTTATACGCATTACTTAGATCCTAACCCTATGCTTGTTTGCATTATTTTGTGTACAAGATTACTGGTTTCCAGTGTTTTTGTATTTCAGGGCAAAACGAGGGCCTAAGTCAAATACGCGCTAACAGACAGCGTTTAGGACGCGCATCACACAGCCTGCGGAGCTAGCGGCGCAAACAGAAGAATTGGCAAAGTCGACCACGGTGCGCTAACCGATCGCACTAAGCAGTATGCGTGCGCCATGCGCAGATGGTGGTGTTTCCAAATCCTGACACCACCATATTTGGAAGTTGCCAAGGTTGAGCCTCTGAGCAGTATATAAAGAAAAGAAGGCTAGGGTTTCATCATCATATCATAATTCAGAGAGAGAGCGGCAGAACTGAAAAACACACGAGCTTGCTGAGAGGACCTGCGCTAGCCGACTGCGCCAGCCGAGACTGCAACCTGCACGCACTGTTTGCTATTGTTTTCTTGGACACTGTAGACATTATTTACTATTTCTATGATGTTTACTACTAGCATGTCTAGCTAAACGCTTAGTATCGGTTGGGCATGAATCTATGAGTATTTCCTTTGAGACTTGCGCTTAATGCATAGCTTGTTTGCTTATATTAATTCTGTGCACACTGTTGACAGCTAGTTGCATGAGTAGGGGAAGCCTTGAACCGCAATCTTACTCTTGTTGCTTGTTTGTTATATGTTAAACTAGTTGAATAGCCTGACGGTGCTGACTAGGAGTAACGCGCTAGGATAATCAGTTGCTACTGTGACAGGATTCGCAGCTGTTTAGACTAGTCTTAAGAATTAATAGCTCATGAACTTTGATCGGAACATGTGCACATGTTAGGAAGCCTTGATCGGACACTAATATTAGCAAACCAAACTATAAACATTTAGAGTCGATGATAAGGAATACACTCATAGAGGATTGTCTGCGCCGATACTTCTCATAGTCATAGTACTTAATCTCTACTGCCTGCGCACGTCTAGTGCAATTCCTGCGTTTACTGCTGTTTACTCGCGCATCGCGCAACCCCAGTCACTCACATCCCCAGTTTTCGTAAGTGCAGGATACTAGTTAAAGCTAATCTACTGCTTCCTTGTGGATTAGACCCCGACTTAACCGTTGTACTAAGTGGAAGAGGAAGGAATTAATTTGACGCGCACAACGACGCGTGCATCAACGAAGGAGAAGAGAAGAAGAGGTTGTTCTAAAGCCAGACCCACCCTCACCAGAAAACCCTCATCCTCCTTCCGCCTCCGCAGCGCCAACCTCAATTCTCTCCGCCTTCGCCGCACCTTCGACCTCTTCGACAAAAATGGCGATGGGATCATCACTGTAGACGAGCTCAACCAGGCTCTTGGAATCCTCGGCCTCGGCTCCGACCTCTCTGACCTCAACTCCATGGTCGAGTCCTACATCAAGCTTGGCAATGCAGGTTTGCAGGTTTACTATACGAAGACTTTGTGAGCTTCCACCGCACTTTGGACGATTATTTGTTTTGCGAGATCGTTGAGAAGACGTCCGAGTTAGAATAGGAGAATGCTGATCTAACGGAGGCGTTCAAGGTGTTTGATGTGGACGGCGACGGGTACACTTCCGCACAGGAATTACAGATGGTTTTGGAGAAGCTGGGATTCGCGGAGAGCAAGGAGATGAAGAGAGTGGAGGAGATGATAGGGGTGGTTGATCGGAATCATGACGGGCTGGTGGATTTCTTCGAGTTTAAGGATATGGTGGGTAACGTCCTAGTTAGATCGTCTTGATCGATCCCACTCAAATCCTCTTCTGTTCTTCTTCTTCTATTCTGGGTGTTCTTACTAGGATTATTAATGCATTGGAATAGGATCTACAACAATTCTATTTTTGCTTGTTAGGACAGGAGGCCCTCTTCTATATATCTATTATAATATAGATTGCACAGGCTTTTAAATTTAGTATAAATTAATCAGAGTCCTAAATTAGTACATCTCCAAACTAAGGACACGTTCATTTCAACATCATTTAATTTCAATTACTTAAAATTAAATATTTAAGTCAAATACTTCAAATTTTATATTTTTAATAAATATTTTTATATAACATTAATAAGCATATAACTACCACATAAATTTTAATATTACACATATGAATATTATAAAATTACGATCAAGTGTAGTACAATTTAAATATCATCATCTTCATTCATGTAGATTTCCATTAAGATTTCTTGTTTGTATTCTAGAATTTGAGATGCTATCATATCGCGGACTTTGTTCATCTACTTGTTTCGATGCATTAATAAGTTAAAATATGTAGTCTCCTCCACCAAATCATTTTATCAAATGGGTGTCATAAATTTGTTCATGCAAATGAAGATGTCTAAGCAAATGTAGCTAAAATTATATTAATTAGGCGTAGATGATACTTTGAGATATGATTTAAGAGTATCTTCCATGTATTCTTCAAGATACGAAATGTTCTTTCAGTCGTGGTTCGTAAAGATGAATGTCGGTAATTAATTTATTCATAAATTCAGTAAGTTGACCAACATAGTTAAATGCTGGCATATGATAATGAATTCAATTTTTTTATAAAAGGCTAAATATCCGAATCTACTTTGTTTTACAGAATCAACCGAATAATATTATTCAATAAAATAACAAGTTCACTGGTATTATTTAACATCAAGATTTAATCGCTCCAAACGAATGAAGAACATGTAACCATGGATATGAAATTGTCTTAGAAGTGCAAATTTTGCTTCCTTGAGACTTAATTTTCAAAATAGTACTTATTTACTTAAAGTTTGCACAAACTTTAAGCAAGCTCACATACATTTGCATTGCATTACATTTACGATTTTGTTTTATAGTTGCATTTTCATTCTAAAGCCACTCAAGGCCTTATCCCAGCTCAAAGGAGCACCCAACTCTGAAAATCCAAGGCAACACCACCATTAACTCTTTCCTTTAAGGGAACGAACAAAAACCTCATCTTAAGTATCAAGGTAAAGTCTTACGCTTCTCTCTAGCCTTTTCGTTTCGGCATGTCGTTCCTCTAATATATTTGTTTTGGTTATGGCATCCATTGACAATACGTCTATATGTTATTCTGGCGGGATGCTACAGCAACCTGTGAAGACAGCAGCTCGAACATCTTGAAGACATTCAACCGAGGACTTTCAGCCAACTGCCTAGAGTTAGGATCGATGTCCGAGGATAATTTCCTAATCGTTTTAAGAATTTTCCACAAGAATAGATTTCCCAAATCAACCATCAAAGATTGAGTTAACGATATGGTTTCAAAAAGGATTTTTAGAAAAAAGGTTGCTACAACCATATCGCAACAAACTCCTAAGATCTTGAAACTGCCAAAAGAGTTTTAAATTGTGAAGAGCATCGCCCGCACAGAGATACAGAACTCACATGGATAAGAAAAGAGAAATAGTTAGAAGCTCGAGTGCATAGAGAAAGAGTTGTGAGTGCATGAGCTAAGGGCGATCACGACTAGCAGAGTCTGATCCAAGCTTGATCATCATAGCGCAACTGGAGTGGAGCCTCGTTGAAGGATCATGTACAAATCTTTGAAGAATCGTCGCTGGTGAATCTGTCATGGACGATTAGAGGGCAAAGCAAAGTTCCTGACAGTTGATAGGAGATCATTTATCAAGGGGGAGCATCACGAGAGTCGGGAGAACTCGTGAAGGTTTGACTGCTCAGCTAGAACAGCTTGGAGAGTCGTGGACATATGCTATTGGAGCAACTTGATACAATAAGTTGCTATAGCATCCTGTCACAACACTTTGTAATAGAATAGGCTAAGTCTGAGCAGTCAGAGCTGTAGCTTTCTATAACTTCATAGTGTTGAGTAGTTGACAGTGTAAGCTGGTCTGTGTGATCTGACAAAGCAAAGGTTCAAACTAGGTTAGAAGTAAAGGTTAGTCTAGCATAGGCTGAGATCTGTTACCCTTGTACTTTAACTGTGCATAGTGAAATCTTGAGGACTAAAGAAAAGTCCTCCCAGACGTAGGCACTGGCCGAACTGGGTAACCAAATTATTTAAGTCTTAAAGGTTCGGCCTTCAAAGAATTTATTTCTGCAAGTGACCCAGAAGGTTGCTATAGCAACCTGTTGCGTCAAGACTCTAACAACGCGTCAAATTTCAATTGGTGCCCGAGCAAGTTACTCGACGCACAGAGTGGAATCCAGACGTGCGTGGCTACTAACTGAGGTCAACATGAAGGAAGGACAAAGCACTAGCAGACCACCACTACTTGAAGGAGGAAACTATGGATATTGGAAAGATCGCATGAAAGCTTTCTCAAGGCTATAGATGAAAAGGCTTGGAGAGCAGTAATCTCGGAGTGGGGACACCCCTTGGAGATGGATAGCGCTGGAATAGGGCAAAAGAAACCTGAAGACAGATGAACAGTTGAAGAAGCAGCTATAGCATCCGGCAACTCCAAAGCTCTCAATGCAATATTTGTCGTGGTTGATGCAAACAACTTCAAACTAATCTCAAACTGCGACATTGCCAAATATGCTTGAGACATCCTGGAGACATCACATGAGGGGAAAGACAAAGTAAAAACATCGAGAATGCATGTACTAACAATATATCTACCATGTTTCGATATCAACTCTACTCAATCTGGTTAATTACCTCAGACCCAATCATCTTTTTGATCCTTAACCTAATTTCGTTCTAACATGCAGTCATCCAAATCAACGATCAACAATGATAAAATGGTGGAATGAAGCATAATAGAATTGAAAAACATAAACTTGCATTAGACTAAACTAATATTCGTACAAATCACATGAAATCAGGTTACGGGCATGGGATCCGTAGGATCCCAGAACTAAAAGACTACTCGCTACTCATGGTGATTACTACCAACACAAGAATGAAGAGAATATAGAACGAAGAACCCATGACTATGATCGTCAATCCAAGCTTGTCTCTTCTCTCCTGCGTTCGTTGTCCAAATCTTCCAACCCTTGTGAATGAGCCCTAAATTTCTATTTAATACTCAAAATCAATTGGGATGATTTTTATAATTAAGTTCCAGGCCGGTTTGGTGTCAAACCGGCGGTTCAGTATCCAAACCGCCTGTTCAATTGATAAACCGCCGATTATACATTGAACCGGCCTGTCTTAGTGAATTATGAAAATTTGCACTTTGGGTCGGTTCAACACCAAACCGCCGGTTTGACCAGTAAACCGGTGGTTTGACTAGTGAACAGGCGGTTCTTAGTGGAATCGGGCTACTGTTCACTCAGCACTGTAAATCAAGTTTTCTTGCATTTTTGACCATCTAAACCTTCGAATTACGTTGTGGTAAACTATAATGTTGTATCCCTTTGCGTTAGCTTTCCAACAAGATATAGCATGCCTCAATCGAATAAGAATCATGTTCTTGGCAAGCCTTTGATGGCGAATAGGTCAATCTGCCTAGATTTGGTCTGTATTCGTTTGAATCTTTGTGTTTTGCCTTATTTTGCTCCAAAAGGATTACAAAGCCTCGATATAATATAATTTGACCTGAAATGAGATTAGAATGGTAAAAACACAATGAAAATTTCGGGAGAGGAGTGAAATTCATATCGAATGAAGCGAATAATCGATAAGAAATTAACCGATCATCTGATCATACAGACTAGCGTACACTGTCACAATCCAGTAATAGAATGCTATAGCTCTTGATCACACAGATTCAACCTATTCTAAAACAATGTGTTACGACTATAGCAACTTACAATGTCAAGTTGCTTCCCCAGCTACTGTCCAAGACTCTACAAGCTCTCTCGCTGAGCAGTCAGACCATCACAAGTACTCCTGACTTTGGTGACGCTCCCCCTTTATCAGTGACCACCTGTCAACTATCCGGGACGCTTCTCTGCTCTTAGCTTATAGTTCGTGATCGGTTTTCCCAAGGCGATACTTCAACGACTTGTGTACTTGATCCCGCAACGAGGCTTCGCTCCAGTTGAACTCTGACGATCAAGCGTTGAACAGACTCTTCCAGTCCTGTTCACTCTCTGCTCATGCACTCCCACTTCTCAGACTCTGCGCTCTAGCTTCTAGCTCTTGTTCTTTGCTTATGAGTTGTGTGATGTCCTTCTTCTGTAAAGGCGCGTTGCCTTGATATACTGATTGCCTTCGAGGAATAAAGAAATCCTAGTTCCACTTGGACAGCGACTACTTTCTAAGCCCTTTTTAGCAATACAAGATATATTCCAAGATCTTAGGAGGTTGTTAAGATATGGTTGAAACAAACTTCTATCTAAAAGCCCTTTTGAGAAATCATATCTTTTGCATGGGCAATCCGAGTTGAATCTGCGATCTGTTGCTGCGGGGAATTCCTACAAAGAATAGGAAACTCGCCCAGACGCCAACCCTCGACTTTTGGTAGATGATAAAAAAACCACGGATGCCTTTCTTCGCGAAGCTCCAGCTGTAGTCTTCTCAGGATGTTGTAGAATCTTGCTGTATCAGCTTGTAGCCATTTTTTCAATGAATGTCATACACCATAACAATCTCCCCCTTGGCATTTTTGGCAAAACCCAAGGCATCGGGCTCATCTTCCTCAGTTTGGTGCACTCCATCATTTGCTACTCTTTACTATGTTGTTGGCGGTGAACCATGTACAAACAATTGATAATCCTTCTCCCCCTTTTTTGTCACAAAAGGCATGGAGGATCATTAAACCTAGTCTGGTACCACACATAGACCCAAGGCGGATCTCAGTGTCTCAAAGCGTGCTCCATCTAAGGGTTTTGTAAGGATATCTTCCAACTGTTTCTCAGTTGGTACATGTCGTAGAGTGATGATCTTCTTCTCTACTAACGCTATGTTCTTTTGAACTGATAAAGTATAAATATAAGTAAATATAAGTACATATAAGTAAATATAAATAAATATAACTATTCATCATATCTTTCACCACCACCACTGTTCATCACCACCACAACAACCACCATAAAAACACCACCACCACCACCACCACTTACATTACCATCACCACAACCACCATAAAAACATCACCACTACTATTCATCATCACCAACACCACAACCCCCATAAAAATATTACCACCACTATTCATCATCTCTTTCATCAAAACACCACCACCACTATTCATCAGAACATACTTATATTGTGGTGGTGTAGGTGGTAGTAGTGTTGTGGTAATGGTGGTGGTGGTGGTGTGTGTGGATGTGTTGTGGTGTTATGTTGCGAAAAGATATGATGAATAGTAAATATAAGTACAAATAAGTGTATATAAGTAAAGTAATAAATTTAAGTACAACGTATAAGTGCAAAAGAAACAGGATCCATAAGAAAAATCCTAACTGCTTCCGCCGACTCTCTTCGGCTATTCCAGCCGTTCCGGCCATTATGGCTCCGCCTAACCCACCCGATGCGATCCCTCATGCCATGAAACCCCCAGACCCGAGTAACGGTGGAGGATCGCAACCTCCCATAACCGGCGCTAGATCCTTTGCTGCGGCTGTTGTCCCGAAATTCAACGCCCTAGGGCTTCGTCACGTTATCCCGAAAATTCAGCTGCCTAACCGCCAATATGGTGTGGAAGATGGAGTCCCTGCCATCAGCTTTTCCATCTCAGAATACCAAGCCATTACTCAACGATTAACTCATACGTTGGCGGTAAAGTTTCAGATTGGCCGACCGCCATTGAAGGCTTTTGCGGACTTTATTTCTGCTAATTGATTTGTGAAAGGAAGAGTTTCGATCAGTAGTAATTGGGATGACCGTCATGTGGTTGTACTTCTCGATTCTGAAGCTGATATCAACGCTACCCTAACATGGCCTTATCTTAAGGTTCAACATTGTGGCTTCCGATTGTTCCGATAGTCTCCAGAATATAATCCAAAGAAAGAATCCACACATGTCACCAAGTGGCTTCGTCTCTCTGACCTTCTAATGGAATTCGCGAATCGCGCATGTCTCAAGGCCATCCTTGGTTCTTTCTTCAATTTTCTAGACATCGATGACAGGACTAAGGAGATGAAATCCCTGCATGTGCACGAACTTGCGTGGAGTTAGATGTTGCTAAGGCCATTCTGGCCAAGGTTTGGATTAATCGTGGTGCGGATGGTTTCTTCCAGGATATTGTTGTTGAGGGATCTCTGTCATATTGCCTACGTTGTAAGATGCATGGTCATGATATAGGCTCGTGTAAAAGGGCAGCCAAAGAAAATGCTAAGGTGACTACTACCTTTCCTCATACCCAAAATTATGCTGCTGAATCTACTCAAGATAAACCAAAGGCTACTAGGGATGGTTGGACTGAGGTTCATCGCCGTATGAAGAAAGATAAGGCTCTGCATGGTAATGCTTGTAGAGTTACCTTCACGGAGAACTAGATCTGAAGCTAGACATGAGACACAGATTTCTAAGCCAGTACCTATCTCACCCCCTCCTGGTATGAGGCAAACACTACAAGGTCTTGATGAGGTAATCATACCTGGTCTACAACTATCAATAAATTCTCACCATGTTGGCACCTCCAATAATCCTGAGACAGAGATTACCGTTATGGACACGATTCAACAAATGACTGGTGAAAAGGAGCTGTCTGCGACCGTTATTCATGAAGGGGAAGAGGTTACTTCCTTAGTGGCTTTGGGTACGGACAGGGAGGACCATACTATGTCCCTCTCAGCGTCAATTATTACACAATCTTCTAAGGGAGATATTGCTTCTCAGTCCATCAATATAGAGCAGGCTACTTGCCCAATGAGGAATGAATATTCGATTCATACCCCGACTCCTCGTGCTAAGGAGATACACCCACGTGCTTGTAAGGTGATCAAAGGTCTCAGTTCTCGTAAAAGACAAATTACTCGACTAAGACGGTTTTGGTTGGAGGTCAAGACATGGAGATATCAAGCCCCCTTAAAGCCATTTTAGTCCATGTAAACTCTGACCAAATATCCTATAACACTTCTACGGTTGATGATCCCTCGTCATCAACCGTCCCCAATGTATAAAATCAGTTGCTGGAATGCGAGAGGTGTTTGGAATCGAAGCAGTACTACTACCCACCTCAAAGATTTGTGTGTGCTTCATCAGTTGGATTTTCTGGTGATCATAGAACCAAAGATTCAGCATGAACGACTTGGAGGTGTGGCTCGTCAGCTAGCTTTTGATAATTTTGCTCATGGAGAGTCTGTTAACAGACACATTTGGGTCATTTGGAGGAACACTGTCAGCATGGACGGGTTTATCTGAGATGTGTGGAATGATTAACCGAGATTCAAGGAGACACCTAGGAGTTTGAGAAGATCCGTAGAAATTTGGAACGCCTAAAAGTTTGGAGAACACATGAAAGTTCGTGAGAGTTTTAATTCCTAGCATTTAGTCCTATTCTAAAGATAGTAGTCCTCTATTGTATAAATGAGGCATACATGTATTCTTGTCAAAGTAGCCATTTTTGAATAGAAGAAAACACAGAGCATTTGCCCAAACGTTTTTGAGTTGCCCGGTGCATTGTTTCCTCTTGTTTTCTTCCATACACGCTTGTAATTGAATTCAACATTTGGTATCAGAGCAAACATCTTTGAGAATGTCTACGGCAGACAATAACAAAATGGTGGTACCTGCAATCGGCAAACGGAGTGGTGCAAAAGAGAGCTCCATCTCCCTCCAGTACCCCATGTTATCCCGCAGCAACTATGCAACTTGGGCCATCAAGATGCATGTGTACATGGATGCGCAAGGCGTATAGGACGCCATTGAACCATCAACGGATGAAGCTGTTGAGACCAGGCGTGACAAAATGGCGTTGGCTGCCATTTATCAAGCCATTACAGAGGATGTGTTGCTGCTGGTTGCGGAAAAGAAAACCGCAAAAGAAGCCTGGGATATGTTGAAGACGATGCACCTTGGAGCAGACCGTGTGAAGAACGCGAGAGTTCAAACTCTAAAATCTGAATTTGAACTTCTTCGGATGAAGGAAACTGATAACGTAGATGATTTCGCAATGAAACTTTCCACAGTTGTGAGCAAAGTACGATCTCTAGGTGAGAAGATAGACGAGTCATATGTGGTACGCAAGTTGCTTCGTGCAGTACCAGCCCGGTTTCTACAAGTTGTCACCACCATCAAGCAGGTTGGTGATATCGACAACATGTCGTTCGAAGAGGTCGTGGGAAGGCTGAAAACGTACGAGGAGCGTATCGGTGTTCTCAGTGAAACCGATGACACACATTTGGTGCTTACAAAGGAAGAATGGACGGCAAAAATGAAGAAGGAAGGGGCTGAACATCAGCAGAACCCTAGACATAACAACGGGCAAAACAATCGTGGACGAGGAGGAGGCCGTACGCGAGGAAGAGGACGTGGACGAGGCAGAAGCAACGAGTCCTCAAAACATGGTGGGAGGAAAGAGCCTGGTGGGAAGGACAAGAGCAAGGTAAAATGCTATAACTGTGGTGATTATGGTCATTACAGTGCTGAATGCACTAAACTCCGTCGCAAACGTGAGGAAGCTAACCTGGCACACACAAATGAGGATGAAACAATGTTGTTGATGGCGCTGTGCATCGAAGAAATGCAAGAGATGATACTATTGAATGAGGATGGTACTACATCTCAAAGCCAAGACGAGTCCAGCATGTGGTATCTCGACAATGGAGCAAGCAATCACATGACGGGGGAGAAGAATATGTTTCATGAACTCGATGAAAAGGTCAGTGGCCAGGTGAAATTCGGTGATGGCTCCACGGTCCGAATCAAAGGCAAAGGCTTCATACTTCTCAAACGCAAAAACAGAGATCAAAGGTTACTTCCTAACGTCTATTTCATTCCAAGCTTGCAAAGTAATATTTAGCCTTGGTCAACTTGCGAAAGAAGGAAGTAGGATCGTTATGCAGGGAACTTTCTTATGGGTGTATGACAAGTTTGATGAACTGCTAATCAAGGTGAAACACTCCTACGATCGCCTGTACAAGATCAGACTCGAGGCATGTAAGTCGGTATGTCTCGCAACAAGTTTAGTTGAGCCGGCATGGCTGTGGCATGCACGGCTAGGTCACCTAAACTTCAATGCCATGAAAGCTCTTGGAGAAAAGGAAATGGTAGTGGGTGTACCAAAATTAGAACATCCCATGGAAGTGTGTGACTGCTGCATGGCTGCCAAACAAGCTCGCTCTCCATTTCCAGCACGAGCAACATTTCGAGCGAAGGAGCGACTTGAGCTAGTGCACACTGACCTGTGTGGTCCGATCACACCTGAAACCAATGCAGGTAACAAATACTTCATGATCCTTATTGACGAATTTAGCAGAATGACGTGGGTTTATATGTTGAAAACCAAAAGCGAAGCACCAAACGCATACGAGAAATTCAAGAGACTGGTGGAGAATCAATGTGAGCATCGGCTAAAGGTCTTAAGAACTGACCGAGGGGGTGAGTTCACGTCTCATCAATTTGCAGAAATGTATAGTGGAGATGGTGTTAGGAGGCATCTCACCGCTCCTTACTCCCCACAACAAAACGGGGTAGTCAAGAGAAAAAACAGAACGGTCATGGAGATGGCACGGAGCCTGCTCAAGTCCATGTCACTACCAGCAAGCCTTTGGGGAGAAGCTGTACGTCATGCAGTGTATATACTGAATCGAGTACCAACTCGAGCCCTTGTTAACACAACTCCGTACGAAGCCTGGTACGAAAAGAAACCAAACCTGGAGCACATTCGTGTATTTGGTTGCGTCGGTCACGTGAGAACTTCAGGTACTCATACAAAGAAACTTGACGATCGAAGTACTCTAATGGTTCACTTCGGCGTAGAAGAAGGCTCCAAAGCCTACAGAATGTACGACCCCATGACAAGAAGAGTACATGTGAGCAGAGATGTTCGTTTTGAGGAGCATAGAAAGTGGGAGTGGAGTAAGGATGCAAGCAAGAATGATCAAGCATGGTTTACATTCCGGATTGGTGATGCTAAGATTGTCCAAAACATGGGCCAAACACAAGAAGAGTGTGTCAAAACGCCAATAATAAGGCAACCTAATCATACAGCAAGCCATGATAGAGAGCTGGATGCATCGAGAGAAGAAGACAGATCCTCATCCACTAAGGAAATGCCAAGAAAGTTCAGAAGTGTCCAAGAGCTCTACGATGAAACTGAGGAGGTATTCTTAGAACCTGAAGAACTTTTTTTGCTAATTAATGAAGAGCCTACTACATATAATGAGGCTGCAAGAAGTAAAGATTGGCAAGAAGCAATGCAACAGGAAATTCAGTCCATAGAGAAAAACAAGACATGGCACTTGACGGAGCTACCACCAGGACACAAAGCCATCGGTGTAAAATGGGTATATAAGTTGAAGAAAGATTTAAACGGTGATATCGTCAAGCACAAAGCTCGACTCGTGGCAAAAGGCTATGTTCAGAAGAAGGGAGTCGACTTTGAAGAAGTATTCGCACCAGTGGCAAGAATGGAAACGGTGAGGTTGTTACTCGCTTTAGCTGCACAAAGAAAATGGCTCGTGCATCATCTCGACGTCAAAATGGGTTTCTTGAACAGAAACTTAGAAGAAGAAGTTTATGTGACTCAACCAGAAGGATTTGTGAAGGAAGGAAGTGCACACATGGTGTACAAACTGAGCAAGGCCTTGTATGGTTTACGACAGGCACCAAGGGCATGGAACACTCGGTTAAACCAGACCATGAGAGACCTTGGATTCATTCGATGCCCTCAATAGCAGGCTGTATACAAAAGGACTGAAGAAGGTAACACGCTAATAGTGGGAGTATATGTCGATGACTTGATCGTAACTGGAACTGACCCAAGCAGTATCGATGTTTTCAAGCATCAAATGATGGAAAGATTCGAAATGAGCGACTTAGGGTTGCTCTCCCACTACCTTGGCATCGAAGTGAAACAAAAGAAAGGGCGTATATGTTTGAGACAAAGGTCATACGCAAAAAGGATCCTTGCTCGAGCTGGAATGAGTGAATATAACTCATCCAAATATCCAATAGAAGCGAAGCTGAAGCTGTGTAAAGATAAGGAGGGAGTTGATGTGAACTCGACCGATTTCAGAAGTATAGTTGGAAGCCTCATATACTTACTCCACACCCGACCAGATCTCTCTTACTCGGTGGGGATCGTGAGTAGATACATGAAAGAACCAAAGGAATCTCACCTGTCCGCAATCAAACATATTTTGAGGTACATCAAAGGAACACTCAATTTTGGTTTGATATATTCAAGTGATCAGCAAGAAAAACTGCTTGGATTCTGTGATAGTGATCTTGCGGGAGATATAGATGATCGGAAAAGCACAAGCGGAGTTGTGTTCTATTTTGCAGGAAAGATCATTACATGGTGTTCGAAGAAGCAGGAGACGGTTGCACTATCGTCATGTGAAGCAGAATTCATGGCTGCCACTGATGCAGCACGTCAAGGTATATGGCTAAAGAATCTGCTAAGTGAACTAACAGGTGAAGATGCAAAACCCTTCAAACTTTACGTGGACAACAAATCTGCCATTGCACTAATGAAAAATCCAGTGTTCCACGGAAGAAGTAAACACATTGACAAGAAGTACCACTACATTCGAGAATGCGTAGAGGTGGGTCACATTATCGTTGAACATGTAGCAAGCGAAGAACAAATGGCAGACATACTCACGAAAGGCCTTGGAAGAATTAAATTTCAAGAAATGCGTGAATTGCTTGGAGTGCAAGAAATAAGAGAGTGGAATCTCGATTAAGGGGGAGAATGTGGAATGATTAACCGAGATTCAAGGAGACACCTAGGAGTTTGAGAAGATCCGTAGAAATTTGGAACGCCTAAAAGTTTGGAGAACACATGAAAGTTCGTGAGAGTTTTAATTCCTAGCATTTAGTCCTATTCTAAAGATAGTAGTCCTCTATTGTATAAATGAGGCATACATGTATTCTTGTCAAAGTAGCCATTTTTGAATAGAAGAAAACACAGAGCGTTTGCCCAAACGTTTTTGAGTTGCCCGGTGCATTGTTTCCTCTTGTTTTCTTCCATACACGCTTGTAATTGAATTCAACAAGATGAGCAGCAGGTAACGGTTAATGTTACATATGTTCAGAATAATTCATGTTCTATTTTATCTGTCGTTCACATTGCGAGGATTGCGGCTGATAGACAGTTTCTTTGGAGTAAGCTTATTAGTTTGCATGCTGATACGAGACTGACGTGGCTGGTTATGGGGGATTTCAATGCTATCTCGAATTGGGATGAAAAGAGAGGTGGAGACCGTAACGATGATGGACCTATGCATGATTTCAACTTGTTTCAGATGCAAGCTGGCTTATCTGATGTAGGTTACCTAGTCAATCCTTTTACCTGGTCAAATAATCAGACTGCGGAGAACCAAATTTGGGAGAGATTGGACAGAGTTTTAGCAAACGGTCATGCTCTAGAACCTTCCCCGACATCCAGGTCAGCCATTTGGAGAGAGTTTGTTCTGAACGCGGCCCGCTTCTCGTGGTTATGAAGAACGCTGCTGCCCGAAAGGTTTTTTTCCATTATCAGAAGGTGTGGGAAAGCCACTCTCAGTTTCATGAATTTATTGCGAGTTTCTGGTCTAGTCGGAAGGATTGCAATGATCTTGTGAACTTTGGTTTGAAGCTGAAACACTTGCGGTCATGTCTTAAAGACTGGATAAGAGGTTTTTTGGAAACTTACAAACCAAGATGCATGATCTGCTTTCTAAGATCAATCAGCTAGAGGAGGCCATCCAAACCAGTTGGAGTGTGGAGGATGGACGGGCCTTGCAAGATTATAAAGCTGAGTATTCAAACACCCGCCTTCTTCACCTTGATATGTTGCGAGCTAAGGCACGCGTTCAATGGATGGCTGAAGGGGATCGTAATACGAAATTTTTCCATGCTTCTATCAAAGCTCGGCCTGCTAAAAATCATATGAGGCTTGAACAACATGATGGTAGTTTTATGGATGATCGAGACACTATTGGCAAGGCTGCGACCTCTTTCTTTTCAGACCCTTTTTTTTCTTCTGGGTATTCCACTCCCCCTGATGCTGCTGAATTTGCGTGCTTTGATAATCAAATTTTGGAGGAGGATAATCAGTTTCTCTGCCGGATTCCTGATGAGGAAGAAATCCACGCAGCTATATAAGATATGAATAAAGATGGTGCTCCCCGTCCTGATGGCTTTACGGGCCATTTTTATTTATTTTGCTGGGATATTATCCATGAGGATTTAATTGTAGCAGTCCGCAGCTTCTTCCTTGGATGGCAGCTCCCACCGTTGCTTACGTCAACCTATCTTTTTTTTTTTTTAAATGAATCTATATTTTTGATGTCAATTGAACTATTATAGCTATCCGGCCTGTTTGCATTATAGATGGTCAATGATTGATTGATAGTTAATCTAACTACATTAGGGTCAACTTGAAGTGAAGTCATAGGGCAAATGATCCTATAAAAAGTAGCTTAGGAGAGTCACTTGTAGTACCATGCACGCTGCATCGAGCATCCATGGCTCATGTTGCTCAAACTGAAGCCGCATCGTACAAGCTTCGCATAGTCATGTTCCCATTGCTAGCCTTCGGACACATGATACCATACTTGGAGCTCGCCAAGCTCATTGCCGCAAATGGACACAGAGTCTCGTTTGTTTCCATTGTTCGAAACATCGACCGCCCGCCCAAGTTTCCCTCCACGCTCTCCCGTTTCTTGAATCTAGTGAAGCTCGAGCTGCCAGCCAGTGGTGGAAACATACTGACAGATGCAGAGGCTACCATATGTTGGGGGAAGTTGGTTTGAATGGTGCTTGTGCTCCTTGGTTTCAAGAGATGATGGATTCGCCTTTGAGGTTACCTTATTTGACAACTTCGGTAAAGTAGTAATTGAACTTGGATTCAAGTAATATCGTGTAGTCACTTTCCGAAATCAATATTTCAGCCCTTATATAAAAGCCAAGGGTGTCCTGAAATCTGAAGTGGGATAATATTACCGATGCACTACTTGTTATGGCTTGTAAACAAGTAGCAAAGTTAGAGTAAGTAGAGAGAGCAATAACACAAGTATTTGAGTGTTATTGTATTGTGTTTGTACCTTTTTTTATTATTCAAATGTGAGGAATTCGTCCTCATTTTATAAGGAATGAAATGACATGACCAAAGGATGTGTCTTGAGCCAAAGAGATGTGTCCCTTTCAGCAAGTACCGCTCCCGAAGAAGACATTCCGCGTCCGAAGAAGACATTAAGAACTTAATGTTGTCTTAGGGCGCGCTACTTAATGTTGCCTTGAGTCGCGGACCATGGCACTCCCCAAGAACACATTAGCACCGCTTCAGATGAAGACATTACGCACTTAATGTTGCCTTGGGGCGCTTTACTTTCTGTTTGCGAGTACGAATTTTCTCATAAACATCATTCATATATTCCTCATATAACATATCTAATGTTACATTATACCAAGATTTTATCATAGGCTAATTAATCCTAAAATCTCTAACAATCCTCCCCCGATTTTAGGGTTTCCTTGTGTCACCGCACATCTCAAATTGAAGCAACTCATGCATAAACGAAATTGTCATGATAGAGCCTATTTATACACACTATTTAGATCCTAACCCTATGCTTGTTTGTATTATTTTGTGTACAAGATTACTGGTTTCCAGTGTTTTTGTATTTCAGGGCGAAACGAGGGCCTCAGTCGGATACGTGCTAACAGGCAACTTTTAAGGAGCGCATCACACAGCCTACGGAGCTAGCAGCGCAAACAGATAGGAGTTGGCAGAATCAGCTACGGTACGCTAACCGATTGCGCTAACCAAGAAGCAGTGCGCCATGCGCAGATAGTGGTGTTTCCAAATCCTGACACCACCAGATTTGGAAGTTGCCAAGGTGGGCTATGCTAACTTGATATCAACTCATTTTCACCGCTAGGCTATGCTAACTTGATAATCAGAACATTCAATTCAAACGAAGAACAGGAATTCACTAATTGAATTACGAAACATAAGTATCTTAAACCGTGTGTCGCAATACAAAATCCCCAAACTGAAAGTTGGGTTTAACTACTATGATCCATCTAAAGAAATAATGAAAAAAACTGAGATTAGAAATAATACTAAAATTGTGAATAGTAACTCGACGATGAATAGTAACTCCTGCGATGAATAGTGAATCCGGCGGTGAACATTGTCTCCGCCTCAAATTTCGTGCATTGTTGCCGCCTTCGCTTCTCCTCTCTCTCGCTAAAATTGTTATTTTTTTCGGAACAGCAGGTCTGTATTTATAGGTAAATCATGCAGACTAAATCACGTAGACTTCTAAATTTGATCTTGGGCTGCCCGGAAGAAGACATTAGCAGTGCTCCCGAAGAAGACATTAGCAGCGCGCCCGAAGAGGACAGGCACACTAAAGTGTTCTTCGGGCGCGGTTCGTACTGAGATGCACACTTAACTTCCTTCAACGTCAATCTTTGCATCAACTTCCCAAAAATGGCATAAATCTCAAAAATGGTATTGATACACCTGCGATGTGAAGCACTACAAAGAAGTAATCTATCACACACAAAATGCAATTAAACAATGGGGATAAACAACTCGATGGATCGTATAAATACGCTCCATCATCTGTCATAACACTTTGTAATAGAATATGTTAAGTCTGTGTGATCAGAGCTGTAGCATTCTGCTACTGTATTTTGTTGAGTCGTTGACCAGATATGCTAGTTTGTGTGATTACACTAAGCGAAGACTCTAGTTAGGTTAGAAGTAGAGGTTGTTCTAGCCTAGGCTGAGAACTGGAGCCTTTGTACTTTAACTGTTAATAGTGGAATCGTGAGGACTAGAGAGTAGTAGTCCCCCCCAGAGGTAGGCACTGGCCGAACTGGGTAACCAAAGTGCTTGAGTTTTTCAGGTTCGGACTTAGCAAGATTATTTCACAAGTGTCATAAGAGGATGCCATAGCATCCTGTCTGATCCAGACACTAGCATCGCGTCGAATTTTCACTAGGAATAGCAAACTCAACTTCATTTCTTTTTGGAAATCCACTTATAGGTTGGATTCTATTAATAACATTTATAATTTGTTCTATTATGTTATAAAACGGTGCGATATGTTCCCTTAAAATGTTTAAGTACAAATTTGTATAATTAATTTGTTCATATATTTCATTAATATGCTTACATGCACTAAGAGAGTATCATTTTCAAATAGTTTACTGAAAGTTATGAAATAATAAATTTTTCCATTTTTGTCAATTGAAAAGTTTGTTGAGGTGGATAAACCTGTTTTAATATATTTCCATTGTTGAATAGATAACTTCTTTCAAGAACTGTAAGATATTGTTCTAAGTATGTTAAGTGATAAAAAAAATGTTATTTTGTTTGTTTTAATGCAAAATTTATAAAAATTTTATTGAAAGTCGGTTAATTCTTCTTTATTAAAAATTTTGAAAAATCATTTTCTAAATGGTACCCATTTAGATATATTAAATTCTATGTTAATAGTTTTCCTTTCCTGGAATTCAGGATTAAAATTAAAAATTTGTTTTGTGAAAAGTTTATTTGTGATTCAATTATTTTTGGGTCTTTGGTGTGAAAAGATAATAAAAGTGTGATGAGTGATTGTGGTATGAATTTGTAGCCTTAAATTTCGCATTTGTAGGAAATATAATAAAATTTGAATGTTACATTCAGACAGAAAGGGCAATAATAAGCATACGATCTGAACACGTGTCAAACAATAAGAGAGTGACAGGCATGCAGCAGGTCGGGACAGGTGGATGAAAGGTGCGAAATCATGTTGTTTTCTTGATCCATCTGCTCTGTCTTTGTTTGTATCTATCCGATGTGACTTGCCAAGGCATGCATGGATGTCAACAGGGATTAGAAAGTGAAGTGGAGAGATTAGAGGAACAGAAGACAACATGGCATCAGGCAATTCAGTTTCCACTTCGAAGCTGCATGTCGAAGAAGAGAAAGAAGGTACATCAGGGGGTGGGCTTTTGGATCGACTCATCTCCAACTTGGTCCCGTTGAGTCCGAGGCCTGGAGGAGATCACTCCACAGCTTCAATCAAGCCAGAGCTTTTCGGGGTGGAAAATGGCGAGGCGATGGGTTTTGATAATGAGGACAATGCGGGCGGCGGCAGCACCTTACTCTCTCATCCACCACCCGCACTTTCAGGCATTCGTATAATATCCTAACGCCTTATTATATCTCTCACATTTAGTTATGTAAAAACTCATGCTGATATTCATTTGTTATCTAAACTCACGGTCGCTCTGGACTTTTGTGGCCTTGCAGATGATGCTGCTCCGACAACGGATGAAGCATCCATTTTGATCCACGCTGTCGTCCACGAGTAGCCTTGACATTTTTCCAACTCTGGTAGTTCATTCCGGATCCTACATAGCCCTACGTGTGTGCACATTTCTCAGCTTGCGTTTTATGTCTTATGCGATTGGGTAATGTTATGTCTCATGTCATTTAAATTAAAATCTGCGCATCTTATTTTGTTTCGGAATGTCGCGTATGCTCGATTGAGGGTGTGTTCTTTTGTATTTATAAAGTATTTATATAAGTTCGTATCAGTAAATTTCAAGACATATCACTATATATCAATAATTATCGGTAAATATCAGCAATCAAGTAAAGTAATAAATATCACTAATTTTTTCACTCATAAATAACAAATCCTCAAAATTAATATTTGACATGAAAATACTATACATTTCAAAAAAACTAATAAAAACTATAAGCAAAATGTCTTCATCTTTCTTCATATCTTCTACTTCATTCTCAGTATTTGCTTGCATAATTTCATATGCTATCATGTTTCGCACATGATTCATGTGCTCTTTTCTACTTGCATCGAATAGGCTAAAATCAGTTGTACCCTGCACTAGCTCATGTTAAATATGTATTTCTAGCTTATGCATGCGAATAAATTTGTGCAAAGTAAATGTAGCAAGAATTATGTCAATTTGTCGCACATCTGACACCTTAGATCCGAAGTATCTTCCAAGAATTTTTTAAACAAAATGATCTTTTAATAGTTGTCCATAAAGATGGTTGACGATAACTGAACGTTTCATAAATTTTAGTATGTGGATGACCATTTCGGAATGCTCGCATATGATAACGAACTTCCTTATCATTTTAATAAGCCAAATATCTCAATGTATTTGGATAGCCAGAGTCGACCATGTTAAGGTATGTGACATCCTTGAAAAAATCTGTAAAATGTGATCTAGCAAGATGTTATAGCATCCTATGTAGACAACAGCTGGAGCACCGTGAAGACAGTCTAGATTCGATGTCCGGAGAAACTTCTTATCTTTTAGGAATTTTCCGCAGCAACAGATTGCCCAAATCAATTTTCAAAGCTTGAATTAAAGATATGATTTCCAAAATGGATTTTAGAAAGAAGTTTGTTACAACCATTTTGTAATTCGCAGTGTCTCAGTCAGACAGATTTGTGAACAAGCAGTTGCTGCAGCACACTCTTGTTCACTTGGAAATTGTCTCAGCAAATAATGAACAAGACAGAAGTTTGTTCACCCAGTTCGGCCAACTGCCTACGTCTGGGGAGGACTATTTTCCAGTCCTCAATCCACTAAACACAGAGGTCTCCAAGTACACTCGGTTACAACTCCACGCAACCTATGCTACTCAACCTTGTGTGGATCACTGGACACAATCAGAACAGGCTCTGACTTGTGTCCGCACACCTCTACAAATGTCAATCTAGAATAGCTACTGTCTTCTCGAAACTCAGCCTATTCTAAACTACACTCACTCAGCAGGGTTGCTGTAGCACACAGCTGATGCACAATTGTCCGCGTCGCTCCAAAGCCTTCTGCCGAGCCGATCGAACGATTCCACGAGCGCTGCACACTCTGGAATACTCCCCCTCACTCAGTGACCTCCTGCCACTAGCGAGAACTGCCGCTTAGACACTCGACCGAGCCACTCACTCGTCAGTTCTTCCGCGGCTGCCCTTGATCAACCAACAAGCACCACTGCTCTGAATTGGCTTCCAGATCAAGCTCGGATCAGACTACGCAAGTCCTGATCACCTTCTCCTTCTGTCACCACAGCTCTGCGCTCACGCTCTGCTCTCGGGTGATGATCGAAGAACTCGTCCGTCGCACACCAAATCTCTCCGAATTCTGTGTATGCACTCGTGTATCCCTCAGCTTCGATCGACCTTTCTGCTCTGTCGCGTGCTACCTTAAAAGCAACTGCAGCTTCAACCAAGAACCGAACTTAGCAATGTCCCAAAAAGAACAATTATCTCCTAATTTTTAGGAGATTAGATTTGTTTTTAATTCCCAAAACAAATATCCTTCTCTAGCTAGGAATTCCTCACTGGAATATTCTTGGCAGCAACTTAGAAATTCTTCTGATGCTCTCCGCAGGGCTGCCAGGCCTTCTAGCCAAAGGCCCAGGTTGCTGCTGCTTCTCGGACAGATGTTGCAGCAACTTGAACAAGCTCCTGCTATAGCATCCCCTGTTGAAGCTGCTCCTTGTTCACTTGTGCTGGTTATCACATTTCTCAATAAACTCCTAAGATCTTGGGATGGATCTTGGATTGCTAAAAGGAGTTTAGAAAGCGTCTAAATCCTAGTGGATTAGTATTTCTATAATTTCTTAAGGGCTGCCAGTATATAAGGGCAACGCCACTAAGGAAAATAGAGGACACACACACAACCACATAGAGTTACGCATAAGCAGAGAGGGAGCTAAAGGCTAGAGCACAGAGATGTGGGTGCATGAGATGAGCGACGATTACGACTAGCAGAGTCTGATCTATCTTGATCTACGAAATTCAACTGGAGTGTAATCTCATTGAAAGATCAAGTAATTAATTTGATGTATCGTCGCGGACTATCAGAGATCAAAGCAGAGTTCCGAGATATTGATTGGAGGTCATTGATCAAGGGAGAGCATCGCCAGAGTCATGAGAACTCGTGGAGGTCCGACTGCTAAGCAAGGAGTGCCTGGAGAGTCGTGGACAGAAGTTACAGTAACTTGACTTAGTAAGTTGCTACAGCTTCCCGTTGTAACACATTATTTTAGAGTAGGATAAGTTTGTGTGATCAGATTGAGCTGAGATTCCGACTAGGTTAGAAGTAGAGATTAAACTAGTGTAGGCTGAGTTCTGGAATCCATTGTAGCGTAACGTATTAGTGGAATCTTGAGGACTGGAGAAAAATCCTCCCAGAGGAAGCAGTTGCCGAACTTGGTAACCAAAGATTCTGAATCTTCTAGGTACGTCCAAAGCAAAGAATTTCCGGAACTGACACAAAAGGTTGATATAGCAACCTGCTGTAACTGTCACCAGCAGCACGTGAAATTCACAGTGTCTTAGTTCGACAGATTTTGTGAACAAGCAGTTGCTGCAGCACACTCTTGTTCACTCGAAAATTATCTCAGCAAATAATGAACAAGGCACAGGTTTGTTCACCCAGTTCGGCCAATCTGCCTACGTCTGGGGAGGACTATTCTCCAGTCCTCAATCCACTCAAACCAAAGGTCACAAGTACACTCGGTTACAACTCACGCAACCTATGCTACTCAACCCCGTGTGGATCACTCGGCACAATCAGAACAAGCTCTGATTTGCGTCTGCACACCCTCTACAATATGTCAATCTAGAATAGCTATAGTCTTCTCAAAGAACTCAGCCTATTCTAAACTACACTACTCAGCAGGGTTGTTGTAGCAACTGCTGTAACACACAGCTGAAGCACAAATGTCCGCGTTGCTCCAAGGCCTTCTGCCGAGCCGATCGAACGATTCCACGAGCGCTGCACACTCTGGAATACTCCCCCTCACTCAGTGACCACCTGCCATTAGCGAGTACTGCCGCACGACACTCGACCGAGCCAACTACTCGTCAGTTCTTCCGCGGCTTCCCTTGATCAACCAACAAGCTCCGCAGCTCTGAATTGGCTTCCAGATCAAGTCCGAATCAGACTCTGCAAGTCCTGATTCCCTTCTGCTATAATCACCACAGCTCTGCGCTCACGCTCTGCTCTCGGGTGATGATCGAAGAATTCGTCCGTCGCACACCAAAGATTACACTCTCTGAAATCTGTGTATGCACTCGTGTATCCCTCTGCTTCGATCAATCCGTTCTGCTCTGGACCCCTCAGCTTAAATAGCACCGCCAGCTTTAAGCAATGTCCAAGATTAAACAATGTCTCAACCCGAACAATTATCTCCTAAAAACTAGGAGATTAGGTTTGATCTTTATCTTCAAGCACATCTCCTTCTCTGACTAGGAAACCTCCCTGGAATATACTCCACAGTATTTTAGAAATTCTTCAGATGCTCTCCATAGAGTTTCCAGCCCTTCTGGACAAGCCCAGGTTGCTGCTGCTTCTTGGACGGTTGATACAGCCAGTTGAACAAGCTCCTGCGTAGCATCCCCTGCTGCAGCTGCTGCTAGTTCACTTCTGCTGGCCTGCTTGATAACTTGAGCTGCAGCAACTCCTTGTTCACTTGTGCTGGTTTTGTCAAACACTGCCATACTTGCATCATCAGCACGTATAAATTTTAGACCATATAATAGTTCCCTATAAAAAGAAAAATAGTGTGTAATTGTATGAAAATATTCCAGTTTTATAACCACAAAAATTTTGTTCATGTCATTTCATATCTAGGGTAGGTGTGGAAAACAATACTTGATTGCGTTATTACAAAATCAGTTCTAACTAATTGTCGAATAAAACCGATATGTGCTTATATTTTACTTATATCGGTAAATATCAGTAAAGTAATAAACATCAGTAATAAATATCAGTGATAAAGAACACATCCTAAGCCGGCACTTCAAGTTTTCACTAAATAAATTTTAAGTTAACACACATAAGTACAAAAATCAACCACCACTTGTTGGACTGCTACCACCTCCGACAATTGGCAATTCAGCCACCGGCCTGTGGGTGGCCGGTGACGGTTAGTTTGACGACCATGAATATAAGTTACATACTTCAATAAATAATTTCAATGTAGATGCGTTAAAATAGTGTACATTTTGGATGTAATAAAATGTAGAGAATGCTCGATGTTGGGACTATGAGGACAGTGCACTGATGGGGCACAAAACATAGGGATTTTGATAAAAGGTTTGTTAAAATGAGGGAAACGAGATACGACTTTGGCTAAAGACAGCAAAGCTGGAAATTTGTTTCGAACTTGAGAGTGAGTGGCGAAACTAATGATGGATATATGTGTTTGACAAAATTTTAGTAAATAAGTTAATATAAATAAATTAAGGTATCTTGTGATAGTGGAGTATTGATGAAAATAAAGATGATGATATTAAATTAATAACTAATCTAGGAACACCTTGTTTCTTTTCTGTATTTTTATTAACATAGAAAGCAATACAAGACCATGCAGATTGTGAAGGATTTATAAGTCCTTTTTGTGATAAAAAATCTATTTCTTTTTTACATAACTGTAAATATTCAGTGTTCATTTGACACGGTCTAGCCTTAGTTGGTATTTGATTTTCATTGAAATTATCTTCATAAGGAAGTGAAACAATATGTTTCTTTCTATCCCAAAAAGCATTTGGATGATCACTACAAATTTCTATTGAGAATTGGTTTATTAACATTTTAATCTTACTTTGTAATTTAGGATTTTGAATCTTTTCTTCTATAGTCAGAAGACTCAATTCTTGTTTAAGAAAATATAATTGATTTTCTTTTAAGGATAGCTTATAATAGATGCTATGCAAAATCTTAGTTAAGGGTTCAGAAATAAATTTCAATGAGATATCATTTCCTTCAAAGGTTCCTATAATACCTTTACTATCAACTTGTTTCAAATGACAAGTTTTTTCTAAAAATGGTGTACCAAGTATAACTTGGTTAGTTATGGTTTTAGCAAGCAAGAAGCTTGTCTGAATGCATCTATTACTTATGCATATTTTTGCTTTAGGTAATTTGAAATCAATCTTCAAATAATCTCCACCTGCATGAGACAAAATATTAGTTGTCTTATGAAAATACCTAGTCGGAATTAACCCTTCATGTATAACGTTTAAGTCAGCTCCACTATCAATAAGAGCTATGAATTCTTGAGAATAATAATTGTCAATAAAAAGTTTGATTAACATGCCATTTTTGGCTAATAACCATCTCTAAGTTAGATAAAAATTGTTGGTTAATATTACCTTCTTCTGTATCAGAATGGTTAACAATATTATCCGAAGGAGGTTTTACTTCTTCAAATATGTTTTCTTCAATTTTTAAAATTCTATAATCTAATTTTCTATTATCCAATTTTAAATTTTAAATTTTATCTTTTAGATTTTTAATCTCAATTATCAGATCATTAGTAAGATTGTTTGAGATGGATTTCATAATTGTGGCACCCTACCTGTACTTGGTGTCACGTACATGTACGCAGTGTCACATAGAGAAATAATTATTCTATTAAATTATTCACACAACTTTTGCTATTTCAACACCAGCAATCAACTTATAATTCCTTTTATCAACTGCACCGATAATAGCATACAAGGCCTGACTATTTCCTTAGAATAGTTTCTTTTCTTCTACAGTCCAGTCTTTTTCTAGCTTCGGTGCTTTTACTCCAAGAGCATCTGCTGCGCCTGATGGTGCAACCCAGCCTTCAACAACTGCCTTCCATGCATACTCATTTATTGATCTGATGTAGGCTTTCATCTTCGACTTCCAGTAGCCAAACTCATCTTCTTCCAAGCTGGGAAGTCTCCTCATATCTCTTCCACTCATTCTGAGTTTTCTCCGATCTCACCCTGTGTGTCGGATGTCTGCTCTGATACCACTTGAAGATCTAATGCGGACGATAGAACTTGTCCCAACTGTTGTTATGACAACTCCTGAGGAAACTCTATATGAATGTTTCGATAGTTTCGATGTTTTGACTGCTTCGAGTGAAAGTAAATAATAAAAAGTAAATACGAGACGCAAGGATTTGGTAACCCACTTCAGGACAATGTGTCCCTATTGTGGGGGGGTTCTCCTAACCCCAACAAGCAGCAATCCACTATTTGACAATCGGACAACGAAGTACAAACTTGCAAGACTCCCTCTTCAAGTCCTTCTACCACGACTCGTCTGGATGCGCACTGAGCTCCCCTCAGTGTAGAGATCCCTCTCTATGGCTTGTCACAACAGCTTTGTTCTCCCGAACAGCTGTTTGTCCACTCAATAGCCTCCAGGATATTTGGACAGGTCTGTTTTGCAACAGGGTTTGTTAAACGTGTTGTTGCAGCAAATACTTCTGGTCCTCGTGCTTGAGTGATAACTTATCTCCAATCTGCAATGGGTGCACTCAATCACTTGACCTCTCCTTTCTTGTATATTGCTATAAAGCAAGAGAGCTTCTTGAATAATTTTCTGGATGCTCACTTCAACTTTGTTCTCCTTCTTTTAAAGCCCTCGCCAATCTCTTTAAAGATCTCAACCAAATATTCAATTAGAATATTTGTTGATCTTATCTTATTGCCATATCAGGCGATAGCTTATCAGGGATGTCGGCGAAGATATTCTATACAGCCGATACTCCGGAGATCTCAGATTTTTTGATCTTCGAGATCTGCCGAAGATTCTTGAAATCTGCCGATATCCTCCTCTGAATGACAGCCAGCTCGACTTCAACATTTGCTACAACATCTCGCGTTGCATCTCCTGACTTCAGTTTTTCACTTTTAGCATCTTACTATTCTACGTATATCTCTACCTTACTTGAAAAACTCTTTGCTCAAAAACATGTCATACATAGTCATGGGATTAACACATTTTGTACTATAAAAGGAGCAATAGGCGAAGAGGAAAACATATCTCAACTATCCCTCACGGCTCCCCTATCATCCTTTCATTTTTCTTTAGTTTTATTTCATTTAATTTGAGTGATTTGTATTTCGTAGCTTATTTCAATGTGTTTTTTTAGTTCAAATAATAAATTAACGTGACTTCTTCCATCCAACTCCACCAAAATTAGTGTTGCGTGTTTATATTGATCTTGGGATATTAGGGTTTCTTTCCTATATTTGACCTCACAGCTTGGGTTTTATATAAAATATCCGGAGCGATACGTTCATATATCGGATCAGTTATGTGTAACACGATTCCACTGCAGATACCGAAATTCAATGGGCGAAACTTCAAAAATTAGTTTATCCAACTAAACGCATTTTTCGGTCCTAAAATTTGTGGGGTTTGGTTAAGACGGGCTACACCGAAGTAGCCAACAAAGCTTTTGACGAGATAAAAAAAAGGAAGAAAGGGATTTATTGACGGAAATATGTAAGAAAGATGGAAACAGTGCGTGATGAACAGCGCACTGTAAACAGTGCGCAATAGTTTTCGTATTCTCGAAACTAAGTTTTTCATTATTATTAGGTGGATTGTATTAGTAACTAAACTCTAACTCAGTTGGGGATTTGCATTGCAACGTTTGGTTTGAGATTTATGTTTCATAATTAGATTTAGTGAACTACTTTTCTTCGTATGAATTGAATGCTTTGATCATCAAGTTAGCATAGCCTAGCAGTGAAACTGGATTTATATCTGTTGCGCGATACTGGATTGAACTTCCCTATTAGTGAAGTCTATCGGTAGAACCAAATTAGTATTATTAGTCAAGTAATCGTTAACCTATTCGAGAACTTAGCGGTTAAGAGTAGGTAGATTATTGGAGTCAACACTACCTTAGCAGGATTGTTAAACTAGAACAGTAGTTTTTACTAGTTGATGCATGTTTGATCGATGATTACTAGTTGCAATGCATATCCCTAAACTGATTCTTTCTGAATTTGATAAACATCATTCCTCTTGAGAACAAACCCCCGTTAACTATTAGTAGAACTCTAGAACTACTTGCTCTCTTTGGGTTCTACCCTACTTACCGCTTGCTAGTAAAGTAGGTCACTACAAATTCTAATTTGGCGCACACAATGACGTGCCCCCAGCATGGTCAAAAAATTATCGTACTTCCTTGGCCTTCAAGTCTTTTAGAAGCAAGACGACATCTGCATATCTCAAAGCAAATATGGGAAGAGTTTGTGAAGAAGTTTGATATGGACAAAGCAAGCCACAAGAGAACTTCTGCATCCACCTATGTCAAAGCTATCAAGGATGAAACTAGAGCTGCCGTTGATCAGACCGTTTATAGAAGCATGATTGGGAGTTTGCTATAATTGACAGTCATCCGACCAGACATATCTTACGCTGTGGGAGTATGTGCAAGATACCAGGCTTGCCCAAAGAAAAGTCATTTCCAACTTATGAAGAGAATCATCGGAAATATTGGAGGCACAACGAATTATGATATGTGGTACACCAAGGACACAAGTTGAAATCTCGTGGCATATTGCGATGCGGACTGGGCAGGATGCACAACCTGAGAAAGGGCGAGATATAGTAATCAAGCACAAGGATCAGCTACAACACTCTATGGACACGAAAAGCTTAGGCAAATTGGGCTAAAGAAAAAAGACAAATTCTGCTACAGAAAATCGTGTTGATCTGAAGCTAGAGCAAACTGGGCAAGTATCCTTTAGATCATAACCCTATGCTTGTTTGCAATATTTTATGAGCAAGATTACTCGTTTTTAGTGTTTTTGTATTACAGGGCAAAACGAGTCCTTGAGTCGGATACGCGCTAACAGGCAGTGTTCTAGGAGTGAGAGATCCACCTGCGGAGATAGCAGCACAAGCAGAAGAGAAGTTGGCGAGAGTCAGTAGCGGTGCGCTAGTCGAATGCCGTGCGCCATGCGCAAAGTCCAGTGACCAGATTTGGAAGTTGCCAAAGGTGAACTTCCTGGGCAATATATAAACAAAGAAAGTCTAAGGTTTCTAGAGAGAGATATCACAGCCATCATTGGACGACACACATCAGAGAGAGCGGCAACACTGGAAAATACACGGACTTGTTGAGAGGATTTGCGCCAGCCGACTGCGCCAGCCGAGAAGACAAGCTGCACGCACTGTTTGCTACTTGTTTCTCAGACACATTAGTCATTATTTACTATTCTATGATGTTTATCACTAGCATGTCTAGCTAAACGCTTAAGTGTTGGTCGGGCATGAATCTATGATGCACTTTCTTTGAGACTTGAGCTTAATGCATAGTTTACTTACTTGTATTAATCCTGTGCGTACGGAGACAGCTAGTTGCATGAGTAGGGGAAGCCTTGAACCGCAATCTTACTTGTGTTGCTTGCTTGTCATATGTTAAACTAGTTGATAGCTTTACGGTGACAACTAGGAGTAATGAGCTAGGGTAAGCAGTTGCTACTGTGACAGGATTCGCAGCTGTTTTAGTCTATGTTCTAAGGATTAATAGCACATGAACTTTGAACGGAACATGCGCACGTGTTAGGAGCCTTGACCGGACACTAACCCAAGTGAAATTAAGCTATAGACATATTAGAGTCAGTGATAAGGAATGCACTCATAGAGGATTGTCCGCCCAATACTTCTCATAGTCATAGTATCTAGTCTCTACTGCCTGCGCACGCCTAGTGCATTTCTCTGCGTTTCACACTGTTACTCGCGCACTGCGCAAACCAACCACTCAACCCCCAATCTTCGTAAGTGTAGGACACTGACTAAAACTGAACTACTTGCTCCCTGTGGAGATCGACCCTTACTTAACCGCTGTACTGAGTGGAAGAGGAAGGATTATATTTGACGCGCACAACGACGCGCGATCAAATTTTGGCGCCGTTGCCGGGGAGGGTATATAAGGCAGAACTTAGAAAAAATCCAACACTTTTTCACTCGACCGTTGCACACGAGCTCCCGCCTTCAGACCTCTGCCCGTCGATCAGCGCCCAACCCAGCGTCCGTTTAGAGTGCTTCAAGGACCACACAGCCGCATACGCCCAGGTATCCTCTCCCTCCGTTTTGAGCAGCTTCCGTTAGGGTTTGCGCGGAGGAGAAGTTTTCTAGGGTTTTGAAATCGCACCGGGGTAGAGTGCGCCGATTGGAGTATTGGTTAGTGCGTTGTGTAGGCGAGTAGTAGGTGCTCCTTCGGTGAGAGTTTCAGGGATTTCTGTGCAGTTTGGATTTTTGCAGTTCTTGAGGGTGTTGACCACAGTTGACCGCAACCCTAACCCATCATGAGACCTGCCAAGGACCAGGAGACCCCAGCTGCGTTCGCCAGCAAGTATGCCACGTTTATAAGCCTGGAGATGTACGGGACCCCGTACATCAGCAGAGAGTTTCTGCGCGAGGTTGGATTAGAGGACCTCATAGCGCAGAGGTTGGCGCTCGCAGGCTGGGAAGCGCTGTTGGACCTCAACAGCGCATCTGACCAAGAGGACATGTGCGAGTTTTTAGCGTCTCTGGAGGCAGGAGACAAAGAGATCAGGTACAGACATAGGGGTGTTTGGTTCATCGCCTCGGCAAGGAGGCTGAGGCACGCGTTCGGGTGCGCCAAAGTGCGTGACGAGGACTTAGACACGCACACTAACCAGGAGGCCTGGAGCGAGATGGCGACTGGGCCAGCATTTGCCGCGGGGCGCAGCAGGGGCCGAGAGCTGCGCGACCCGTGGCTGTTCTACTTGTGGCGCATAGTCGCCTATGCAGTCATTGGCCGTTTCAACGGCGCACCAAAGATCAGCCTCCTGGATTTGGACATTCTGAAGGGGCTGTACTATGGGCGGAAGGTGCTATTTATCCTGAACATGGTGCACCACTGGAGCCGCGTCAGCATGAAGGGGCCGCTGACTTGCGGAGGAGTCATAACGCACCTGCTGCGGGCATTACATGGAGAGCCCGAGGTGCCAGAGCACACTTTGGTGCCAGCTGTCCCTCTCGATCGTGCCCACATGCTGCAGATCAGGGCGGTAGCTCTGAAGGAAGATGGCACACTAGAATGGTGCTACCGCCTGCAGCCGGCCAGAACACCGCGGCCCAGAGCAGAAAGCAGTGCGCAGGGCGCAGCAGCAGCCGCGCAGGCCATGGAGGAGGATGAAGAACCGGAAGTGCCTCTGGTCAGGCGCCCAAGGACCCGGGCGCAGACTGGAGCGCACCAGAGGGCCCGTGCACCACAAGGGGAGCCAGTGACCATTTCCATCGAGGATTCTCCCCCTCGTGCACGTGCCAAGCGCCCAAGGACTGAGGCTGAGGAGGTGCCCGAGGAAGCAACCGCCGAGCAGCGCATGTTGTTCAACGTCATGCGCGTGCTTGAGTACTTGGCACCCGAGGGGGCAGATTTGAATATGAGCCCACCATCAGGGTGGACATTTGGAGACCCTATTCCCCCTCTCCTCAGCCTGCACCATCCACCTCCTACCCGAACCCCAGCAGCCCCGGCAGCCCCAGTCCATCCAGCAGAACCTTCCCCCGCGCCAGCACCAGAACCAGCAGCCCCAGCAGCAGAGCCCACCCCTGAACCAGTACCGATGCCACCACCAGTAGTTTCCCCTGCCCGGCCTTCTGTTCCGGAGTCCCCCATAGCCTTTCCCAGCGTAGACTCAGATTCCATTTGGGATTCACTTTCCGAGGACGACCTCACAGCGCAGCCTGACCCCCTCACCATAGTGCCACCAGCCTCCAGCACCGACTACGTGACTGATTCTTCAGAGGATGAGGCGCTTGGGTCAGCAGCTGCGTCTAGCTCGGAGGACTTCTAAGGCCGAGGGGCAGCAGCATTAGTTTTCTTTAGGGTGGTGTCTTTTATTTTGCTGCGTCTTATTGGATATTATGTGCTGAACATTTGTGCCGCATATTTTTGTGACCCTGTGCTATTGTTTGTGCTGTGTGACTATTTGTTTTTGATCTTATGTTCTTTGTTTTTGCATTACATGCATGTGTGCGCTTTCCATGCGCTTGCGCTTGAGTCGTGGGGACACGTCTCTGTTCAAGTGTGGGGGGGGGGGGGGGGGGGGGGGGGGTTACATTCACTTTTCACGTTTTTGAGCATTTTAGTATAGCTTAGTTTGAGTTAAAGAGAATAGTAGCAGTAGTGCGCTAGAATGCAGGATGCGTATGCGCTCCAGCTTGTTTTGCACTATCCATATTGCGTGCGCTGCTATCTACTGTTTTAGTATAATTTTTTCGTTTTTTGCTCCTGTTAGTTGGGATATGCAGGGGATGTGGAGTTGACAGAAATGCTCCAGAGAGGCGGTTAGTCGCTTTTGCTTTGAAGGCAAGGTATATGGTCGAGAGCGTTCGTGGAGGCCGGTGCCTCGCAGCCTTCGGGACAAAAGAGCGCGCTCAGTCACGCAGATGCCAAATGCAAAACACCCAATGCGTGGCGAGGTGGGAAAACAGACCACCTTCTCTCTGGAAATCGAGCTAAGGAAGGCGGGCGCGGATGTAAACGCGTGCGCTGACCGGCGCAGACAGAAGGAGAGAGAGCGGGGCGAGTTCCATAGCTGCTATCCGAAGGCTGAGACTGGAACTGCTCTGGGAATATAAGAAATTAAAGATGAAGCTGTACAAAAGAAAAATACCAGCAGATGATACGCGCTACAAATCAGCATGCGCACAAACATCAAAATGCGCAAAGACCATAAGGAAATCATCAGAGAGCTCAGGTTCCCAGGAAGTGCGCGGGCAAATCACGCACTGGAAGAAGCTATGTTATCCACCATATACCTATCTTCGGAGCAGGAGCTGGCAGCCAGGAGCCTAAGAAGAGCTATCTCCCAGCCATCCAAAAATCTTCATCCCGGCTGAGAGGTAAGGGATTTCGAAATTATTATATTAGAACTGTTGAATGCAGTTGTGCGCAGGTGATAGAGCAGTGCGAGTTGAGCAAATTGCGCATTCGCATCAGAGTGCAAGACTGTGCGCTAGACTCCAGAAGAGGTAATTGTATCCGCGCTTCAGTGCTTGTTCGGGACGAACAAGGGGCAAGTGTGGGGGGTTTGATAGAGGCTATTTGTACGCATTATTTAGATCATAACCCTATGCTTGTTTGCAATATTTTATGAGCAAGATTACTCGTTTCTAGTGTTTTTGTATTACAGGGAAAAACGAGTCCTTGAGTCGGATACGCGCTAACAGGCAGCGTTCTAGGAGTGAGAGATCCACCTGCGGAGATAGCAGCACAAGCAGAAGAGAAGTTGGCGAGAGTCAGTAGCGGTGCGCTAGCCGATGCGCTAGTCGAATGCCGTGCGCCAGGCGCAAAGTCCAGTGACCAGATTTGGAAGTTGCCAAAGGTGAACTTCCTGGGCAATATATAAACAAAGAAAGTCTAGGGTTTCTAGAGAGAGATATCACAGCCATCATTGGACGACACACATCAGAGAGAGCGGCAACACTGGAAAACACACGGACTTGTTGAGAGGATTTGCGCCAGCCGAGAAGACAAGCTGCACGCACTGTTTGCTACTTGTTTCTCATACACATTAGTCATTATTTACTATTCTATGATGTTTATCACTAGCATGTCTAGCTAAACGCTTAAGTGTTGGTTGGGCATGAATCTATGATGCACTTTCTTTGAGACTTGAGCTTAATGCATAGTTTACTTACTTGTATTAATCCTGTGCGTACGGAGACAGCTAGTTGCATGAGTAGGGGAAGCCTTGAACCGCAATCTTACTTGTGTTGCTTGCTTGTCATATGTTAAACTAGTTGATAGCTTTACGGTGACAACTAGGAGTAATGAGCTAGGGTAAGCAGTTGCTATTGTGACAGGATTCGCAGCTGTTTTAGTCTATGTTCTAAGGATTAATAGCACATGAACTTTGAACGGAACATGCGCACGTGTTAGGAAGCCTTGACCGGACACTAACCCAAGTGAAATTAAGCTATAGACATATTAGAGTCAGTGATAAGGAATGCACTCATAGAGGATTGTCCGCCCAATACTTCTCATAGTCATAGTATCTAGTCTCTACTGCCTGCGCACGCCTAGTGCATTTCTCTGCGTTTCACACTGTTACTCGCGCATTGCGCAAACCAACCACTCACCCCCCAATCTTCGTAAGTGTAGGACACTGACTAAAACTGAACTACTTGCTCCCTGTGGAGATCGACCCTTACTTAACCGCTGTACTGAGTGGAAGAGGAAGGATTATATTTGACGCGCACAACGACGCGCGATCAAGGATCCTAAAGTCCGATTTAGGAAACAAAATCTTCAACAACTTTGTAAGAATCTAGGAAGAGATTCAGATAATGATGGGTTGCCCTACGAATCCAAAGGTAACAAGGTTTTCATCACTGGCCATCCATGAAGCTATAAGAGCAAGGTAGAGGCGGTCCATTGATGAGATCATCGAGAGATAGAAACCGAAATAGAGAATACTCACAATTAGAGTTTAAAGAAGAAGGCTGAAAATGTTGTGAGGTGCGTAGAAGAAATTAGAACTCGCTGAGTTTGATCGAGTTATTGATCCACAGAATTCAACTGGAGCGTGGCTCGTTGAAGAATCAAACAAAAGCTTAGGAGAACAGCTGCGGACAAACCTGTCGCAGGATGTTGAAGACCCGAGAGTCTCTTCTTGATATTGTCAGGTGGGCATTGATCAAGGGGGAGCAGATTCTGAGATGGAGGAAATTAGAGAAAGACAGACTGATTGGCAGAGAGTGCTAGAGAAGTTGTGTATAGAAGTTACAACTACTCTGAGATAGAGTGTGCTGAAGCATTCCGTGTACTGCACATAGTAATAGGGTAGGCTAAGTCTGAGTGTCAGGTCTGTAGCTATTCTTTACTGAAAGTGTGTAGGTAGCACGAAGAGAGTCTGTGTGATCAGACTACTAGCTAGTCTAAGGGGTTAGACTTAGCAAAAGATTTCAGCTAGGTGAGAAGTAGAGGTGAGATTCCTTTGAACCGTGATAGTGAAGTCTGGAGTATCGGAGAGTGATCCTCCTCAGACGTAGGCAAGTTACCGAACTGGGTGAACAAATTTTCTGTCTTTCTTATTCGTCAGAAGAATAATTTCCTCAGGAAGATACAGAGAGTGATACAACAGAAGCTGTAACTCCAGAAGTTGTAACTCGAGATTAGCAGCGCAGTCAAATTTCAAGCAAGAAACAAAATGGCATATCCCTATCCACTGCGGAAGCGGATTACATAGTAGCTGGAAGCTGCTGTGTTCAACTGATATGGATGAAGCAGATGTTGGGCAAGCATGGTGTTCTACAGGATGCTATAACACTCTACTACGACAACATGAGTGCCATCAATATTTCCAAGAATCTGATTCAGCACTCTCGAACAAACTTATTTATATAAGACACCACCTCATCCAAGACTTAGCTGAGAAGAAGATTATCACTCTACATCAGGTAATCACCGAGAAACAACTGGCTAATATTCTTACAAAGCCCCTGGATGGAGCTCGTTTTAAGACTTTGAGATCCGCTTTTGGGCTGTGTGTGGTTCCAAAATAGACTCCTTAACCCTTCCTTGATCGTCTGTGACAAAAAAGGGGAGAAGGTTTATTATCTTGTTGTACCTGCTGAGGTTTTGTTAAAAATGTCAAGGGGGGAGATTGTTAAGGTAATGACATCCTTGACAAAATAACCGCAAGATGTTGTTACAGCATCCTACGGAGTTAAAAGCAGGAACATGTACTGAATTAACAAAACAAAACAACCACAAGAAATTGCTATAACATCCTGTGACAATAGAAGCTGTTGCAAGTTTCTGAAGCTGACAAATCAAACCGGAAGCAAAAAGATGTTATAGCAACCCGTTGTAACAAAAGCTGGAGCATGAACCGAGAACTAGAAGTTACTATAGCAACCCATGGAAACTCAGAGATAGAGAAAAGTAGTTGTTCGACATGAAGCGTCCGGAGGATTGTTGAAGGCGTCGCAATGATTGTTGAAGGCGTCGCAATGAGTTAGGGAGTCTTCTTCTAGGCGATCGGAATCAATTAAAGATGATAAGTTTCCCAATTGATTTTAGGAAATCAATTCTCAACAACTTCCAAGAATCTAGGGGAAGATCTTTTATGCAAGGTTAGTTGGAAAGATCTGCGAATCCTAAGGGAATTAAGATTGTTATGTTCATCGTGTGTTGCGACTATATAAGATAGTGCAAAGCACGCACACACACAATGATAGAGAGATACGCATAAGCAAAGAACGAAAGCTAAAGGTTAGAGCGCAGAGTAGTGGGTGCACGTGCTGAGAGAAGATCACGACTGGAGAAGTCTGATCTACGCTTGATCTGAGAACTTCAACTGGAGAGGAGTCTCGTTGAAAGATCAAGTACTTGCTTTGGAGCATAGTCACGGAGAGGAGTTGTCGCGGACCGTCGAAGATCAAAGCAGCATTCCCAGATATTAAAGGAGGTCATTGATCAAGAGGGAGCGTCACCAGAGTCAAAAGAACTCGTGGAAGTCCGACTGCTCACCAGAGAGTGTGTGGAGAGTCGTGGAAAAGAAGCTACAACAACTTGACCAAGTAAGTTGCTATATGATCTAGCGTATTTCTTCTTCGTAGTGTTTGGCATCACATGTGTATCAAGATCGCTTTTGAGCTTTATTGCGTATTGGGAGCATTCTAGGCCTCACCCAATCATTCGGGAATGCAAAGGAGCAAAGAGTTGATTGCGAGAGCCTCGACATAGCCAAAACGAGCGAGAATAAAAAAACTGCAAAAGTAATTCGCCCAAGCAGTGCACGAATCAAAGTTGATTCGATCAATGACGGGTATATCCGGTCAAAATCAAAGGGGTATAAATAGAAAAAGGTGGAAAAAATCAGGTAGCCTGTCCTGGAAAAAAAACCCTAGAGCAGATATCATTGCAAGTCGGAGACAGAAGTCAGCAACACGAAGCTACGAAAGTTTTTATATTCTCTGAACTCTATTTTTTGTTATTATTAGATGGATTGTATTAGTAGCTAAACCCCAACTCAGTTTGGGGATTTGCATTTCAATGTTTGGTTTGAGATCTATATTTCATAATTTGATTTAGTGAATTATTATTCTTCGTATGAATTGCATGGCTTGATCATCAAGTTAGCATAGCCTAGCGGTGAAACTGAATTGATATCTATTGCGTGATACTGGATTGACTGCTTTATTAGCGAATCCTAGCAGTAGAACCTAATTGGTCTTTGGATTCAATCCTACTTACCACTTGTTAGTATAGTAGGTCACTGTAAATATAAGTTTGGCGCACACAACGATGTGCCATCACTATAGCATCTTCCTATTACACATTGTTTTAAAATAGGCTGAGTTTGTGAGCAGCAACTATCTATTACTGAAGGGAGTAGATAGTGTTATCAAGTCCGTGGGATCAAACGGTGTAGCTAATCTGTGTGATCAGATTGAGCATAGATTTCGACTATGTTAGAAGTAGATGTTAAGCTAGCATTGGCTGAGTTTTTGAAGCCTTTGTACTTGAACCGAGATAGTGAAATCTTGAGGACCGAGTGACGTCCTCCCCTGATATAGGCAATTGCAGAACTGGGTAATCAAAGCTTGTGCATTCATCACGTTCGGCTGAAATATAGAAATTCAGCAAATTGACACAGAGGTTGCTATAGCAACCCGCTGTAACCTGTCACCAGTAGCGCTCATAATTTCATGTTCGTTACCAGCTGTGTTTGAATATGCTGTTGTAGCAATTGAAGAGGGACGCAATATGTCGAAGTTTTTGATGGATCGACTCGTGGCTTCACTCTGTTCACACAAGCAAAGGATGATTCATAAGACGATTGGCTCAAGCTAGTTGCAGGCGTTCCAGAGCCAAATCAAAATGAGGAGTCACGGAGGTTACTGTGGAGACCAAGGCGGTGGACAAGGCCAGAGTGGAGGCTGAAATTACACCGTTGGATGAGGCATAGTCTGCACTAGTACATTTTAGAGAGCCTGAGGTGGTCATGCTGGAGAACGAGATAAGTCCAGGGTCCAGTGTTACCGGTGTCAGAAGTTTAGACACTACAAAAGCAAATGTTGTCCATATGTTGAGAACGAACGAATGGAGCAAGCTTACGCTTTCAAGGCGCATCAAGATATGAGTATAGCATGCAAGATAAGCAAGCGGCGCCAAAATTTGACAGCACGTCGTTGTGTGCACCAAACTTATATTTATATCTCATGTTAACACTCAGCAAGCGGCAAGCAGGGTCGAACCCACGAGAGAGCAATCAGTGATAAGGTTCTACTAATAATTGTCACGATAAGAAGGGGGGTTGCAGGAATAATGTTTTGTTGTCAAATTCAAAGAAAAGTCAGTTTAGGGATATGCATTGCAACTGGTAATCATCGATTGTGACATGCATCAACTAGTAAACTGCCGTTCCTAGTCTAACAATCCCGCTAGGGTAATGCCGACTCTAGTGTTCTACCTACTCTCAACCGCTAAGTTCTCGAATAGGGTTAACAATTACTCGATTAACGACACCGATTAGGTTACACCGCTAGGCTTAGCTAATAGTGAAGTCAATCCAATATCACGCAATAGATATCAACTCAGTTTCACCGCTAGGCGATGCCAACTTGATAATTAGAGCATACAATTCAAACGAAGAACAGAAATTTACTAAATTGAATTACGAAACATAAAGATCTCAAACCATACGTCGCAATACAAAATCCCTAAACTGAACGAAAGGTTTAGTTACGAGAATCCATCTAATAACAATGAGAATAAACCGAGTTTAAAAACAATACTGAAACTGTGAATAGTAATATGTGATGAACATTAACTTTGGCCGTGAATAGCAATTCCGGCGATGAATAATACTCCTGCCTAGCTTTCCGTGCATCGCTACCTCTGAAATTCGTCCTAAGAACTCTCTCCAAATTCCTCCTTCTCTTTGGTGTATAGCAAGGCTGTATTTATGGGTAAATCAGGCTTCCAAATCTTGAAAACTTCTAAATCTGATATTTGGGCTGTGGGCCCAATGCTGACGTCATCAAATATTTTCCGCTCCAGTAGAAGACATTAGAAATTGCGCCCGATGAAGACATTAGTTGCGCGCCCGAAGAAGACATTAAGCGCTGCTAAAGTGTGCTGCTGGCGCCATTCCCATTGAGATGCACATCGATTCTCAAAAAATGTCATAAATCTCAAAAGCGATCTTGATACACCTGCGATACAAAACACTACCAAGAAGTAATCTTTCACACACAAAATGTAACTAAACAATGAGAATAAATAACTCGATGGATAGTATAAATACGCTCCATCAATAGCATGCAAGACAAAATAGACTTGTAGAGAGTACACTGACATGTGGTACATTGATTCCGGGTGCAACAATCATAGGAGTAGGAGAAAGGATATACTCTATCGCTTGGACGAATCCGCTCATGGCGAAATCAGTTTCAAAAACAAATTGCAGATACAAGTGATGGGCAAGGGCGATGTCCAAATCCAGACGAATGGAGGAACTTATGCAACTATTGAAGCCAAGACTTTGTTGGAACTTGCTTAGCATGGGGTGACTTTTGGAGAGAGGGCATTTCATTTCTATCTGAAACAAAGTTTAGACTATTGAAGCCAAATATCAGAGGACAGTTACTAGAGTCCCGATGACAAAGAATCGGATGTTCTCGTGGATTCTTCAAAAGGGAGTTGATCATAGATGAACATATAAAGCAATACAGAGGCAGAAGAGCGAGAGACCGAGAAGAGGAGGATCGAAGCAGAGAACACACTAAGAGAGTTAATAGCAGAAGGCTGAAGTAACAGAGTTGTGTTGAGCGCAGAAGAGAACAGAACTCGCAGAGTTTGATCTTGTATTGATCCATCGAACTCGAGTGGAGCATGGCTTGTTGAAGGATCAATCAGTTGCTTCGGAAAACGGCTGCGGACAAGCGGTGTCGCAGGCTATTGGAGAGTTTGTCCAAGCTACCCGATATTGATAGACGGTAAGTGATCGAGGAGGCAAGGTCTGAGTTTGAAGAATTCAGGTTGAGTCCGATTGTTTGGCAGATGTGCTAGAATAGTTATTGACTAGAGTTATATCAACTCTAGTACAGAGTGTGCTACAACATTCCGTCTACTACACATTGTAATAGGATAAGCTAAGTCTGAGCTTCAGGTTTGTAGCTGTTCTTTACTTGAAGTGTGTAGGTAGTACGAAGAGAGTATGTGGGATCAGACTCCGAGCTAATCTGTGGGATCAGATTGAGCTGAGGTGGAGCTAGGTTAGAAGTAGTGGTTAAACTAGAGTGTGGCTTAGTTTTGGAATCCATTGTACTCTAACAGATATAGTGAAGCCTTGAGGATCTGAGTATCCTCCCCAAACATAGGCAAGTTGCCGAATTGGGTTAACAATTATAGAGTGTCTTTCAGGTTCTACAAGATAAAGCTAATTCCGCAGAGTGATACAGAGAGTGCTACATCAGATGCTATAACTCATTACCAGCAATTGCGTAGTGAATTTCAAGGTCAATCAGGCTGCTAAAACAACTAATTGTGACGATTGCGGAATAATGTAGCTAAGACATAAACCTAAAGAACACACACACTTTGGTCACCCAGTTCGGCTCTGGAGGGACTTCTCTCCAGTGCCCAAGATTCCACTATTACCGATTAAAGTACACATGTACCAGTTCTCAGCATCTGCTAGAACAACCTCTACTTCTAACCTAGCTCGAATCTCAAATCAGTTTAATCACACGGACTAGCCTACTTTTTCAACTACTCAACTCAGTGTATGACAGGATGCTATAACAACTTACTCAGTCCAGTTGCTCTTTCGTAGCATGGGTCTCAGACTCTCCAATCTTCCAAATGCTTAGTCGGCCGTCTGCGAATTCACACAACTCCGATGACGCTCCCCCTTAACCTCCTCTCAGTGTACGGGAACGTTGTTCAGCACCTTGATTGTCTGCGTTCAGCTCAATGGCGACGATTCTTCAAAGGGCATGTACTTGGTCTTCAAGGAGACTCCTCTCCAGTTGAACACAATGATCAAGTGTCCATCACACTCATTCATTCTTGATCTCTGACGGAACGTCGTTGTGTGCGTCAAAGTTATATTTATATTACCAACTTAGTAGCTAATGATAAGAAACACAAAGAAGAGCAAATAGTCTAGAGTTATAGTACTAACTAACGGGGGTTTGTTTTCGAGAAAGATGTTGTTTATCTCTAATATGGCACTCCAATCTAGTATCACACAATAGATATCAATTCAGTTTCATCTAGGCTATACTAACTTTATAATCAGAGCATGCATTTCATACGAAGAATGGTAATTCATTAAGTCGAATAATGAAACATAAGTATCTCAAACCATGCGTTGCAATACAAATCCCCAAACTGAGTTAGGGTTTAGCTACTACAATCCATCTATGATTAATGAAAGTAAAGAGTTCAGAAAATACTAAAACTTCCGCGATGTTGTTGCTGACTTCTCGTCTCCAAGCTCTGGTCTACAGTCTGGGCAGATAGCTTCGATTAAGGTTTTTCCAGGCAAAGGCCCTTTTAATTCATACCTTTGATTTTGGGCCAGGCTGACCATCTTTGACCGAATCACATTTGATTCGTGCAAGGTTTTTCAAGTGATTCGCCCAGAGTTGGGTGAATCAAAGTTGCAGTGAGTTCCACTGGGCGAATCACATTTGATTCGGGCTGGCTCCATAATTGATTCGTGCAGTCTTGGCGAATCAAAATGTGTTCCGAAGCTGGGCGAATCACTTTTGCAGTGCTAGAGTCTCGATTTTTTGACCCTATAAACCTTTGAATAACGTCTTGATGTAATTTTAGAAGTTTTAGCCCTTTGGGTTAGCTTTCCAACAAGATATAGCACGCCTCAATCGGATAAGAATCATGTGCTCGGCAAGCCTTCGATGACAAACAAGTCAATCTGCCCAGATTTGGTCTATATTCGTCTAAATCTTTGCTCCTTTGCATTCCCGAGTGATTTAATGAGGCTTAGAATGCTCCAAATGCGCAATAAAGTTCAAAAGCGGTCTTGATATACCTGCGATGCAAAATACTACAAAGAAGTAATTAATCACACGCAAAATGTAATTAAACAATGAGAATAAACAACTCGATGGATCGTATAAATACGCTCCATCAAACTACCCCACACTTATCTTTGTTCGTCCCCGAACAAGAACAAAATCAAGACTCGCAAACACTCAAATCACCTCTATCATGCAATGACTAAATACTGAACTACTCGAGATGTCTTCACTAATCAGTTCATCAACATATGCTCACACTCATTCTTCAATTATACATGTTACCTGTGAGGTCGAGATGGATTCATTGGATGACTGGGAGCTAGTCCTCTTTAGATTCCTGACTCCATTTTTCAGCTCAAGGTCATAGTCACGCGTCTACGCTGAATTTGCTTTCTCTGGCACGTGATAAATCCAAGTCTTGAGGAACTCAACTTTTTCTTCTTCTTTTTGGTAGGACAGCTCTTGAAACTTTCTTATTCTGTTTGGTCCGAAGACTTCATTTAACTTGATTGCTTTTCTAATTTTTCTTTCATATTTGTCTGAATTTTGTTTTCGAGCTTCGCTCTCCAATGTGAATTGCTTGTCCTTTATCGTTTTTTGCTCTTGAACCATTCCAATCATAGCCTTCAAATAACAGCATGTGGAGCGCGTTCCGCTCTTTCTCATAATTATCCTATCAGCGAGAGGCATGATAGGGGTTACCCACCCATTCCCGGTTACCAGGACTAGAGATGCAACGGTACCAAAATTTAATGGCACGTCGTTGTGTGTTTATATTACCTGCTTATTAGCTAGTGATAAGCAGGGTCGAATCCAAAGGAGAGCAAATAGTCTAGAGTTCTAGTACTAATTAACGGGGATTTGTTTTCGAGAAAGATGTTGTTTATGTATTTCAGAAAGAATCAGTTCAGTGATTTGCATTGCAACTGGTAATCATCGATCAAACATGCATCAACTAGTAAAAATTACCATTCTAGTCTAACAGTCCTACTAAGGCAATGTCGATTCCAATGTTCTGTCTACTCTTAACCGCTAAGTTCTAGAATAGGTTCGACTAACAATACCAAATTAGTTCTAGCACTAGGCTTCTCTAATATGGCACTCCAATCTAGTACACACGATAGATATTGATTCAGTTTCATCGCTAGGTGTGCTAACTTGATAATCAGAGCATGCAATTCATACGAAGAACAGTAATTCATTAAGTCGAATAATGAAACATAAGTATCTCAAACCATGCGTTGCAATACAAATCCCCAAACTGAGTAAGGGTTTAGCTACTACAATCCATCTACGAACAATGAAAGTAAAGAGTTTAGAAAATACTAAAACTTTCACGATGTTGCTGCTGACTTCCCTCTCCAAGCTCAGGTCTATGGTCTGGGCCGATAGAGGGTTTTTTTTCTTCAGAAAAAGGTCCTTTTAATTTATACATTTGATGTTGGGCCGGGCTGACTATCTTTGACGGAATCACATTTGATTCGTGCAAGGCTTGGCAAGTGATTCGCCCAGGGTTGGGCGAATCAAAGTGGCAGTGAGTTATCGCATTCTCGCTCTTCGCTCTATGCTTATCACCCTTTATTTTCTCTCTTTCTTCGTCATCTATTTTGATCTTTTCTACTCTTAGAGACGCTGATCATATATACCTGGCAGTCTACGGTATATTATAGAAATCTTAGTCCAACTAGGATCTATTAGTTTTAGGACACTTTCTAAAAGCTTTTCGACCAGCCGAATCTTCTTCAAGATCTTCGCAAGTTGTTATGCAATTTTGTTACAGCAACTGTTTCCTAAAACACTTTAGGAAACTTCCTTGATCCTTTTTCCGAAATTTTTTCTAAGATCTTCGTAGGATGTTCTGCAATTATGTTGCAGCAACTATTTCTTATTACAATTTAGGAAACTTTCTCAGATTAGGAACCTTTGACCATCCGCTGTCTGACTTCAGTTTGACATTATGTACATTGAGTTTTGAGAAGAGATGACTCGTCAGTTTGAGATTTGATGTCCTATTTTTTAGGCATCAAGGTTGAGCAGGTGATGTGGAAACTCGAAAGTGTACATCGGGTTATGCTTTCTATCTTATTAATAGAGTGATTTCATGGTTGTCAAAGAAGTAACAGGTTATTGTCATTTCTATAGCTGAAGTAGAATACATCGCACTAACTACCGGAGATTGCCAAGCAGTTTAGCTTCGACGGGTGTTGAAAGATATGAAACATAAGCAGGAGGCCTCACAAACATTATGTGTGATAACATTGACTATTGCATTAGCCAATAATCCAGTATTTCATGGCAGGAGCAATCATATTTGTTAAGGTATCATTACATTAGAGAGTTGGTAAAAGATTGGGAAGTTGAATTTGAATTCTGCAGAACTAAGAAGCAAGTTGCAGACATCTTTACCAAGAGTCTCTAGTAATAAATTTTGTAGTTTTTCGTCAAATGCTTGGAATTAGTAGATCATGGATGAGGGAAGAGTGTTGATTATTGATCCATGCGGTAGCCTACCTGGTCAAGTATTCATCTCTTTTGGGCATATTAGGCTTCGTTTGGTAGCACATCAATGATCTTATCTTGAAAATAAGATTCGTGTTGTAGTAGCACTCCAAAGCTACCGACATATTTCATCAAGCATGAACATATGAAGTGAAAAGAAAGGGAAATTGCTAGTCCATTTTGTACTATAAAGTGACCAATAGGGGAAGAAGAAAACACACCTCAACCATCCCTCAGAGCTCCTCTCTCATCCTTTCAGTGTCCTTTTTATTTCATTTAGTTTAAGTGATTGTATTTCGTAGCTTATTTCGATGAGTTATTTTTAGTTCCAATTCCACCAAAATTAATGCTGCGTGTTTATATTGATCCTGAAATATTCCGTATTTTCCTAAAATAAAACATCAAAATAAATCGCCCTTCATATTTTGCTCCACCCACCCTGAAATTTGACATAATTGTAAAAGTTGCCTTTGCTCTTCATCTATTTTATAAGCCGGCTTCTGTTCTTGGTTGAGACTCTTTCACAGAAAAAATCAAACAGCATACGAGCCCCGTAATAGAACTACCCTCATATTTGGGCCGTCAAATTGGACCATACGGCCCATTTAGACAATCAGGAGACGCTTGTAAACCCTATATGTACGTAAGGAGACATCCTTCGTAAATATTTCGTCGCCGCCTCTTCGTCCTCGCACTCAGAGCTCCCTGTCCGCTGGTCTGAGCTCCCACAGCGTCGACCATGGTATGTTCTCATCTCGGCTTTGTTTAGCTTTAAGATCTTATACGGGAAATCACTTTCATGTAATTTTTAGGGTTTTGTTTTCATGCTTTGTTATCTGCTGCCTCATATTTCACAGCTCCGTTAAGCCTAGTAGTGTATGATTGTCAAGAGCCTTCTGTAGTGCATTTATTAGGGCCTTTTGGCGATGTCTTTGAAATCTAAGTTAAACTGGTGTGCGTATTAGGCCATTTCGCCGATACTTTTTCGATTCATGCTCAACTATTGTGATATGTATATGTTTCAAGTATCCAATTTCAGATTTCTTTATTCCATTTTAATGCTTGGTATGATTTGTGATTGTTTGTAGGCGAGAGGTTTGAAGAAGCACTTGAAGAGGCTCAATGCCCCCAAGCATTGGATGCTTGACAAACTTGGTGGTGCTTTTGTAAGTGTTACAATCCTTCTCAGTTCATGTACCATCTGTTGATTTCCAGCCAGTTCTGTTTTACTCAGCTTACACTGATTTTATCAATTGGTCTTTTTTTATATTTTGTTTCTTTAGGCTCCCAAACCTTCCTCAGGACCCCACAAGTCAAGGGAATGCCTCCCTCTTATTCTGATTTTGAGAAACAGGTTGAAATACGCTCTTACCTATCGTGAGGTTGTTCTCATCTTGATGCAGCGTCATGTCCTTGTTGATGGCAAGGTTAGGACAGATAAGACATATCCTGCTGGCTTCATGGGTAAAACTCGCTTGAAATGATTTTTTTTTTAGCATCATATATTTGAAGTGTGAATTGTTTTTTTATCTCATATACTGTGTATGCCTTTTCGTTCCAGATGTGGTGTCCATCCCCAAAACAAATGAGGCATTCCGTTTGCTTTATGACACCAAAGGTCGTTTCCGCCTTCACTCCATCAGAGACGAGGAGGCCAAGGTTTGTTATCTTCTTTTATCCATTTTCTATTTATTGAATATTATGATCAAATTAGGCATTTGGTCTTCCATGCTAGTAGTTTCTAATACCCTCAGTAATATTTTTCAAGCTTTCATAGATTGGAATTGTTTTATCGTATCAAGTATAATCGAATCGACTATATGTAGTCGAAACTGTATAGTAGAATTGTATTGTTTCTTATTTAAAAAACTGAGGTGTTGACTATACTCAAAACTGTATAGTAGAACTCTATGGTTTCTTGTTTCAAAAACCGAAGTGAATTACCTAACATTACTTTAAAATAATCTTTGTTCATCAGCATCTGATTTTTAGTCATTTGTTTTACTTTTTTTCTTTTCAATATGGTAAAGTATTTCATAAATATAGATATTCAGTGATCGATGTATATCTTTGTACTGACCTCATTGTGATGATTACATTTAGTTCAAGCTGTGCAAGGTTCGTTCTGTCCAGTTTGGGTCCAAGGGGATTCCGTACATCAACACCTATGATGGGCGTACCATCCGTTACCCTGACCCCCTCATCAAGGCTAATGACACCATCAAGCTTGATCTGGAAACTAACAAAATCGTTGACTTCATTAAGTTTGATGTTGGTAATGTTGTTATGGTAACTGGTGGAAGGAACAGAGGGCGTGTCGGAATCTTAAAGAACAGGGAGAAGCATAAGGGTAGCTTTGAAACTGTCCACATCCAGGATGCAACGGGTCACGAGTTCGCAACCCGTCTTGGAAATGTGTTTACTCTAGGGAAAGGTACCAAGCCTTGGGTATCTCTTCCCAAGGGCAAGGGTATTAAGCTGTCCATCATTGAAGAAGCCAACAAGAGGAATGCTGCCCAATCTGCTGCTACTGCTTAAGCTTTGTTGTTGGGCTTAGTGGAGCCTTTAAAAACATGTTTTGGTTGACTAGTTACTTTTTGAACTTCAGCCCCTCAACTGGTAGTAGGTGACATTTTTATTTAAATTTGCTACATTTCAGTTCTTTTTTTTTGGAAGGAAGTTTCGATTCCGTTTTTCTAGTGCTTTATTTTAGGAACTTTCCAAGATTGATACTCTGCATTTTTATGCTGCAAGTTGTCTGGTCGTTGACTGGTTGAAATTCAAAAGAAATCAGATTTATAAATTATTTTGTGTAGGGAGGGTGGAAGCGAAAGAAGTATTGTAGATTCCAAACTCAAGGCACTTGCTTCCTCTTAGGTGTGTGGTGAAACGTATGTTGATGTTTGGATGGGAAGTAGCTAATGTTATGCATCAAGTGTAGCCCATAAAGATGCCAAACACTTTGTTTCATGAGGGCTGCAACAAGCACTAGACCACTGAAGCAAAAACCAATCAACCGTTTGACTGGAGGTCCCATGCCATTTGACATGTTTCTGATTAGGAAATAAGAATCTTAGGTGACCAAACTAAGCTGAAAGTGCTAAACTCCAACAAAGTTTGCCTGCCTGACACTCGGATATGAATGATTTATGTGTCTGTTGGTAATGTTCATCCTCGCTTTTAATAGATCCAAAGGACGCTGTTATTTCTTCATGCCTTGTTCCTTTTGACAGGATTTCATGTTCGATGTTGACGGGCATGGAATCCGATCATATGATGAACCATGAGGTAATTGATATCAAAAACGAATGCTTAGAAAGTCATGTCCGATTTGGGTAAATTGTAACATATGGAAGAATTATGTCGGTTGCTATACCTATACCACATGTCTTGTTGGCATTACTCAAGTAGTAATTTTATTGTAAAAAGGTAAGCTGAGTGAGGGCAGGGCATGAGGGATATAAAAGGAGTGTACCTGATGATAGTCTTTTAGAATGATGAGAGGTCGTACCTACTGGTTGTGCTTCAAGTCCTGCTGCTCTCATGCTAAGTCGAAGCTCACTTCACATCTCAAATACAACTCCAAAGGTTTGTTTCTCTCACATTTTCTTTTCTTTCTATTTATTACTTATATACAATCCAAGAAAGGCAAGGCTAAGCCAAAATCATCAATGGCTATTGGCAAGCATAATTGTAGAATGGAAAAGGAGAATAGGTTGATTTATAATACCCAAGTCTATAAATAAATAAGTGCAAAAGAAAAAAACTCAAAAGTGAGTTTTCCTTGTAAAGGGAATTATATTTTTAGAAAATCAAGATCCCTCCCTCTTTGTTTTTCTCATCTCATTGCGTTCCTAGTTCTATCTAATCCTACACGGTCAGTTATCACCCACTAGTTTGAGCCATTTTGGTATTATGCGTTGGCCAGTGTAAGAAATATGCAGCCTAGGGAGTATGGTGGAATTTTTTTTTTTTACAGCCAAAATAGTACAGACTATAAAAGTTCACTTCCAGTATAAATTCAAATTTAAAACTAAGCCGGCCTCTATTCTCTTAGAATTAGAATGTGCTAGCATACCCTAAAATGTGTTGATTCATATGATTGTAGGGTCTTCGAATGGGCTGGTAAGCCTGTTCCAGGCTATGGAGGCCTGTGATGGATATGAGGACATCCAGGTCATGTGGGATATGGTTGTCTCTCTACATCCTCCACCAGATAATCGCAGATTTTGGTTATGCTGGAAACATACAAAACCAGTATAGTGGTGTTCTTCACTTGGTTCTGTTGTGCATTTCATTTGGATGTAAAAGAAGCGACCTGTATGCTTATTATGATCATACTGCTTAGGTTACCCTACTGAAAAGCTTGTGCCCGACTGTTCCTTTTTATTTACTTCAGAATACTACTACGAATTACATGCCAACTTACCTTTGCAACTATCCGTATTTAGTATTGGGCAGGCAAAGACAACATAACATTTTATTAGAGGCCACAGAATATTGAAGAAGACTTTACTGAATTAGGCAGCCTTTAGAAGCATCAGATCATCAAAGTGCCACACACCTGAAAATCATTTAAGATGTTAGTTTATAGAGAAATATTAATTACTAACAACTAAAATATCTTATATTGACGTAGATGATGATATCTTACCATATCGATCCCTTGCCAACCCTTCTCAGCTGTGAAAAATATCTGACATTTTCTTTATGGCTTCTACCTGAAATTGTAAGCGTGTCGAAAATGATCGTGCCTACATCCATTATGGATGGATCTCCTCAAAATCTAGTCAAATCCAATACCAGCATAAAACATCACATAATAAAAGTCATGCCACTCGGATGCATATGCAATTGATTGGCACCATGGCACACCCACCTGCTCAGTTAAAAATTGGCTCTCCATGAAATCTGATAGATGAACATCATTGTTTTCCTGAGCAGTCTGCTCGTAAGAAAAGAACCATCAGCAAAGGGTAAAATATACCAATGCCTAGTAAATTTCAGCGATACTACTATTTAGGGGCTGCATTACATTGTGCAAGTTTAAAAGCTATGCATTCGTTAACTTTTCCATGGAGAGCTCCATCGCTGAAATAACCAGCAAGGTAACCATATGTATAGGTAATTCTGTAAAGAGCAACCAACTCACAAAAAAAGGTAATTTATGTATTTGTTTTCATCATCAGCAACAAGGTAAGGATGTTGAAGAATGGTTAATTACCATAGAGAGCATCTCCTTTGTCAACATGATCAAACTTGGTCTGGGGCATCAAAATGGAATGAAGTTTCACTCTGCCTCCTCTCTTATTCTAATGACACCCTAGCCTGTATGGGTACCGGCTGCTGCTCACTCTACACCATGATTTGGCTTCACTCTTTGGCCATTTAAAGCATTCGTGTTGGTGTATGATGATGCAGTATGACAGTGTTTGACAAAACCAGCACAAGTGAACAAGGAGCAGCTACAACAGGGGATGCTATAGCAGGAGCATGTTCAAGTTGCTGCAACATCTGTCCGAGTAGCAGCAGCAACCTGGGCCTTTGGCAAGAAGGCCTGACAGCCCTACTGAGAGCATCAGAAGTATTTCTAAGTTGCTGCCAAGAATATTCCAGTGGGGAATTCCTAGCTAGAGAAGGAGATTTGTTTTGGAGATCAAACCAAATCTAATCTCCTAAAAATTAGAAGATAATTGTTTCCTTTTGAGACATTGCTAAATTCTGTTCTTGATTAAAGTGGGCGTTGCTACTTAAGGGAGAACAGGTCAGAGCAGAAAGGTTGATCGAAGCTGAGGGATACACGAGTGCATACGCAGAATTCAGAGAGAGTAATTTTGGTGTGCGACGAGTTCTTCGATCATCATCCAATAGTAGAGCGTGAACGCAGAGCTGTGGTGACAGAAGCAGAAGGAGATCAGGACTTGCGTAGTCTGATCCGAGCTTGATCTAGAAGCCAATTCAGAGCAGTGGTGCTTGTTGGTTGATCAATGAAGGCCGGGGAAGAACTGACGGGTGTGTGGCTCGGTCGAGTGTCTAAGCGGCAGTTCTCGCTAGTGGCAGGAGGTCACTGAGTGAGGGGGAGTATTCCAGAGTGTGCAGCGCTCGTGGAATCGTTCGATCGGCTCGGCAGAAGGCTTTGGAGCGACGCGGACAATTGTGCATCAGCTGTGTGCTACAGCAACCCTGCAGAATTGAGTGTAGTTTAGAATAGGCTGAGTTCCGAGGAGACAGTACTATTCTAGATTGACATTTGCAGAGGGTGTGCAGACACAAGTCAGAGCCTGTTCTGATTGTGTCCAGTGATCCACACAAGGTTGAGTAGCATAGGTTGCGTGGAGTTGTAACCGAGTGTTCTTGGAGACCTCTGTGATTAGTTGATTGAGGACTGAAGAATAGTCCTCCCCAGACGTAGGCAGTTGGCCGAACTGGGTGAACAAACTTCTGTCTTGTTCATTGTTTGCTGAGACAATTTCTGAGTGAACAAGAGTGTGCTGCAGCAACTGCTTGTTCACAAATCTGTCTGTCAAGAGACGCTGCGAATTTCAATTGGTATCAGAGCGGGAGCTCAACACACAGAGTAAAAGATCCTACAGTGTCTCTGAAGAAGCGAAGACACAATGAAGGAAGGACATAGCACAAGCAGACCTCCATTGTTGGAAGAAAGCAACTATGGATATTGGAAGGCTAGGATGAAAGCCTTTCTCAAGGCCATTGATGAGAAGACTTGGAGAGCTATCGTGGTCCAGTGGTCTCCCCCAATCACCATGGATGAACAGGGAGTCGCACGGATAAAGCCTGAAGAACAATGGACTGCTGAAGAGGGAGCTGCAGCAACTGGTAATTCAAAGGCTCTGAATGCGATTTTTGCTGTAGTTGATGCTAACAATTTCAGGTTGATATCAAATTGAGATATGGCCAAACAAGCTTGGGAAATTCTGTAAACTGCACATGAAAGAACTGATAGAGTAAAGTTGTCAAGATTACAGATTATTGCCACACAGTTTGAGAATCTGAGAATGCTGGAAGAGGAGACTGTCACTGAGTTTAATGCAAAACTTTGTGATCTGGCAAATGAAGCTCATGCTCTTGGTGAACCTATCCCTGAAGAGAAGCTGATCAGGAAGGTCCTCAGATCGTTGCCCACAAGATTTGACATGAAAGTGACGGCCATTGAAGAAGCCCAAAATGTCAGATTCATGAGGCTGGAAGAGTTGATGGGATCCCTTAAACAATTTGAGATGAAACTGGTTAAAGAAGATCTCACTCCTAAGGACAAGAATATTGGACTGAAGGCTGAAACAGAAGCTAAGAAGCCAGCTCCAGATGATCAGCTAAGCATGCTAGTCAAGAACCTTGGAAAGCTCCTGAAGAACATGGACTCAAGAACTGGGCAAAGCTCATCCTCACGAAAATAATTCAGAAGAGGTGGAGAAAATAAAAGGAGAGGGAAGGAACCTGCTCAGAATGAAGATGAGAAAAAAGAAATGAAAAAAGGTGTCCAATGCTGGAACTGTGAAGGGTATGGACATATTGAGGCTGACTGTCCGAGCAAACCCCTCAAAAACTCAGAGAAAAAGAACAACAAGTCCCTGACAGCAAAATGGAGTGACTCTGAGGAAAGTGATGAAGAAAACTGTGTTGTGCTAACCAGTGTGTCAGATTTCAACCTCAAAGAGCTAAAGAAGGACGAATTCCACTATGGGATTGAAGTATCCGAAAGTGAAGATGAGGAGGACTCATCTGTCAGCCTTATTGACTATCTGGGGGAAATACTTAGACAGTGTGAGGCAGCCCTTCAGACAAATCAAGCATTGACTGACAGACTCAAGCTTCTAGAAGAAGGACGAAGGAAATTTCTCTCCTTATCCAACAGTCAAGTTACCATTCTGAAAAGGGAAGACACAGGAAGCCAAGCCACTGACATTGGTTTCTCACCAGCAACAGCCAAGGCAGCTGATTCTCAGAAGAATATCTTGGATGAAATTTTGTCTTATCAAAACTTGAAAAAGGGAGAATGGGGCTTGGATATACTGGTGAAGAAAGCTCTAGAGGAACAGTTTTCATTAAAGCCTCGGATGCTATGATATATGAAAAGAATAACACAGATGAATTTCCAAAACCTGCAGGGAAAGATGGAACTAGACACGTGAACAAGAGGATGCTGCAGCACCTGGCGCATCATCCATCTAAAACAAAGCCAGAGCCTCAGAATAAAAGGAGTTCATGCACAAATATTGGTGGTCAGAAGAAAGGGAATCAGAAGATATCCTCCAACCTGAAGCGGCAGCAGAGAACCTCCTCAGCTGGAAAAAGGGGAACGAAACCCAGAGCCAACACATGCTGCATAAAGACTCTTTGCCCAGTAGTTTCGAGAAATGCTTATTACTGGAAAGAATCGCAGAGGAGGATTACTAAGATCACTGCACCAGGGCACTGGAAAGCAAAAGATAGGAGAAAGCCACAGGTAATACAGGTGTGGAAACCCAAATATGACAAACGAAGAGACAGGAGTCTGGAGGGTCGGAAGAAAAGGAACTCTAGACAAACCAAGGTATGGGTGAAGAAATCATCATCAGAACCTCACGAGGATCCTCCAAACAAAGCGGTCATCCGGAATGAGTAGGAGAACTAGCTCGCGTCTGCTATAGCAACCTGGTCAGAATAAGCTTGTTCACGTATTTTGGTTGCTAAAGCTGGGAGAAGGCACATGTGTGGCATGTGATCCAGAAGCTTCAAATTGAAAAGAAAAAAAATAACGGGTAAATCAACTTCTAGGGCAAAGACAAGTTGAAGGCGCTTCCTCAAATTAGTTGCTGATCATCCTCACCGTGCGTTCCTCCAATCCTCTACAAACCATCAACAATGGTGAAGACTCGCGGTTTGAAGAAGAATCTGGCAGCAGATCGACAAGACAGGTCTGAAAGGAGGTCTAAGTCGCGTAATGAAGCGCCTGCTCAGCGTCTAGACGTGGTGGTGTGGGAGCCCGCACCTCTCCCTGTGTCGCACAAGGATCCTTCTCCACAAGGAGGAACCCGGCAGAAAAGGAGGCATCTAGTCCGTGACGGGGAGCCTATAGCCAGTGCAGCAGTGATGTCTGAAGAAGCTGTGCTTGAAGAAGTCTCGGGAGAAGAACAACCTACAGAGGATGTTGTAGCAGGTCCTGCAGAAGAGAGGTGCAGAACCCTTGTCATGTCTCCTGGCATAGTAGGTGAAGGGGAGGAGATAGAAGCTGAGTCTTCTGAACAAGAACCTGCTGCAGCACATCCTCATCCACCCTCAGACAAAGGAAAAGCTCCAATCCTCATTCCTGATTCCAGCAGTGAAGAAGAGGAATCCAGTGAAGAAGATGATGGTACTGCTGGTGAATCGTCTGAGAGAGGACATGCATTAACAGACTCAACTGCAATCACAGTAGGGGGGATTTGGTTCAGAAATAGGAATGGCTCCCAATCATGGAGTGCTGTTGAGAGAAAGCACATTGTGCCAGAAAAGAGACTGGACCTGGACAAGTACAAATCAGCAGCCATTATCCAGCTTCTTACTGAGGTAAACCTTCTCAAATCCCTGACTTACCCATTCAGATTCAATATAACTCTTGTTAGGGAATTTATTGTGAACATGGAAGAAAAATTTGGTGAGGAAGGAGGAGATGAGTTTGGAAAGAGTTGGGTGCGGGGTAAGAAAGTACTTATCACCCCTGAGAAAATAGATGAGTTTCTTGAGATACATGAAAATGCCAGAGAGCCCACGGATGTCCAGCCAGAGGTGCTGGCTAAGGTTCTGACAGGAGGAGTTTGCTTGTCTTGGGGTGGTCCAAATCTTAGTGCTGCTGAACTCACCTAAAAAAATGCTTTGCTGTATCATTTGGGCATTAGAAACTGGATCCCCAGCTCTCACTGGGGAAAGGTTAGCAGAGCCTTTGCTAACCTTTTACACTCTATTGGGAAAAGGAGGAAAATCAGTTTGGGCAGTGTGATGTTTCCCCAGCTGGCTACTCATGCTGGCAGCGCTTCCTCCAGCAAGCCCATCGTGCTACCCTCCCTCATCTATGGGATGATGGTCTCACAGCATCCGGAGCTTGGTGAGATTTCTGAAGGTTTATCCGAGGAGCTGCAGGTCTTTACAGTAGACCACAAACTATTTAAAGGGAAACATGCAGTGGACATAGCCTATGAGGATCCGCTCTTGGTTGGTGCTTCAGCCTCAGCTCCTCTAGAGGAATCCCTTCCCCCTGCCGCCACGATCCAAACAGCTCTCCGTGCCAGAATTGTGAGCCATCTCAGATCTGAGCTGCTCACTCATGAAGCAGAAGCAAAAAGGAGGGATGCTAGGCGAGGCCAGATCAGAAGTCTGCTCAGAGACCTGGAGTTCCCGGCGGATGAAGAGCAGGTCCCTTGAGCATCTGTGCCAAAAAGGGGGAGAGTTCTTTGCAGTCACTGATGAACTGATGAGCTTTGTTTTTTTGACCCTGCGTGGTCGTGCTTAGGCCGAGTGTGGCCACCTCTCACTCTTAACGTTAAACTTTTTCGTTTGGTGTATTTAATGGTTCATGGAAGTGTGCATTAGTGTCCTAGGGTTTTGTCAAAATGCTAAGGGGGAGATTATGATGCAGTATGGCAGTGTTTGACAAAACCAGCACAAGTGAACAAGAAGCAGCTACAGCAGGGGATGCTATAACAGGAGCTTGTTCAAGTTGCTGCAGCATCTGTCCGAGTAGCAGCAGCAACCTGGGCCTTTGGCAAGAAGGCCTGGCAGCCCTGCTGAGAGCATCAAAAGAATTTCTAAGCTGCTGCCAAGAATATTCCAGTGGGGAATTCCTAGCCAGAGAAGGAGATTTGTTTTGGAGATCAAATCAAATCTAATCTCCTAAAAATTAAGAGATAATTGTTTCCTTTTGGGACATTGCTAAATTCTGTTCTTGATTAAAGTGGGCGTTGCTACTTAAGGGAGAACAGGTCAGAGCAGAAAGGTTGATCGAAGCTGAGGGATACACGAGTGCATACGCAGAATTCAGAGAGAGAAATTTTGGTGTGCGACGAGTTCTTCGATCATCATCCAATAGCAGAGCGTGAGCGCAGAGCTGTGGTGACAGAAGCAGAAGGAGATCAGGACTTGCGTAGTCTGATCCGAGCTTGATCTAGAAGCCAATTCAGAGCAGTGGTGCTTGTTGGTTGATCAATGAAGGCCGCGGAAGAACTGACGGTGTGTGGCTCGGTCGAGTGTCTAAGCGGCAGTTCTCGCTAGTGGCAGGAGGTCACTGAGTGAGGGGGAGTATTCCAGAGTGTGCAGTGCTCGTGGAATCGTTCGATCGGCTCGGCAGAAGGCTTTGGAGCGACGCGGACAATTGTGCATCAGCTGTGTGCTACAGCAGATGCTGCAGCAACCCTGCAGAATTGAGTGTAGTTTAGAATAGGCTGAGTTCTGAGGAGACAGTAGCTATTCTAGATTGACATTTGTAGAGGGTGTGCAGACACAAGTCAGAGCCTGTTCTGATTGTGTCCAGTGATCCACACAAGGTTGAGTAGCATAGGTTGCGTGGAGTTGTAACCGAGTGTTCTTGGAGACCTCTGTGATTAGTGGATTGAGGACTGGAGAATAGTCCTCCCCAGACGTAGGCAGTTGGCCGAACTGGGTGAACAAACTTCTGTCTTGTTCATTGTTTGCTGAGACAATTCCTGAGTGAACAAGAGTGTGCTGCAGCAACTGCTTGTTCACAAATCTGTCTGTCAAGAGATGCTTCGAATTTCAGTGTAAAATAGAAAGTTGTAGCCCTTTAAGTTAACTTTTTAACAAGCTATCACATGCCTCAATCAGTCAATGATCATGCGCTCGGCAAGCTTTTGAAAATGAATAGGTCAATCAGCCCATATTTGGTTTGCTTTCGTCCGAAATCTTTGTGTTTAACCTTATTTTGTTCCAAATAGACTTAGAAAGCTTCAATTTAGTAAAAATTGACCTAAGAAAGAGTAATGTTGTAAATTGACCGTACAAAGTTCAGAAAACGAACAGAAATCTCTTGTAAATGAGTGAATATTTAGTGACCGATCATCCTTCTTGATAGCGTAGGCCGACTAACCATAAGTGTGATGATTTCTTGTCTATCCGAATGCATATCTACGAACTTTTGAGGATAATCTATGTATGGGATCGATGACTTTGTGTCTAGGCATGATTAAGAATTTTTATGAGTATGATGTTTGAGAACTTACGAGCCTTTGTGATTGAAATATATTGAATCCCATGCTTGAATTTGTGGTTAAAGAATATTGTCGTATGTATTGACATTATGAGCCCTGCGTTACATGCATCATTTAACTTAGGATTGCGTCTTTGGATTTGTGGATATCCGCCTCCAGAAAACCTCAAAAGACACCACTCGTCTACTAAGGCAGCCTAGGGGTTTAACGGCTTGTCGCATTTGTTAAATACAGTTTTGACTCTTAAGATAGTGAGTAAGGATTTTGACAAACGTATTTTTAACCCTTTATAGTTGTTAAATGTATGTTTAGAGGTCAAGTTACAGTCAAAAATAATTTATAAATCTTAGTAAGCCAAGGGTCGATCCTAGGAACAAGCGTGTGCATGTACTAGCTAGAGATGGAAGTGGGTCGGGCTGGGTCGAAATTTCATAACCCACACGAGCTAGGGCTAGGTTAAAAAAACGAGCTGGCCCACGAGCCAGGTCAAGTAAAAAAACCCGAACCCAGCCTGACCCACGGGTTATAAATCAGCTCGCCACGTACTAGTTGGGTCGGGCTGGCCCATGAGTTGGACACACGGGTTGGACCCACGAGTTAAGCCCACGGGTTGGATCCACGAATTGATCCCACGGGTTGGACCCACGAATTGAGCTCACGGGTTGGATTCACGAGTTCAGGATTATTGTACAAGGGTTTAGGGGTTTGGAGTATAGGGTTTAGGGGTATATGGTTTATGATTTAGGAAACTTGTACTTGTACATTTATCTAAATCATATTTAGAAGATAGTAGTAAAATACTTGTGAGTACAGAAAAAATTATTCTTTTATTTTAATTAGAAACCTGCTCCTTATTAATTGAGAGCCAAACATCATGGCTCGAGGGAAGTACATACTGATGGCCAAAGCCTGACACAAACTGTAAATGTCTAAACTAGAACTTTATAAATAGTTCAATAGCCTAACACCAACTGACTCTAAAACATTGTAAAAAGTCAATGATATATTATTCTAATTCATCTCTAGTTTCATAATCAAAATTTATTTTACTGTCTTGTTCTCTTCTTTCAGCAACAAGCCAATCTTTTAGGTAAATGAACATTTCAATTGAAGTATCATTTTGTCATCCAATACCCTTGTACCTGCAGAAAAACAAGCTTCGAACGCCACATTTGACATCAGAGCAGTTAGTAGGTCCCTAGCCATCGCAGATAGTATAGGCCAAGTATGACCATTTACCTTCCACCACGCCAACAAATCTAATTTTTGGTCTATTGGAGGCTCGGATCGAGACAAATAAAATTGAAGCTCATTGTAATTTGAACTCCCTTCGTTTGATTGAAAGGAGGTACTACCCTCACTTGTGGCTTGTCTTTTGATGCAGCATGCGTTGGTACTACCCTCACGGGTGGATAGGTGGATCAAGACCCGTTGATTCCGAGGAATATCGGGAGATGAAGGGTCAGTACTCGTTGATTCCAGAAGAATGCCGAGGAAAGATTAAAAGGAAGGAAACCTTTGATATTTTATTAATCAACTGAACTGCCTTCAAAAGGCTATAGAGCATATTTAAATAGGAAAATAAACAGACAAAAAAAGGAAACTAAAACCCTAGAAAAAATAATAAAGAAACTGAAACCCTAAAACATAATAATTAGGAAACGAAGTCAGATGGTCCAAAAGCTCGCAAAAGATCCATCATTGGGCCCGTTCTGCTTAAAATAATATATTATAATGGTCCATCTGACTCGGGTAGCCCAAAACCTGCTTGCCTACACTATCAGCTTGCACCTTATTCGGGCGACGCCATTTGGTCCACATCACCTTTTATATGCTTGCCATTGATACAACGCAAAATCTTCCTCACAAACGAAAGACACAATAGTTGTATCTTGTTGTGAGAATGAACCACAATCAGAACCTACTTTTGCAACATATAAATCATATAATTCAAATAAAACATCATAAATTTGTTGTTTAATACAAGTAATATTATAATTCAAACCAAGTGTTAGATATACTTGTTCAACAAAATATTGTACACCCGCCACCTTAAGGGTGTGTTCTTTTGGACTTATATTTTGTACTTAAACTTATTGCTTTACTTATATTTACTTATATTTATTTATATGTACTTATCTTTACTGATATTTACTTATATGTACTTATATTTACTTATATGTCTTATATTTACTTATACATACTTATATGTACTATTAATCACCATCATCACAAAAACACACACCACCAATAAAAAAAATCTAACTTAACTTATATAAGCTTAGCTTAACTTAACTTGACTTAATTTAAGTAAACTAAACTTAACTTGATTTGGCTTTTAATTTAACTTGATTTAACTTAACTTAACTCCACCAACAACACCACCACTCCACTACCACCACCATTATCACAACACCACCACCACCATCACAACAACAACCCACCACCACAACATCATTACTACCACCACCACCACAACATCATTACTACCACCACCACCACAAAAATCCACCACCACCACAATATCAGTTCCACCACACCACTACCACCAGTGCCTCCACCCCCCAAATATTTTATAAAAAATTATTATGTAATTATTTTTTTAATTAGTTTTAAATAAATATTAATAAATCCATACAATCTTATTTTGTGACTCCCCTCTCTTGACTCTCTCGATCCGCCACTGACTACTACCACCATTACCATGACACTTTCAAAATCACAACAATTCACCAACACAAAAATAACACACCACTAATAAAAAATAAAAATTTAACTTAATTTAATTTAAGTTACTTAACTGAAAATAATGAAAGAGATGATAAATAGTGGTTGTGGTAGTGTGTTGATGAAAAATATGATGAATAGTGGTGATGTGTTGATGAAAGAGATGATGAATAGTGGTGGTGGTGCTGTTATGGTGGTGGTGGTGATGAATAAGGGTGGTGGTGTGTTGATGAAAGAGATGATGAATAGTAGTGGTTGTGGTGGTGGTGTTGTGGTTATGGTGGTGGTGATGAATAGTGGTGGTGGATTTTTGATGAAAGAGATGATGAATAGTAGTGGTTGTGGTGGTGGTGGTGGTGTTGTTGTTATGGTGGTGGTGATGAAAAGTGGTGGTGGGTTGTTGATGAAAGAGATGATGAATAATAGTGGTTGTGGTAGTGGTGTTGTTGTTATGGTGGTGGTGATGAATAGTGGTGGTGGGTTGTTGATGAAAGAGATGATGAATAGTAGTGGTTGTGGTGGTGGTGTTGTTGTTATGGTGGTGGTGATGAATAGTGGTGGTGGGTTGTTGATGAAAGAGATGAATAATTATATTTACTTATATGTACTTATATATACTTATATTTACTTATATGTACTTATATTTACTGATATTTACTGATATGTACTTATATTTACTTATATGTACTTAAATAAGTACTTTATAAGTCCAAAAGAACATAGCCTTAGTCAAAGATCCATACAAGAGGCTAAGCAATCAATCAAGGGAATATTCTCCGAATATTTTTTTAAATTTGCTTCCATGAGAGAGCAATTGTCAACATAAAAATCTGAACTCCTATGTTTTTGAAAATATGTAGACATAGTAAATAATTGATATAATAAAAAAAGAGAAATGGGAAAATAAGTACCACCCAATTTGTTAGTAGCAACATAAAAAACTTGTAAATATGAAAGAATCAATTCGGCTTTATGTCAATCTACTTAATCAATTGAATTTTGAAAGTTTCTTTCATTCCAAAAATTTGTAATAACATCTTTATAAAGCATACAACATTTAAGCATATCTCGTGTTGAATTCCATCTAGTGATCACATCTAGAGAAAATTGTTTATACCGCAAGTTATGAAGTTTACAAAGATCTTTAAATTATTGCTTACGATGACCATTTGATTGAATATATTTAAGTGCACCTCTAATTTTTTCTATGTGTGGATTGATAATTTCTAAGCCGGATTGCACACACAAATTAATAATATGACATGCACATCTAATATGAAATAACTTACCACCAAGAATTGGTTTGAGGCGGGTGATTAAATGTGCGACCGCAACATTATTATTAAATGCATTGTCAAATGATATTGAAAAAAGTTTTCCACCTAATCCAAACCCATTTACAATATTTTTAATAATATGTGCTATAAAAAGTCCCGTATGTGGATGCTCCATAGATTTAAACGTAAGAATTCTTTTTTGCATCACCCAATCAATATGAATCCAATGACTAGTTAAACAAATATATCCATATTCAAAAGGAGAAGTCCAAATATCAGATGTTAGAGAAATTATACATTTCATATCTAAAAACATATTAATTAGCGTTTGTTTTTAAGGTTAAATGTACGAAAAGCATCTTCTGGAATAATTTTTCTTGAAACACCCTTAAAATATGGTTGTAAATATTTCTAATAAAATTAATAAACTTAGGATCATCACCCATTGAAAAAGTTTATTCGGCCTCTATTATATATTTAGTTAGACCAGTACAAGCTTTAGCTTCTGAGTAACGCCATGTTGGTCCCGCTTGTTTACAAGGTTGTGCACTACCAATTCCGACGGACTCACCAACTAAAGTAGTTTGATTGAAATCAATAACCCAATCCGGATGCTTATTAGCAATATGCCTTGAAAACGTACCCGTACACCCTCCCACTGAAATTTTATACTCTTTGTCCACATTTTTTACATTTGGCAAATCTTACATTATCCTTCCAAATGATTTCAAAATAAACACAAACAGAAGATTTATACATGTGTTCATTTCTCCTAGAGGTAGAGGTGGATGATGGTGTGACGGTGTGAGTATTTGATAATGAGTTTAGAGTTTCGTCCATCCTCGGAACACTATCCACACATTCACTGTTTTCCACCTCATTCTCATCATTGGAAAAAATATATTCAAAATTATAGAGATTAAAATTTTCTATGGTAAACGAATGCAACAAATACAACAACAATTAATATCTAAATAACAAAATAAAATATACCAAAATGAAGATTTGAGCTTTAAGATTTGAGAAGCCCATTGCTTGCAAAATTGAGACTTGAGAAGAAGAGAGGTTTTAAAGAGTGTTGGTGTGTAAAATATGATATAAGGATGAGGTATTTATAGCATTTGGGATGAGATCAAAATTTTGAATTTTTGAACTTCTAACAGCCATGTTTTTAAAATTTAGCCTGTGGGTCGAGCTTGTGGGTCGGGCGAGCTGGGTCAGGACTGAGCCGGGTCGAACTCGAGCTGGCTCAAATTTTTTTTGATGGACCCAGCCCGGCCCGCGAGCTGTAACCCAGCCCACTCGACCTACAGGTTGATGTGTCCGGGCCGGGCTGGGTCGGGCCAACCCACGACCAACCCGGGCTGGCCCACGGGTTGCCTAACCCATTTTCATCTCTAATACTAGCTAAAATGTGTTTAACTACTCCTAATAGAAACTGACAAGAAGTTATACTAATTATCCTAATGCTGCTAAATTAGAGAAAGATTTCCAAATCAAACTTTACCCATGCTTAACAAAAAAATCATGCAATAATTCTAACAATTCAATCATACTATGGAGTTATGGAAATCACCTAATAACATCAGACAAGCCGCCATTGTCTGAATTAATCTAGATCGTGGAATGCAGCCCAATCACGGATTATAAATAATTTTGATTTATTAAGCTTAGATTTTCATACAAACAATGTCAACTTCCCTTTCGATTCATGTACTAACAATATAGCTATTATGCTTTGATATAAATTCAATAATTGTGAGCGATAATAAAAGAAATTAATAAAACTGTACAAAACAAGAGTAAGAAGAGTCAAGGCTCGTTTGACGATCTCCTTAAAGCGGTATTGGCCTCCTCTTAGTACTGAGATTTTTTGGTCAATCGCTTTGCAGGATACAACACCGAGCGAGCTTTCTTATTGCACCTTGCTCGTCGAACTATCTTGCGCCTGTCGCTATCACCACGACTTGGAAAACTCGAGGAGGAGGAGAAAAAATCGAAATTAGCCTCTCAACCTTCATTGAGGACTACTGGAGAGATGTTATGCTTTTAGTATATCTTACGAATTAGGAGAGGCTTTCCTTTTATAGTTTTCCAAAAAGTAACGCCACAGGCATCGCCTCGTCATTAAGCCTACAAGTGATGGCTCGACCATAAATGACATTTAAATGCCTTAATGTCACCTAGGCCTCGCCTGGACGTTTAAGCTCCAGAATACGCCTCGACGTTAAATGACATTTAAATGCCTTAAAGTCACCCAGACATCGCCTCGATACTTAAGCATCAAGCAACGCCTCGATGAAGTCCAAACTCAAGCAACACCTGCACCTTCATGTGTAGCTTCCAAGTTATGTTGATGTGGCCTCAACTTGCATGCTCAAACTAAAAACATTTGAGTAGAAATAAGTGCAAAAGGAGCCTGTCCATATGCGACTGAATTGGTCCATTATTTACATCCCGTACGTCGTGGGCACACCTATTGTTTCCCCATTCCGAACCAGAATTGGCTTGTGATTTGAACCCTCCCCCCCCCCCCCCCCCCCTCTTTATACATTCGAGGTTCAGTTTCTAACATGTAGGTTATGAAATCAGGACCAAATGATTTCTCTATCCTTGCTCGCTTACTTCATCTCATCTCTTCTGGTTCTATCTCCTTTTCAGATTCTACCTCGAGGTGTTGAGTTAATTCCTCAACATCCTCAGGTATCTGATGAGATAAACTAGGTTCACTTTCCTTAGACTTAAAGGAAATATCTTTTCGAATAATGAAGCATTCTTTTTGAAATTGCAGCGCCTTCGTTTGCTGAGAGTATACTAGCAGGTTGCTATAGCAACCTCTTGTACCACTGTGGGAAATAATCTTATACAGCGAATTAAACACGGATTTGGTCACCCAGTTTGGCCAACTTCCTACATATGGGGAGGTGATGCAGCATTTGTGGGCAAAGGATGCAGATACTTGAATTCAAACCCTAGGCACGAATCACTAGTTGTATAGGAAGAACTCTGAAATTTTTATTAATTCCAAAATTATCTTTCCCTACTACAATGGCTCTGTTTATATATAGTAAACAGAGCCCACTAATTAGAAAACATAAAATCTAACCAGCCAAATCTAATTTTGAAAAATAAGGAAACCTATCTAAAAATTAAAAATAAAATAGTAAAACACTCCGGATGGGCCCAGAAGCCCACAGCTCATGAGCAAAGCTGATGATTTTTTGATGCCCAATCGGACTCTGCGACGCCCTCTTTCGCTAATGTGCACCGCCTGCTAATGCGCACCTTAGGCTGATCCCGCTTCTCCGTATACTGTAGTGCAAGTTGCTCTGCATCAGGAGGACTTCTCAGGAGTCCTCAATGATTCACTAGCCTCGGTTTCTAGTACATCGATTCAGGTCAGCCTACACTCGAACAACCTTTACGTCTAACCAAGCTACAATGAATCAGGGCCCGATCTAAATACCTTAAACCAACCTGCACTACCTACTACTCACTCGATTTAATACAATAGCTAATTGATGCGCGCGTCGTTGTGCAAGTTCAAATTAATTCCTTCCTCTTCCACTTAGTACAGCGGTTAAGTCGGGGTCGAATCCACAGGGAGCAAGTAGATTAGCTTTAACTAGAATCCTGCACTTATGAAAACTGGGGGGTGTGAGTGATTGGGTTGCGCAATGCGCGAGTAAACAGTAGTAAAATGCAGGAGTTGCACTAGACGTGCGCAGGCAGTAGAGACTAAGTACTATGACTATGAGAAGTATCGGCGCAGACAATCCTCTATGAGTGTATTCCTTATCATCGACTCTAAACGTCTATAGCTCGGTTTACTAAAGTTAGTGTCCGGTCAAGGCTTCCTAACTTGTGCGCATGTTCCAATCAAAGTTCATGAGCTATTAATTCTTAAGCTAGTCTAAGCAGCTACGAATCCTGTCACAGTAGCAACTGATTATCCTAGCGCGTTACTCTTAGTCGTCACCGTCAGGCTATTCAACTAGTTTAACATATAACAAACAAGCAACAAGAGTAAGATTGCGGTTCAAGGCTTCCCCTACTCATGCAACTAGCTGTCAACAGTATGCACCGAATTAATATAAGCAAACAAGCTATGCATTAAGCGCAAGTCTCAAAGGAAATACTCATAGATTCATGCCCAACTGATACTAAGCGTTTAGCTAGACATGCTATTAGTAAACATCATAGAAACAGTAAATAATATCTAAAGTATTGAAGAAACAGCAACAAGCAGGTGCGTGTAGGTTGCAGGGTTTTGGCTGGCGCAGTCGGCTAGCGCAGGTCCTCTCAGTAAGCTCGTGTGTTTTTCTGTTTCGCTGTTCTCTCGTGTGCTGTGATGATGATGGATGCTGATGATCAAACCCTAGCCTTCCTCTCTTTATATACTGCTCAAGAGGCTCATCCTTGGCAACTTCCAAATCTGGTCGTGTCAGGATTTGGAAACACCACTATCTGCGCATGGCGCACTACTCCTGGTTAGCGCAATCGGTTAGCGCACCGTGGTCGACTCTGCCAACTCTTCTGTTTGCGCGGCTAGCTCCACAGGCTGTGTGATGCGCTCCTTAAAAGCTGCCTGTTAGCGCGTATCCGACTTAGGCCCTCGTTTTGCCCTGAAATATAAAAACACTGGAAACCAGTAATCTTGTACACAAAATAATGCAAACAAGCATAGGGTTAGGATCTAAATAATGTGTATAAATAGGCTCTATCAAACCCCCCACACTTGCCCCTTGTTCGTCCCGAACAAGCACTCAAGCACGGATACCATTACCTCTCTGGAGTCTAGCGCACAGTCTTGCACTCTGGCGCGATCTGCACTACTGTTCACCTTGCGCTGCTCTACCACCTGCGCGCATCTGCCTTCAACAGTTTTAATATAATAATTTCGAATTTTGTTACCTCTCAGCTGGGATGAAGATCTTTTTGGATGGCTGGGAGATAGCTCTTCATTGGCTTCGGGTTGTCAGCTCTCACTCCGAGGATGGGTATATGGTTAACAGCGCAAGCTTCTTCCGGTGCGTGATTCTTCCGCGCACTTCCTGGGAATTCAAGCCTTTGATGATTTTCTTGTGGACTTTGCGCACGCTGGTACGTATTTGTGCGCATGCTGATTCTTTTGTAGCGCATATCATCTGCTGGTATTTTTCTTTTGTACAGCTTTGTCTATGGTTCCTATCTTTCCCAGAACGGTTCCAGTCTCGGCCTCCGGATAACAACTATGGAACAACGCTCCGCTCTCCCTCCTTGGTCTATCTGCGCAGGTCAGCGCACGCGTTTACTCCCGCGCCCGCCTTCCTTCGCTCACTACCAGAGGAAAGGTGGTCTGTTTTCCCACCCCGCCACGCTATGGGTATTTCGCCTTCGGCATCTGCGTGACTGAGCGCACTCTCTTGTTCTGAAGGTCGCGAAGCACCGGCCTCCACTAGCGCTCTCGACCATATACCTCACCTTCAAAGCTCAAACGACTAACTGCCTCTCTAGAGCGTTTCTGTCAACTCCACATCCCCTGTATATCCCAACTAACAGGAGCAGAAAAAATAAAAAAAAATATACTAGAACCGTTGATAGTAGCGCATGCAATATGGATAGCACAAAACAAGCCGAACAGTGTGCGCAACCCGCACACAAGCGCACTACTGCTACTGTTTCCTTCAACTAACTAAGCTACGCTATAAAGCTCAAAAAAAAAAACGTGAAGTGTAAATGCTACGCTCCCCCCCCCACACTTAAACAGAGACGTGTCCCCACGACTCAAGCTCAAGCGCACGGAGAGCGCACACATGCATGCAAGCAAAACTGGCTAAAAAAAACTAGAAAAACTATAAAAAAAACATGTAAAAGTAAAACGTGTCGGGTTACCTCCCGACAAGTGCCTTTGTTTAACGTCGTTGGCTCGATCGTACCTCGTTACTTGCATGAAAGTACACCAGCGACCTCCCCCACACTTGCTCCTGAGTGACCATGCGCTTGTGCATGTGTTGTGTTCTTCTTGGTCCTGCACAAAGGATCGGAGGGGAGGTCAGCATGGTTAATAGTATGTGATAAATTATAAGTAACGAGGTTAGGTAAAGAGGGAGAAGAAATATGAGCAATAATTCCCAGTTCACCCTCTGGTGATGACTCTGGCACAGCAACCTGCGCATCTGCTATCTCAGGCTCTGCCAATTCAATTTCGCGCGCTGTGCCATCCCAAGGTTCTCCTAAATACTTTTTGACTCGCTGCCCATTGACCTGAAAACGATGCCGGTGCTCGTTTTCTAACTCGATTGTTTCGTAGGGGAAAACCTTGGTGACTGTGTACGGTCCCGTCCATTTGCTGCGCAGCTTCCCAGGCATGAGCTTTAGGCGTGATGAGAATAATAATACCTGGTCTCCTGGCTCAAAAGTGCGTCTGAGGATATGTTTGTCATGAAATGCCTTTGTGTGCGCCTTGTAATCGCGCAGTCCCTCATATGCATCCAGGCGTAGCTGTTCTAATTCGCTTAGCTCAAATGCGCGCTCCTTTCCGGCCTCGTCTAGGTTTAGGTTGCAAATGCGTAATGCCTAGTATGCCTTGTGCTCTAACTCCACTGGCAGGTGGCAGGCTTTTCCATAAACCAACCAAAATGGTGAGGTCCCAATTGGCGTCTTATGCGCAGTGCGGTATGCCCACAGCGCATCGTCAAGGCGCTGGCTCTCGTCTTTGCGCGACGGTCTCACAGTTTTCTCCAGGATGCACTTGATCTCTCTGTTGGAAACCTCGGCCTGTCCATTTGTCTGAGGGTGATAAGCGGTGGACGTCTTGTGGCGCACTCCATAATGCTTGAATACCTGCGCCACAATCCTGTTGCAAAAGTGCGTCCCCTGGTCGCTAATGATTGCCTTAGGCACTCCGTACCTGCAAAATATGTTAGTCCTTAAAAAGTCAGCGACTGTCTTACCATCGTTCTTCCGTGTAGCCTTGGCCTCAACCCATTTGGAGACATAATCTACCGTGACCAAAATATACTCGTATCCGGAAGATGGAGGAAATGGCCCCATGAAGTCAATCCCCCAAATATCGAATACTTCATCCACTAGAATGGGCGTTTGCGGCGTCTCGTTGCGCGCTGATATGCCTCCTGTGCGCTGGCACCTGTCACAGTTCCTGCAGTAGTCATATGAGTCACTAAACAAGCGCGGCCAATAAAATCCGCAGTCCAGGATCTTTCTGCTCGTGCGCTTTGGACCAAAGTGTCCTCCACATGCGTGCGCATGACGAAACATCAAAACAGAGTTAATTTCATGGTCAGGCACGCAGCGCCTTAAAATCTGATCAGGTCCTATTCTGAGCATATACGGATCATCCCAAAGGTAATGCTTGGACTCATGCTTTAATCTCATGCATTGGGTTTTAGTGAAATGAGGAGGAAACGCACCTGTGACCAGGTAATTCGCAATGTGTGCATACCATGGTACCTTACCTGTCAGCGCCATCAGATGCTCGTCAGGGAACGTCTCCGTGATCTGCCCTGGCTCCTCCGCTTTCACGATCCTGCTCAGGTGGTCTGCGACTGTGTTTTCCGTGCCCTTCTTATCTTTGATCTCCAAGTCAAATTCCTGAAGTAGGAGCACCCAGCGCATCAGGCGCGGCTTAGTTTCCTTCTTGGACATTAGGTAACGGATAGCTGCATGGTCTGTGTAGATGATGACTCTGGCGCCAAGAACATATGCACGGAACTTCTCCAGCGCAAACACAATTGCCAGAAGTTCCTTCTTCGTAGTGGTATAGTTCCTCTGCGCAGCGTCCAGTGTGCGCGATGCATAATAAATGGCGTGCGGCTTCTTGTCCACTCACTGTCCCAGGACTGCACCTACGGCATAATCACTTGCGTCGCACATCAGTTCAAATGGCAGGTTCCAGTCTGGCGCGCGCATCACTGGCGCACTTGTCAGTGCCTCCTTCAGCTTATCAAACGCGGCCCTGCACTCATCAGTAAATTCGAAATGCACATCCTTTTGCAAGAGGTTAGACAGGGGAATACAAATTTTAGAGAAATCTTTTATGAAGCGCCTGTAAAACCCAGCATGCCCAAGGAATGATTTCACATCGCACACGCTAGTGGAATAAGGTAGATTAGAAATGAGATCAATTTTGGCCTTATCTACCTTGATCCCCTCCTGCGAGATAATATGTCCTAGTACTACACCATGCGATACCATGAAATGACATTTTTCATAATTAAGCACTAGGTTCTTTGAAATGCAGCGCGCTAAGACCTTATCAAGATGAGTTAAGCATGCGTCAAAGGTACTTCCGTGTACAGTAAAGTCATCCATGAACACTTCTATGCGTATACCAATCATATCAGAAAAGATGCTCATGACTTGGCGTTGGAACGTACCTGGCGCGTTACACAGCCCAAATGACATGCGCTGAAACGCAAACGTACCGAATGGGCAGGTAAACGTGGTCTTCTCTTGATCTTCCGCAGCTATGGGTATCTGATTGTACCCTGAATATCCGTCCAAGAAACAAAAGTAGGGCTTCCCCGCTAATCGATCTAGCATCTGATCCATGAAGGGTAGCGGGAAATGGTCCTTGCGCGTGACTGCGTTAAGCTTCCTGTAGTCGATGCACATGCGCCATCCAGTCTGTATGCGCTTGGGAACTAGCTCGCCCTGCGCATTCTCTTCTACTGTGATTCCTCCCTTCTTTGGCACAACGTGCACTGGACTTACCCACTTGCTGTCTGAAATGGGGTAAATGACTCCTGCGTCAAGCAACTTCAGGATCTCCTTCTGCACCACCTCCATCATATTCGGGTTCAATCTGCGCTGAGCCTCCCTGGATGGTTTGGCACCATCGTCCAACAGAATCCTGTGCATGCATACGTCGGGGCTCACTCCGCGCAGATCAGCACGTGTCCATCCTATAGCGCGCTGGTTCTTGCGCAACACCTGCTGTAATCGCGCCTCCTGCTCCTCTTCTAATCCTTTCTTTATGATCACTGGCAGGGTGTCTTCATTTCCCAAGAATATGTACTTGAGGTGTTCTGGGAGTTGCTTTAGCTCGACCTTGGGTGCCTGTTCAATAGAGGGCAAGATTTTATCAGTAGTGCAAACATTAACTATGTCTTGTACCTGTCTGGGTTCTGGTTCAGCATTGCTCAGCTCCTCCTCTTGCGCCTCCAACTCTCCCTGTGCTAGTGTTATAGGTTCTTCTGCTGCGCTTGCACATTGCGCATCTGCAACCAAGTCATCTATGCTGTCCATTGCGTGCACTGTGGCGTCTTCATGAGGGTGCTGCATCCCTTTGAATATGTTGAAATGAATTTCCTCGCCATCAACCTCCATAGAGAGCGTACCCCTCCACACATCTATCTTCGTGCGCGCGGTCATCAGAAATCGTCTGCCCAGTAGGATCTGCGCACTGCCGTTGCTCGACTCACCCTCCATTTCTAGGACATAGAAATCTGCTGGGAACACCAGCTCTCCTACTCGAACCAGAACGTCCTCGTTCATGCCCGTAGGTTGCTTACACGACCGATCTGCTAGCTGAATGGTGAGACCTGCAGGCTTTAGTGGTCCAAGGCGCAATGACGCATGTAGGGAATAGGGTAGCACATTTATAGACGCGCCTAAGTCAATCATGCAATTGCTCACTGTGGTCTTACCTAAAGTGCATGGAATGGTAAATGTACCTGGGTCTTGGCATTTAGGTGGTACCTTATGTTGCACGATCGCTGAGGCCTGCGCATTTAGCATTACCTGTGCGCACTCGCCTTTCCTTCTCTTGTTTGTGCACAGCTCCTTTAAAAATTTGGCGTACCTAGGGATTTGCCGAACTGCTTCAATAAGGGGAATGTTTATTTCCACCTTACTGAATAACTCGTAGAGTTCCTTATCGAGCGCTTCCTTCCTGGCCGATGGTGGCTGTACAGGGAAAGGTGCAGGTATGTTAGTACGATTCGTGATCTTGTCTTTTAATTGTGTTATACCTGGCGCTTCGCCCTGCTGGCTTGTGGCTGGCGCTTCTGGTTGCGCGTCTTGCTGCGGTTGCGCATTCTGCTCTGTCGGATCTGGGACTTGCGCAACTGGTGGAGCGGGCGCCTTCGCGGTCTGTTCTGTTCCTATCGTGCGCCCAGTCCTCAGTGTCACGGCGTTGACTCCTCCCTTAGGATTCTGGATCACTTGCGAAGGCAGGTTGCCATCGCTCTTTTTCAGCTCATACACCGTGGTAGCAATCTGTGATAGCTGCTTCTCAATGGATTCGAACCTCTTGTCATACTTCGCATCATTTTTGCGCACTGTGTCTGCTAGCTGCCCCACGATATCTTCTAAGGATCGCCTCGGCTGCTGGTTGTTCTGCGCTGGTGCGTCAGTGCGGCGATGCGGTGGATTGTAGGGCGCAACTTGTTGCGTCTGCTGTGGCGCGCGCTGATCCGTGGACTGCCTCGGGAAATTGTTTTCCTCCTTCCATCTGAACCCATTTGCGGCTAGTCCAAAACGCGGCTGATTCTGCCTCGGTGGCCCTCTGTTATCCCATCCTCCGAGAGCATTGACATCTTCTGATTCCTCAAAAAGCGTGGGACATGCATCGGTTTTGTGCTCAGCGGAATTGCAGAATTCGCATACCTTTGGCGCAACTGGTTGTGCGCCTTGCGCACTCATCAACTTCTGCAGCATGGCCTTCATTTCCTTTATTTCAGCGCTTGTTTCTACCTGATGCACAGAACGAGCACGACTATTTTCAAGTGTTAGCTGATGTCTTACCTGCCCAGCAGAGTCTTCTATCAGCTGCCACGCGTCCTCTGGGTACATGTTGCAAATGTCGCCTCCTGCGCATGCGTTCAATAATCTCAGCTCTATGGGTAACAATCCATTCAGGAAATTCTCTATCAGCACATTTTGGGGTAGGCCGTGGTTGTAGCAGTTGGCCTCCAGCTCCCTAAAACGCTCGTAATATTCGGACAGCGACTCTCCTGCGCTCTGCCTAGGTGCGGCCAGCTCCCTCCTGAGTAGCGCGATCTTTGCCGCGGGATAGAACTTGTCCAGAAACTTCTTCTGCAGCTGCTCCCATGTGTGAATTGATCCTGCTGGTAAGTTCATTAGCCAATGCCTGGCCGTGTCACACAATGAAAATGGCAACGCTTTCATCTTCAGCGCTTCATCGCTCTCCCCTTCGGCCTTCATGTTCTCGCAAATGACTAGGAATTCTCGCACATGCTTGACTGGGTTCTCGTTGTTCATTCCGTGGAACTTGGGCATATGATGGATGAGCGAGCTTCTGAGTTCAAAATGACCGTCTGGTGGAAGCACTATGCACCATGGTTGGTTAACCGTGAGTGGGGCTGACATCTCGCGCACTGTCATGCGTCGCGCAGCTTGTCGCGCGGGTGGCGCATTATACAGTTCAGCGGCCATCCTTTCTTCAACCTCGCGCTGCACTTCCTCTCTGAAAAGGGCTGCGCGGTTATGTGCCCTCGCTTCCTCTAGGGTTCTGTCCCCTAAGTTATCTCCAATGACACTGTTGTCCTCCATGACCTGTTCTAAATCTCAAAGAAAACGAAATTAAAAGATAACTAAGCTGTTGCGTCTGTCAAAGCGCAACTGTTTCAAGGTTGCGCAGGCTGATGTTGATTGCGCGCTGTCAGAAACAACAACGAAAATAAAGCAAACAGAAATAACTAACTATTATAAAAGAAAACTTAAGCTAATTAAGGCTTATTTGTGTTGCTTCAAGTCCCCGGCAACGGCGCCAAAATTTGATGCGCGTGTCGTTGTGCGCGTTCAAATTAATTCCTTCCTCTTGCACTTAGTACAGCGGTTAAGTCGGGGTCGAATCCACAGGGAGCAAGTAGATTAGCTTTAACTAGAATCCTGCACTTACGAAAACTGGGGGGTGTGAGTGATTGGGTTGCGCAATGCGCGAGTAAACAGTAGTAAAATGCAGGAGTTGCACTAGACGTGCGCAGGCAGTAGAGACTAAGTACTATGACTATGAGAAGTATCGGCGCAGACAATCCTCTATGAGTGTATTCCTTATCATCGACTCTAAACGTCTATAGCTCGGTTTACTAAAGTTAGTATCCGGTCAAGGCTTCCTAACTTGTGCGCATGTTCCGATCAAAGTTCATGAGCTATTAATTCTTAAGACTAGTCTAAGCAGCTACGAATCCTGTCACAATAGCAACTGATTATCCTAGCGCGTTACTCCTAGTCGTCACCGTCAGGCTATTCAACTAGTTTAACATATAACAAACAAGCAACAAGAGTAAGATTGCGGTTCAAGGCTTCCCCTACTCATGCAACTAGCTGTCAACAGTATGCACCGAATTAATATAAGCAAACAAGCTGAAATTTCACTGCGTCTCACTTAGACAGATTTGTGAACTAGCAGTTGCTGCAGCACACTCTTGTTCACAAGAAATAATCTCAGCAAGCAATGAACAAAGGCACAGGTTTGTTCACCCAGTTCGGCCAAACTGCCTACGTCTGGGGAGGACTATTCTCCAGTCCTCAATCCACTCAACCAAAGGTCCCAAGCACACTCGGTTACAACGCACGCAACCTATGCTACTTTAACCCCGTGTGGATCACACAACACAATCAGAACAAGCTCTGATTTGTGTCAGCACACCCTCTACAGTATGTCAGTCTAGAATAGCTACAATCCTCTCAAAGAACTTAGCCTATTCTATACTACACTACTCAGCAGAGTTGCTGCAGCAACAGCTGTAACACACAGCTGAAGCACAATGTCCGCGTCGCTCCAAGGCCTTCTGCCGAGCCGATCGAACCACTCCAAGAGCGCTGCACACTCTGAGTAACTCCCCCTCACTTAGTGACCACCTGTCACTAGTGAGCTCTTCCGCACGAACCTCGACCGAGCCTTCCACCCGTCAGTTCTTCTGCGGCTGCCTTTGATCAACCAACAAGCTCCACAGCTCTGAATTGGCTTCCAGATCAATGCACAAATCAGTCTCTGCAAGACCTGATTCTCTTCTGCAATGCTCACCACAGCTCTGCGCTCAACGCTCTGCCTGTGTGTGTTTGATCGAAGAACAACGTCCGTAGCACCAAAAGAATCCTCACTCTGAAATCAGTGTCTACTCTCGTGTATCACTCAGCTTCGACCACCCTCTTCAGCCCTAACACCTTCTGCTTAAGTACCCACACCACTTTTAGCAGTTTCCAGGTTTAGGCCATTGATCCACAAGATCAATTATCTCCTAAAATCTAGGAGATTAGATTTGATTAATATCTTCAATGCAAATCTCCTTCCTCTGACCAGTAAACCTTGCTGGAATATGCTCAACAGCATTTTAGAAATTCTTCTAAGAGCAAGAACACAACTGCCATACCTTCAAAGCTCACCAAGTACATAACTGCTACTCGGACAGTTGATACAGCACTTGAACCAGCACCTGGTGCAGCATCCCCTGCTGTATCTGCTACTGCTTGTTTGTTTGAGCTGCAGCAGCTCCTTGTTCACATATGTTGGTTTTGTCAAACCTGCCATACTTGCATCATCACAAGCTATGCATTAAGCTCAAGTCTCAAAGGAAATACTCATAGATTCATGCCCAACCGATACTAAGCAGTGCTTGAGTGCTTGTTCGAGGACGAACAAGGGGCAAGTGTGGGGGGTTTGATAGAGCCTATTTATACACATTGTTTGGATCATATCCCTATGCTTGTTCGCATTATTTTGTGTACAAGATTACTGGTTTCCGTTGTTTTTGTATTTCAGGGCAAAACAAGGGCCTAAGTCGGATACGCGCTAACAGGCAGCGTTTAGGACACGCATCACACAGCCTGCGGAGCTAGCGGCACAAACAGAAGAAATTGGCAGAGTCGACCATGGTGCGCCAACCGATTGCGCTATGCACATACCGTGCGCCAGGCGCAGATGATGATGTTTCCAAATCCTGACACGACCAGATTTGGAAGTTGCCAAGAGCGAGCCTCAGAGCAGTATATAAAGAAGAGAAGGAGGCTAGGGTTAAAAGGGATCGATTATTCAGAGATCAATCAGGAGACACACAGAGAGGCAACACCCCACATCAGAGGGCCACGAGAGAGCGAGAGAGCGGCAATCTGGAAAACACACGGACTTGTTGAGAGGACTTGCGCCAGCCGACTGCGCCAGCCGAGAGACATACTGCACGCACTGTTTGCTACTTGTTTCTCAGATACATTAGACCTTATTTTACTATTCTATGATGTTTATCACTAGCATGTCTAGCTAAACGCTTAGTATCGGTTGGACATGAATCTATGAGTATTTCCTTTGAGACTTGCGCTTAATGCATAGCTTGCTTGCTTATATTAATTCTGTGCACATTGCTGGCAGCTTGTTGCATGAGTAGGGGAAGCCTTGAACCGCAATCTTACTCTTGTTGCTTGTTGTTGTCTGTTAAACTAGCTGAATATCCTGACGGTGCCAACTAGGAGTAACGCGCTAGGATAGGCAATTACTACCTTGATCGGATTCGTAGTTGTTTAGGTCTAGTGCAAGAATTAATAGCACATGAACTTTGATCGGAACATGCGCACATGTTAGGAAGCCTTGACCGGACACTAACTTAAGTAAAATCAAGCTATAGACATTTAGAGTCGATGATAAGGAATGCACTCATAGAGGATTGTCTGCGCCGATACTTCTCATAGTCATAGTATCTAATCTCTATTGCCTGCGCACGTCTAGTGCAGTTCCCTGCGTTACGATACCACTGTTTACTCGCGCACTGCGCAACCCACTCACTCACCCCCCAATCTTCGTAAGTGTAGGTCACTGGCTAGAACTGAACTACTTGCTCCCTGTGGAGATCGACCCTTACTTAACCGCTGTACTAGTGGAAGAGGAAGGAATTAATTTGACGCGCACAACGACGCGAGATCACCTGCACTTTCTCCTCCCCCTTTTTGGAATAAATGACAAGGGGGTGCGCCTGGGGAACCTTATGGAGACAACACGCAGAGCCCCAGAGAGGCTCTCAGGTCTTCGAACCGGGCTGCATCCAGAGCTTTTGTGAAGATATCAGCAAGTTGTTTGGCAGACTCAACATGTTGGAGAGCAATGGTCTTCTTCTCAACAAGATCATGGATGAAGTGATGACGAATGTCAATGTGCTTGGTTCTGCTGTGCTGCACCGGATTCTTAGATATGTTGATGGCACTCATATTGTCACAGTAGAGTGTCATTTCATCCTGATGAAGACCATACTCACTCAGCATTTGCTTCATCCACAGCATTTGAGCATAGCAGCTCCTAGCAGCAATGTACTCAGCCTCAGCAGTGGACAGAGAAATGCTGTTTTGCCTCCTGCTGAACCAGGACACCAGATTATTTCCCAAAAAGAAGCACCCTCCTGAAGTGCTCTTCCTGTCCTCCGAGCGTCCAGCCCAGTCCGCATCACTATATCCTACCAGATTAGCATTTGTGTCCTTAGTATACCAAAGGCCATAGTTCATGGTTCCTCCCACATACCGAATGATTCGCTTGACCAACTGCAGGTGACTGTCTTTGGGAGAGGCTTGAAATCTGGCACAGACTCCTACTGCAAAGGAAATGTCAGGACGGCTGGCAGTCAGGTACAATAGGCTTCCAATCATGCTTCTGTAGATTGTCTGACTCAAAGCCACGCCATGTTCATCTTTGATTGCCTTGACATGAGTGGCAGCAGGGATTCGTTTGTGAGTAGCCTTGTCGAGCTGGAATTTCTGCACAAGATTCTTGCTGTATTTGCTTTGAGCAATAAAAATGTCATCTTCTTTCTGGGTAATCTCCAGTCCAAGGAAATATGACAGCTCTCCAACCATACTCATTTGAAATTCCTGCTGCATTTGATTCACAAACTGCTTCACCAGGTGCTGAGACTTGGAACCAAACACAATATCATCCACATAGATTTGAGCAATGACCACATCTGACTTGGTTCTTTTGACAAAAAGAGTTTTGTCAGCTCCCCCTCGTTTGTAGCCATGTTTTTCCAAGAACACTGTCAACCTCTCATACCATGCCCGAGGAGCCTGTTTCAGTCCATATAGGGCTTTCTTCAACTTGTAAACATGCTCTGGGAAGTGAGGGTCTTCAAAACCTTTTGGCTGAGAGACATAAACTTCTTCAGACAGATCTCCGTTCAGAAACGCACTCTTGACATCCATTTGATACAGTTTAAACCCAAGAAAGCATGACATGGCTAGGAGAAGTCTAATGGCCTCCAGGCGAGCAACTGGAGAAAATGTTTCTTCAAAATCCAGACCCTCAATCTGAGTGAATCCCTGAGCAACCAGACGGGCCTTATTTCTTGTGATGTTTCCCTTCCCATCAGTTTTGTTTTTGAAGATCCACTTTGTGCCTATGATATTCACTCCATTAGGTCTGTCGACCAGATCCCAGACATCGTGTCTTTCGAACTCTGCCAGTTCCTCTTGCATAGCCATCATCCAGAATTCATCGCTCATGGCTTCCTTGAAATTCTTGGGCTCAATGCTAGACATAAAACATGTATTGAGGTAGGCATGACTTCTGGTTCTTCTTCTGTCTGCGGGATCCCCAATCACATTTGTCAGGGGATGATTCCTCTGAATCTTCTTTGGGGGCTGCCTTGGAGGTGGATCAGGAGCCTCAATGTGCAGATCATCAGATAGGCTTTCCAATTGATCATCTGGAATTTCTGCTTCAGCACTTGCTGTAGCATCTTCTGGAACCGCAGCTTGTTCACTTCTGGTCTGTCTGTCAGGCACTTCTTCAAGATCAGAGTCTTCTTCACCAGTGTCAGTATCAGGGGTAGACTCTTCTTCTGCATTATTGACAACAACGTTTATGAATTCCATGACTGTATTTGTTCGCTGGTTATATACTCGATAGGCCCTGCTGTTTGTTGAATATCCCAAGAACAATCCAGGATCACTCTTAGGGTCGAGTTTCTTTCTATACTCCCGATCTCTCAGAATGAAACACTCACTTCCAAAGATGTGGAAGTATTTAACAGTGGGCTTTTTCTGATTCCAGAGCTCATAGCAGGTCTGATTGGTTCCTCTCCGTAAGGTGACTCTGTTGATGATATAGCATGCGGTGTTCATGGCTTCTGCCCAAAATCTCAAGGGAACTCTCTTAGCATGAATCATGACTCTGGCCATTTCTTGAATTGTTCGATTCTTTCGTTCCACTACACCATTCTGCTGTGGAGTGATGGAAGAAGAGTACTGATGAGAGATACCCCTTTGACGACAGAAATCATCCATAGCTTCGTTTTCAAATTCCCTACCATGATCACTGCGGATGCTGCTGATTCTGAGGTCTTTCTCTTGCTCTAGGCGAGATACGAGAGAGACTATAACTTTCACAGTATCTGATTTTTCTCTGATGAAATCAATCCAAGTGAATCTAGAGTAGTCATCAACACAAACAAAAGCATACCTCTTTCTGCCCAGAATTTCAACCTCCATTGGTCCCATCAGATCCATGTGAATCAACTGTAATGGTCTGGTAGTGCCTACATCTTTGACTCTTGGATGTGTTGCCTTCTTTTGTTTTCCAATCTGACAATCTCCGCAGATGGAAATTGTCTCCCCTTTAAGCTGTGGAATTCCTCTGACTAGCCCTTCTGCTGCAATTCTCTTCAGAGTTCTTAGGTTAACATGCCCCATTCTTTTGTGCCATAAGGTCATTTCCTCGGCCTTAGTCAGCATACATTTTTGAATTGATGGGTTTGAGCTCACGTTGAGAAGATAACAGTTGCTCTTTGACCTGGCACCTTCCATTAAACATTTTCCAGATTTGTCGAGTACTTTGCAAGAGTCTTTCGTAAATTTTACCTGCTTAGTCCCATCACACAACTGACTGATGCTTATGAGATTAGCCTTTAGCCCTTCGACTAGAAGAACATTGCTCAGACTCGGCATTCCTTCCACTGCCAAAGTTCCTCTTCCCAGAACTCTTCCTTTTAGCCCGTTACCAAACTTCACACGTTGTTCCGAACAGGGTGTAATGTTCTTCAAGAAGGATCTTTCTCCTGTCATGTGTCTTGAACAGCCACTGTCAAAGTACCAGCTTATCTTGTCCGAGGAACTAGCTGTGCTGACAAGAGCTAGGAGCTGAGTCTGCGCACGCTTCTGTCTGACAGAAGCTATTTCAGCATGAGCTGAGGGACAGTTTCTTTTTAAGTGACCTTTTCGACCGCAGCTGTAGCATTTCTTATACTTTGACGCTCTCTTGTAACGGTGATACAGAGGTTGCTGTAGCAGGTCCTGGTTCAATCTTCCTCGTATTTTTCTGCCTCTTCTGAACGACCTGTATCTGGCTAAGTTGCACTCATCTTCACTCAGCTCTTTTTCATCCTCACTTCCACTGGCAGAGAGAGCCCTTTTTTTCATAGGTTTGCTAGTGCAGTTAATTTGTCGATGGCCGTAGCCTGCACAATTCCAACATTGGACTCCTTTCTTTAAATCTTTCTTTTCCTCTTCAGTCTGAGCTGGTTCCTTCCCTTTCCTTTTTCTTTCACTGCCCCTTCTGAATTGTCTTCGCGAGGAAGAGCTTCTCCCGACTCTGGATTCCATGTTCTTCAGAAGCTTCCCAAGGTTCTTAACCAGCATGCTCATCTGATCATCTGGAACTGTCTGCTTGGTTTCTGCTTCAGCTTTCAATCCAACATTCTTATCCTTAGGAGTGGAGTCTCGTTTAACCAGCTTCATCTCAAATTGTTTGAGAGACCCCATCAACTCTTCCAACTTCATGAATATGACATTTTGAGCTTCTTCAATGGCCGTCACTTTCATGTCAAATTTTGTGGGCAGCGATCTGAGAACCTTTCTGATAAGCTTTTCTTCAGGGATGGGTTCACCAAGGGCATGAGCTTCATTTGCAAGATCACAAAGTTTAGCATTAAACTCAGTGACTGTTTCCTCATCCAGCATTCTCAGATTCTCAAATTGTGTGGCAATGATCTGGAGTCTTGACAGCTTCACTCTATCAGTTCCTTCATGTGAAGTTTGCAGAATTTCCCACGCTTGTTTGGCCATGTCACAGTTTGAAATCAGCCTGAAGTTGTTGGCATCAACTGCAGCAAAAATTGCATTCAGGGCCTTTGAGTTTCCAGTTGCTGCAGCACCTTCTTCAGCAGTCCATTGTTCTTCAGGCTTTATCCTTGTGACTCATTGTTCATCCATGGTGATTGGGGGAGACCACTGGATCACGACAGCTCTCCATGTCTTCTCATCAATAGCCTTGAGGAAGGCTTTCATTCTAGCTTTCCAATATCCAAAGTTGCTCTCTTCCAACAATGGAGGTCTGCTTGTGCTCTGTCCTTCCTTCATTGTCTTGACTTCTTCAGAGACACTGTTGGATCTTTAACTCTGTGTGTTGAGCTCCCGCTCTGATACCAATTGAAATTTCACAGTGTCTTAGTTCGACAGTTTTGTGAACAAGCAGTTGCTGCAGCACACTCTTGTTCACTCAGAAATTGTCTCAGCAAACAATGAACAAGGCACAGGTTTGTTCACCCAGTTCGGCCAATCTGCCTACGTCTGGGGAGGACTATTCTCCAGTCCTCAATCCACTCAAACCAAAGGTCACAAGTACACTCGGTTACAACTCACGCAACCTATGCTACTCAACCCCGTGTGGATCACTCGGCACAATCAGAACAAGCTCTGATTTGCGTCTGCACACCTTCTACAATATGTCAATCTAGAATAGCTACAGTCTTCTCAAAGATCTCAGCCTATTCTAAACTACACTACTCAGCAGGGTTGCTGTAGCAACTGCTGTAACACACAGCTGAAGCACAAATGTCCGCGTCGCTCCAAGGCCTTCTGCCGAGCCGTTCGAACGATTCCACGAGCACTGCACACTCTGGAATACTCCCCCTCACTCAGTGACCACCTGCCACTAGCGAGTACTGCCGCACGACACTCGGCCGAGCCAACAACCCGTCAGTTCTTCCGCGGCTTCCCTTGATCAACCAACAAGCTCCACAGCTCTGAATTGGCTTCCAGATCAAGCTCGAATCAGACTCTGCAAGTCCTGATTCCCTTCTGCTACAATCACCACAGCTCTGTGCTCACGCTCTGCTCTCGGGTGATGGTCGAAGAATTCGTCCGTAGCACACCAAAGATTGCTCTCTCTGAAATCTGTGTATGCACTCGTGTATCCCTCTGCTTCGATCAACCTCTCAGCTCTGAACCCCTCTCGCTTAAATAGCAGCACCACTTTAAGCAATGTCCAGGTTTAGGTAATGTCCCAACAAGATCAATTATCTCCTAAAATCTAGGAGATTAGATTTGATCTTTAACTTCAATGCCAATCTCCTTCTCTGACTAGGAAACCTCACTGGAAAAAACTCTTCTGCAATTTAGAAATTCTTCAGATGCTCTGCAAAGGGTTTCCAGCCCTTCTGGACCAACCCAGGTTGCTGCTGCTAGTGGACGGTTGAAACAGCCAGTTGAACAAGCTCCTGTTGCAGCATCCCCTGCTGCAGCTGCTGCTAGTTCACTTCTGCTGGCCTGCTTGATAATTTGAGCTGCAGCAACTCCTTGTTCACTTGTGATGGTTTTGTCAAACACTGCCATACTTGCATCATCAATACTCACTCAGCATTTGCTTCATCCACAACATTTGAGCACAGCAGCTCCCGGCAGCTATGTATTCAGCCTCGGCTGTGAATAATGAAATGCTGTTTTGCTTTCTGCTGAACCAGGACACCAGGTTATTTCCTAGGAAGAAGAATCCTCCAGAAGTGCTCTTCCTGTCCTCTGAGCATCCTGCCCAGTCCGCATCACTGTATCCCACCAGATTAGCATTTGTGTCCTTAGTATACCATAAGCCATAGTTCACAGTTCCTCCAACATACCGAATGATTCGCTTGACCAACTGCAAGTGACTATCTTTGGGACAGGCTTGAAATCTGGCACAGACTCCTACTGCAAAGGAAATGTCGGGGCGGCTGGCAGTCAGGTACAGTAAGCTCCCAATCATGCTTCTGTAGATTGTCTGACTCACTTCCACTCCATGTTCATCTTTGATGGCTTTGACATGAGCGGCAGCAGGGGTTCGTTTGTGACTGGCCTTATTTAGCTGAAATTTCTGCACAAGATTCTTGCTGTATTTGCTTTGTGCAATAAAGATGCCATCTTCTTTCTGGGTAATCTCCAGACCAAGGAAATAGGACAGTTCTCCGACCATGCTCATTTGGAATTCCTGCTGCATGTGGTCCACAAACTGCTTCACCAGGTGTTGAGACTTCGATCCGAGGACAATGTCATCCACATAAATTTGTGCAATGATCACATCTGACTTGGTTCTTTTTACAAATAGAGTTTTGTCAGCTCCCCCTCGTTTGTAGCCATGTTATTCCAAAAACACTGTCAGCCTCTCATACCATGCCCGAGGAGCCTGTTTCAGTCCGTATAGGGCTTTCTTCAACTTGTATACATGCTCTGGGTGATGAGGATCTTCAAAGCCTTTTGGCTGAGAAACATATACTTCTTCAGAGAGGTCTCCGTTCAGGAACGCACTTTTGACATCCATTTGATACAGTTTAAACCCTAGGAAACAAGACATAGCTAGAAGAAGTTTGATGGCCTCTAGACGAGCAACTGGAGCAAACGTTTCTTCAAAATCTAGGCCCTCAATCTAAAAGTATCCTTGAGCAACCAGTCTGGCTTTATTTCTTGTGATGTTTCCCTTTTCATCAGTTTTGTTTTTGAAGATTCACTTGGTGCCTATAATATTCACTCCATTGGGTCTGTCCACCAGGTCCCAAACATCGTGTCTTTCGAACTCTGCAAGTTCTTCCTGCATCGCTATCATCCAGAATTCATCACTCATGGCTTCCTTGAAGCTCTTAGGTTCCATACTAGACAGAAAGTAGGTATTGAGATAAGCATGGCTTCTGGTTCTTCTTCTTTCTGCCGGATCTCCAATCACATTGGTCAGGGGATGATTCTTCTGAATCTTCTTCGGAGGCTGCCTTGATGGTGGATCAGGAGCCTCATTATTCAGATCTTCAGACAGGCTTTCTAATTGTTCATCTGAATTTTCTGCTTCAGCACTTGCTGTAGCATCTTCTGGAGCCACAGCTTGTTCACTTCTGTTCTGACTGACAGGCACCTCTTCAGACAGAGTCTTCATCATCAGTATCAGTGGCAGGGACTTCTTCAGCATCATTGACTACTACATTTATGGATTCCATTACTGTATTTGTCCGCTGGTTATAGACTCGATAAGCCCTGCTGTTCATCGAATAACCCAAGAACACTCCAAGATCACTCTTTGGGTCAAGCTTCTTCCTATACTCCCGATCTCTCAGAATGAAGCAGTCCTTCCAAAGATGTGGAAATATTTAACTGTGGGCTTCTTCTGATTCCAGAGCTCATATCAGGTCTGGTTGGTTCCTCTCCGTAAGGTGACTCTGTTAATGATGTAACATGCGGTGTTCATGGCCTCTGCCCAAAATCTTAGGGGAACCCTCTTGGCATGAATCATGACTCTGGCCATTTCTTGAATTGTCTGATTCTTTCGTTCCACTACTCCATTCTGCTGAGGGGTGATGGGAGAAGAATACTAATGTGAGATACCCCTTTGACGACAGAAATCATCCACAGCTTCGTTTTCAAATTCCCTACCATGATCACTGCGAATGCTGTTGATTCTGAGATTTTTCTCTTGCTCTAGACGGGACACCAGTGCCATTATAACTTTCACAGTATCTGATTTTTCTCTGATAAAATCAATCCAGGTGAATCTGGAGTAGTCATCAACACAGACGAAAGCATACCTTTTTCTTCCCAGACTCTCAACTTCCATCGGACCCATCAGGTCCATGTGTATCAACTGTAGTGGTATGGTAGTACCTACATCTTTGACTCTTGGGTGTGAAGCCTTCTTTTGTTTCCCAATCTGACAATCTCCACAGATAGAGTTTGTCTCTCCTTTTATCAGCGGTATTCCTCTGACTAGCCCTTCTGTTGCAATTCTCTTCAGAGTCCTCAGGTTAACATGACCCATCCTTCTGTGCCATAGAATCATTTCCTCAGCCTTTGTCAGCATACATTTCGAAGCCAGTGAGTTTGAACTCACGTTGAGGAGATAACAGTTGCTTTTTGATCTGGCTCCTTCCATTACACATTCTCCAGTTTTGTCGAAAACTTTGCACGAGTCTTTCGTAAATTTCACCTGTTTAGTTCCATCACACAGCTGACTGATGCCTATGAGGTTTGCCTTTAGTCCTTCCACTAGCAAGACATTGCTCAGGTTGGGCATTCCTTCAACTGCTAAAGTTCCCTTTCCTAGAACTCTTCCTCTCAGGCCGTTTCCAAACCTCACCCGTTGTTCCAGGCAGGGTGTTATGTTTTTCAAGAAGGATCTTTCTCCTGTCATGTGTCCTGAACAACCACAGTCAAACTACCAGCTTATTTTATCCGAGGTGCTTGCTGTGCTGACAAACGCGAGAATCTGAGTCCGCGCATGTTTCTGCTTGATTGGTTTCCTAGCTGAACTTTTTCCGGTGTATGTTGAAGAACAGTTCCTCTTTATGTTACCTTTGTGCCCGCAGCTATAGCACCTTTTATACTTCGAGACTTTCTTGTCACGGTGATACAGAGGTTGCTGAAGCAGGAGCTGGTTCACTCTTCCTTGTATTTTTCTGCCTCTCCTGGCTGATCTGTATCTGGCCAAATTGAATTCATCCTCACTCAGATCTGTCTCGTCTTCACTTCCACTGGCAGAGAGAGCCCTCTTTTTCATCAGTTTGCTGGTGCAGTTGATTTGTCGATGGCCATACCGTGCACAGTTCCAGCATTGGACTCCTTTTTTCATTTCTTTCTTCTCATCTTCATTCTCAGCAGGTTCCTTCCCTCTTCTTTTATTTTCTCCACCTCTTCTGAATTGTTTTCGTGAGGAAGAGCTTTGCCCAGTTCTTGAGTCCATGTTCTTCAGGAGCTTTCCAAGGTTCTTGACTAGCATACTCAGCTGATCATCTGGAGCTTGCTTCTTAGCTTCTGTTTCAGCCTTCAGTCCAATATTCTTGTCCTTAGGAGTGAGATCTTCTTTAACCAGTTTCATCTCAAATTGTTTGAGGGATCCCATCAACTCTTCCAGCCTCATGAGTCTGACATTTTGGGCTTCTTCAATGGCCGTCACTTTCATGTCAAATCTTGTGGGCAACGATCAGAGGACCTTCCTGATCAGCTTCTCTTCAGGGATAGGTTCACCAAGAGCATGGGCTTCATTTGCCAGATCACAAAGTTTAGCATTAAACTCAGCGACAGTCTCCTCTTCCAGCATTCTCAGATTCTCAAACTGTGTGGCAATAATCTGTAATCTTGACAGCTTTACTCTATCAATTCCTTCATGTGCAGTTTGCAGAATTTCCCATGCTTGTTTGGCCATATCACAATTTGATATCAACCTGAAATTGTTAGCATCAACTGCAGCAAAAATCGCATTCAGAGCCTTTGAATTACCAGTTGCTGCAGCTCCCTCTTCAGCAGTCCATTGTTCTTCAGGCTTTATCCGTGTCACTCCCTGTTGATCCATGGTGATAGGGGGAGACCACTGGACCACGATAGCTCTCCAGGTCTTCTCATCAATGGCCTTGAGAAAAGCTTTCATCCTCGCCTTCCAATATCCATAGTTGCTATCTTCCAACAATGGAGGTCTGCTTGTGCTCTGTCCTTCCTTCATTGTCTTGGCTTCTTCAGAGACACTGTAGGATCTTTTACTCTCTGTGTTGAGCTCCCGCTCTAATACCAATTGAAATTCGCAGCGTCTCTTGACAGACAGATTTGTGAACAAGCAGTTGCTGCAGCACACTCTTGTTCACTCGGAAATTGTCTCAGCAAATAATGAACAAGACAGAAGTTTGTTCACCCAGTTCGGCGAACTGCCTACGTCTGGGGAGGACTATTCTCCAGTCCTCAATCCACTAATCACAGAGGTCTCCAAGTACACTCGGTTACAACTCCACGCAACCTATGCTACTCACCCTTGTGTGGATCACTGGACACAATCAGAACAGGCTCTGACTTGTGTCTGAACACCCTCTGCAAATGTCAATCTAGAATAGTACTGTCTCCTATAAACTCAGCCTATTCTAAACTACACTCAACTTTGCAGGGTTGCTGCAGCATCTGCTGTAGCACACAGCTGATGCACAATTGTCCGCGTCGCTCCAAGGCCTTCTGCCGAGCCGATCGAACGATTCCACGAGCACTGCACACTCTGGAATACTCCCCCTTGCTCAGTGACCTCCTGCCACTAGCGAGAGCTACCGCTTAGACACTAGACCGAGCCACACACCCGTCAGTTCTTCCGCGGCCTTCCTTGATCAACCAACAAGCACCACTGCTCTGAATTACCTTCCAGATCAAGCTCGGATCAGACTACGCAAGTCCTGATCTCCTTCTCCTTCTGTCACCACAGCTCTGCGCTCACGCTCTGCTTTCGGGTGATGATCGAAGAACTCGTCAGTCGAACACCAAAAATTCCTCTCTCTGAATTTTGCGTACGCACTCGTGTATCCCTCAGCTTAGATCCTTTCTACACTGACCTGTTCTTCCTTAAAAGCAACGCCAGCTTCACTCAAGAACAGAATTTAGCAATGTCCCAAAAAGAACCAATTATCTCCTAATTTTTACGAGATTAGATTTGATTTGATCTCCAAAAAAAAATCTCCTTCTCTAGCTAGGAATTCCCCACTGGAATATTCTTGGCAGCAACTAAGAAATACTTCTGATGCTCTCAGCAGGGCTGCCAGGCCTTCTTGCCAAAGGCCCAGGTTGCTGCTGCTACTCGGACAGATGCTGCAGCCACTTGAACATGCTCCTGCTATAGCATCCCCTGCTGTAGCTGCTCCTTGTTCACTTGTGCTGGTTTTGTCAAACACTGCCATACTTGCATCATCAACAATTTCTCAGTAGGTTTGCTATCGCGCACCCTTGTGCAACTAGCTTGTACAGGTTCTGGCCGCTTCGCTCCAAAGCCTTCCGCTGAGCGGCTTGAACTCTGTCGTGAGTTCTTCTCACACTATGATGCCCCCCTCACTCAGTTACCACCTGTCACTAGAAAGAATAGCCCTTCTACAATTGTCCGAGTTCCTCCACTCGACAACTCTCTTGCCGCCTTCCTTGATCAGACAACAAGCAAGTCCTGCTTTGAATTGGCCTTCTCCGATCAAGCTCTGGTCAGACTCTACAAGTCTTCGATCAACCTCAGCACTTAACCACTCAGCTCTGCCCTCATGCTCTGCTCACGGTGGTGATCCGATCCTCCGCACAACTCCTCTGATCTTCGCTTTGCAATTTCAGATGGTCGGATTCTCTCTCTGTCCTCTTTCTCTATCGATCTCCCCTTGTTTCTCTCCACGCCTACCACCCCCTTCTATAGAAATTCTGCCGCAGTCAAAATTAGGAAGCCCTCAAAGATCATATCTTCTACTTTTTAGGAGATTTGATTTTCCAATCAAATCTTCAAGCTTGTGGCACGGAATCTTCACTGAGGATATTCTGAGAATATTTAGAAGCCTCCCATTGCACTGCTACATCATATCTAGGCAGATTTCTCTTCGATCAAAAACTACTACCAAGCTGCTACAACTCCCTGCTACAGCTCGTGCTATAGCAACTGCTTGTTCAGTGGGCTTGTACACTATGACAGGTTTTGTCAATTGAATGCCATTTGCATTATCAATCTCCCCCTTGGCATTTTTGACAAAACTTGATGTCCACTGATGCCTTGAGCTGGTCCTTTCGTGGTGGCAGACTTCATACGAAATTTTGCCAAGGCCTGCCCATATCTTCAGCCTTTTTGTTGGGCACTCCGGGCCTCTTTCTTCAGTGGCTAACTCAATTCTAAGCTACTTAGGTCCCTATCTTAGAGCTAACAATTTTTTAACTAAAGAATCAATATTTGTCTGGGAAAAATATGACCACATTTGATCTTAAGGTCAGCTTAGCCACGCAGGGCTGCAAAAAAATAATAGCTACCTATTACAATCAATTCAGTTCATAACAGTTCTCATCCATCTCATCTATCAGTGGGCTCTTCTCCCCCTTTTTGACAAAATGACAAAAGGGGGCATCAGTCATCCTCTTCTTCAACAGCAGGTGCAGCTTCCTCGTCTGGGTACTTCAAGTCCCTCAGCAGACTTCGGATTCCTCTGTGAGAGCTAGTAATCCAGTTCCTGATCCAAATATTGTACACCAGTGCATACTTTGATGACAACTCCGAAGCATACAAATTTGGTGCTGCCCAAGTTCTGCACAACCCACCAGTAAGAATAATGGCATGGACCTCTTGATCAACACTACCTGGTCCCCTTGATTTATTGCTTATCTCCAGATATTCATTTATCTTCTCCGGAGAGATCACAACCAGCTTGCCCCTTACCCAGCTTCTCCCATAATGATTACTCCTCTCAACTTCAAACTCATCCTCCATATTTGCCACAAATTCCCTAACCAATGACATATTGAACTTCTTGGGGATGGTTATGGTTCTTAGAAGGTTTACATCTGATAGAAGCTGGATGATAGTAGCGGATTTGTATCTTCCAGGAACCATCCTCTTCTCAGGCACCACAGTCTTTCTTTCCACTGTCCCCCCCATGAATCTGAGGTAGGCAAGCTCCTGAATCAGATGCCTCCTACAGTGACCTCTTCGTTGATCTCAGGTAGTGTGGACTGCCTCACATATGGTTCTCCATTGTGAGCCCCTTCAGTGTCATCAGAGTCCTCTTCTTTTTCACTACTTGAGTCTGGAATGATGATGGGGGGCTTCCCTTTGTCTATTGGTGGTGGAGGGGTTGCTTCAGCAGACTCTTGTTCAGATAGCTCCTCTGAGTCTTCATCTCAGCCAAAGGTTGTGACTACAGCTTTGCTAGGCTCTTCTGTGCTTTGGGTTGCTGCAGCAACCTCTATAGCTTGTACATTACTACTGGAAACATTTTCTATTTCAATGGCAGTCTCTTCTTCGACTACTGTTGCTTTGGTCACGGGTACCTCTTCTCGCAAAAGCCTCCTCTTCTTGTTTGAGGCCCTGATGGTGTAGGGTTCTGTGACTGTGGTTGAGGGGCCGGTTCTCAAACTACCATGTCGAGACACTGTGCAGCAGTTTTGCGTCGAGACTCGGTCTCCTTTCTACCACTGGCTTGGCGGACGGCTGCCAAGTTTCTCGTCGTCCACGGGTGCGTACCATTGTCAGTCTTGACCTGTGATCGTAGGTGGAAGGAGTTTTTGAGAAGGATGTTGTCGGTCGTTGCTTGCAAAATGTGCCCTAGCACACAAATTGATTTACCCGCTTTTCTTTTGAATAGTTGCACGTGCCTTGCATGTGTCCCTTCTCTCTTTAGCAACCAAATATTCTTGTACAAGTTCCTTTTCTGTGCCCGATTGCTATTCCAGCTTGAGTTTGTACCACTTAAGGGTTTGAACCATCCACATCATCGGGCGGTTCCTCATGAACTCCAGTTGATTGTTTCCTCACCCATACTTGAGTTGAATTGCATCTCCACTGCCTCTGACTTTTGTTGTGCTCAAACATCCTTTCTCTTTTTCTGACATATGCAGATTGCCTCTTTTGATTTTTCCCGGAGCCTTTTGTGATCGCCCCTCTCCAATGGATCGATCTATCATTATTACACACTATCCTTGGATCATTTGAATATTTGTAGTTCATCACTGGTCCTGCAAAGCAGAAGACCATACCACTGTATGGTTTAGTATTTGATTTCTCCCTCCACTTTCCAATTCTAGTTGACTTTTGAGGTCTCCGGTACTCTTTCATCCTCAGGCATTTACTCTGAACATGACCCTCTTGGTCACAACAATAGTAAATGCACCCTCTTCTCCCGGGTTTTCCTTCTGCCACAAGTGGATGATATAGCGGTTGCTATAGCAACCTCTCATTCAAATTTCTAGATTTTTCCTTCACTGTAGGTTTCTGGCTAATACCTCCTTCTTATTCCTCATTGCTAACGTTTTGTGCTTCAGTAGCTTTAACAAAGACAGTTACTCCAGTGCTACCTTCACCCATGTATCCGAGACGCATTCTTCCTCCTCCATATCTCTGATAGGCAAGGATCTCATCCAGAATATTATTCTAAACTTCAGGTATCTTTTCTGTTTGTTGGAGGATGCTGGACTCACTTTTCTCTATAGTGGGTTCTTCCTCCTTTTGCTGGGTGACTAGCTTAATGAGTGATGAAATTCTGTCCAGCAGCTCTTCAAGCTCTTCTTCTAGACTGGTCACTCTTTCAGATAATTCCTTGTTTTTTTGTAAGGCTTCCTCACATTTCTGAAGGACGATTCCCAGTTTCTCTACCAAGCTTTCTTCTATGATTTCCTCATCTTCACTGTCTGACACTTCAATCCTATAATTGAACTCTTCCTTTATTGAATTTTTAGAATCAGAATTGGATACAGTAGTTAAAACAATATAGTTCTCCTCCTCACTCTCCTCAGAGTCTTCATAACTCCACTTGGCTATCAGAGAGTTGTTGCCCTTTTTCTAAGAATTCTTCATCTGTTTGCTGGGGCAGTCAGCTTCACGATGTTTCAGCATTGTATACCCTTCTTTTTCTTTTTCTTCTCATCCTCATCCTGGACTTGTTCCTTCCCCTTTTTATGCTTTTCACCACCCTTTCTAGCTTGTCTTCGAGGAATTGAGTTCTGGCCAGATCTTGCTTCCATGTTTTTCAGGAATCTTCCAAAGTCCTTTACCAGCAGTCCTAGTTGATCATCGGTTGAAGGCTTCTTCTTTTCTGTTTCAGCTTTCAAACCAACACTCTTGCTTTTGGCTGGTGTATCATCCTTGGTCAACTTCATCTTCAACTGTTTGAGGGATCCAATCATTTCCTCCAGCCTCATATGTTTGACATTTTGTGCTTCTTCAATGACCGTCACCTTCATGCCAAATTTGGTGGGCAGTGATCTGAGAACTTTCCTTATCAGCTTTTCTTCTGGAATCGGTTCTCCGAGAGCATGAGTTTCATTCGATAGATCACACAACTTGGAGTTGAACTCAGTGATGGATTCCTTTTCTTGCATCTTCAGATTCTCAAACTGAGAAGTAATAATCTGCATCCGTGTTGTCTTCACTTTATCAGTTCCTTCATGAGCTGTTTGAAGAATTTCCCAGGCTCTTTTGCAATGTCGCAATTGGAGATCAACCTAAAATGGTTAGCATCTACAACAGCAAAAATAGCATTTACAGCTTTTGAGTTACTAGTTGCTCTAGCATCCTCTTCGTCAGTCCATTACCCCTTGGGTTTTTTTCTAGTAACTCCCCTCAGATCAATAGCTTTGAGGAATGCTTTTCAAGTCTTCTCATCAATAGCCATGAGGAATGCTTTCATTCTAGCCTTCTAATACCCATATTTGCTTTCTTCCAACAGAGGTGGCCGACTTGTACTCTAACCTTCCTTCATTATTTCTTGCTCGTCTCAGCTAGGTCCTTAGGTTCTTTACTCTGTGTGTCGAGTTTCTACTCTGATACCAATTGGAATTTGTAGCGCCCCTGAGTTACTGAAATTTGCAGCCGGATCTGGTGAAACAAGAAACAAAATAGTGAACAGAGATTTGTTCACCCAGTTCGGCCAATCTGCCTACGTCTAGGGAGGATTATACTCCAGTCCTCAATCCACTAGTCTCCAAGGTACTCCGTACAACATATACTCGAGTCCTTGACAATTTATGCTACCCGACCTCAACTAGCACTTTGCACACAATCAGAACACCCTCTGATTTGTGTCTCACTCACCTACACACTCGAGTTAATTCCGAATAGCTACTCCTCTGATCACACAGGCTCAGCCTATTCTACTTAACACAATGTCTCAGTAGGTTTGACATAGCACACCCTTATGCAACTAGCTTGTACAGGTTATGTCCACTTCGCTCCAAAGTCTTCCGCTGAGCCGCTTGAACTCTGTCGTGAGTGCTCCTCAACTGTGATGTTCCCCCTCACTCAGTGACCGCCTGTCACTAGCAAGAATAGCCCTTCTGCAGATTGTCCGAGTTCCTCAACTCAACAACTCTCCTGCCTCCTTCCTTGATCAGCCAACAAGAAAGTCCTGCTTTGAATTGGCCTTCTCCGATCAAGCTTTGATCAGACTCTAGAAGTCTTCGATCGACCTATGTACTTAACCACTCAGCTCTACTCTCACGCTCTGCTCACGGTGGTGATCCGATCCTCCGCACAACTCCTCTGATCTTTGCTTTGCAATCTGAGATGGTCGGATTCTCTTTCTGTCCTCTTTCTCTATCCGATCTCCCCTCGCTGCTCTGCACGCCTACCCCATTTTATAGAAACTCTGTCGCAGTCAAAATTAGGAAGCCCTCAAAGATCTCAACAACATCCTATCTCCTACTTTTTTGGAGATTTGATTTCTCAATCAAATCTTCAATCTTGTGGCACGAAATATTCACTTTGGATATTCTGAGAATATTTGGAAGCCTCCCACTGCACTGCTACGTCATATTTGGACAGATTTCTCTTCGGTCAAAAACTGCTGCCAAGCTGCTATAGCTCCTGCTGTAACAACTGCTTGTTCACTGAGCTTGTACACTATGACAGATTTTGTCAATTGAATGCCATTTGCATTATCAAAAAGATAATTATCATTATCCTTCCCTTGTTTTGAGGAAACAACCGTAAACCACCCACGTAAAAAGCTGTTGCGTCAGTTTTCGATGGGAAGACTGATTTAAGATTCATCAGATCAATCGTGAAAGGTTCACCATTCCCACTCTCCATTCAGAATACACCATCAGTAAAGAAGCAGGAGGATTTTAGAAGCCTAAGATCCAACATTTCAACAACAAAGAAACAACAATGGCAGGAGGTATGTCTGATCCCTAATTCGTTTCCGCTGCCATGTTCATTGATTGTACTGAACATGAATATTGTTTCAACAATTGTTATCGAGAGCATGTTAGTCCTCCGCCTTGCTTGTAGAATAGATCAATTATGCCTTCTGAAATTGCATAACATGTCGTACTGAATTTATAACTGTTGGGATATGTTGTTTATGGCTTTTTGAAACATGCTTGCTATTGGAGATCTGCATATATTAATCTGAGGATGGTGTGTCCATATTAGTGTAATGATCGTGTATGTACACATGATGTTGTACTATATAGAAAAGAACAAAATCATCTGTCTCATGCATGAATCAAAACAGCAGCAAGTTATCTGAGGCAAGAGTAAACAATAACCCTATGCACGATTGATGTTGCACATTGTGCAAATTGATGATTAAATTTGACTAATTTCAAATTCAATTTTGAATTAATGAATACATATCTTCATTAATTTAAAATTATTTTATATTAGATAATATGAATTTTGTATGGCATAAAGAATGCATTACTATATGTGGAAAATATATTTTTTATATTTTCATGAATGTATTTAGTTTAACATGCTTAATTTTTGGTATGTCAATTTTATGCACGATTAGAATTTACATGTATTATTTGACATGATATAATTTTAAAAAGCAAGTTATATGAGTAAGTATCATTGGATACTTTCTATGTACACTTAGTTCTCGTATGTAGATTAGAGTAATGTCGAGTGATTTAAAATTTTTAATCAGTTAGGGAGTAGCCACAGCATCTCTAATTATTTAAAATTTTATTTTGAAATTACATGTGGAAAACTAGACATTAATTGTATGTAATATGATGAGACATACCCATAGGATATTTCTTTATGTTTATATGATTAATTAGGATGAATATTAGATATGTTTCTTAATTTGCCCACAGGGATTAAGAAATATATATAATTTGATAATTCACCATATGTTTATGAATCTTGTTTGAGTATGACTTTAGCCCACATGCAAGTTTTATATCTTCAGAGTCATATTTTTTAGCATGATTTACATTGGTAAAGAATGATTTATTTTACGTCTCAATTTTGTGATAATGAGCATGTATGTTTGTGATTTGCAGTAATTTTACCCGGAAATATTTTTGATGTCAAATGTGACATTCCTGAGTTACGGGGTGATAACTACAAGATGTGGAAGGAAAGGGTACTTTAGCATTTGGGATGGATGGATATCGATTATGCTATAAGAAAAGACGAACCAGCTGGCATAACTGAGACTAATAGTCCAGATGCAGTTGATCTTTATGAAAAGTGGGAGAGATCTAATCGTCTTTCAATTATGTTCATAAAGACCAAAATTTTTGCCAGCATTCGGGGTACCGTCAATCAACATACTAAGGTAAAAGATCTCCTTAAAGCCATTGATGAACAATTTGCAACTTCTGATAAGGCCCTTGCCAACACCTTGATTATGTAGTTTTCATCCATGAGGCTCATTGAGATTAAAGGAGTGCGTGATTATATCATGCGCATGAGGGATATTGCGGCCCAACTTAAGCTTTTGGAAGTTACCATGTCTGGGTCTTTCCTTGTGCATTTCATTTTATGCACTCTTCCTTAGCAATATACCCCATTTAAGATATTTTGTAACACATATACGGAAAAATGGTCAATTAATGAGCTTATGACCATGTGTGTTCAAGAGGAGGGTAGGTTATTGATGGAAAAGGGTGAAAAGGTGAACTTTGCTACTTCTTCGAGGAAGAGTAAGGATCACATTAAGGAAAAGGCCAAGGGAAAGATTCATGTTAACCAAGCCATCAAAAAGGAGTCAAAGTGTTATTTCTGTAAAAAGAAGGGACACATGAAGAAAGATCGCATTAAGTTCAAGACTTGGCTTGATAAGAAAGGTAATTCTCTTGCATTCGTTTTTTATGAATCTACTATGGTTCGTGTTAATCATAATACATGGTGGATTGATTCTGGTACTACAATCCATGTTTCGATTACCTTACACAGTATACAAAACCTAAGGAAGCCAATGGGTAGTGAACGTCAAATCTATTCAGGTAGCCAGATGAGTTCACATGTGGAAGCCGTTGAGACATTTTAAATAGTGACTTTATTTTGCATTTAGAGAAGACATTTTGTGTACCAAATTTCACTAGAAATTTGATTTTCATTTCAAGACTTGTACCTTTAAAATTTTCCTTTAATTTTTTAGATTCTGGTTTCAGTATTTTCAGAAATTTTGAAGTTATTGGTTACAGTACATTTTCTGATGATTTATACTGTCTCCACTTGCAAAATGATATCACACATAGCTCTATGTATGTTAGTACTGGGTTAAAGCGATGTATTATGAATGAGGAATCCTCTATGTTGTGGCACCGGAGATTGGGACATATCTGCATTGAACGAGTTAAAAGATTAGTGAAAGATGGAGTACTAAATACTTTAGATTTTACTGATTTCGATACTTGTGTTAGTTGCATTAAGAGAAAGCAAACTAACAAATATAAGACTGGTGCAAAGAGAAGTTGTAGATTGTTAGAGATCATACATACAGATGATGCAGTATAGCATTTAAATGACAAAATCAGCACATGTGAACAAGCTGCAGCTATAGCAGATTCTGGAGCGTGGAGCGTAGCAGAAGATCAACGCCCTTCAGAGTTTGCTTTCAACGTCCATCATGATGAGCAGAGCTTACGGGGGCTTCTAAATATTCAACAGAGAATATCCTAGTGTAGATTCCGTCCCAGGGTGAAGATTTATTTGTGGAACAAATTAGGAGATATTAATGATTGGGGGGAATTTCTAAAAACTGATATTGATGGAACTTGGGGTTCCTATTTAAGAGAGGCTGGGTAGAGCGTCAAAGGGGATCGAAGCTGAGAGAGTGAAAACACCTAGAGCATACACAGAATACCACAGAGGGAGATTGTGTGTGAGACGTGCTTCGATCATCACCAAGAGCAGAGCGTGAGCGCATAGCTGAGGTGATTAAAGCTGAGTGTGATCGAGACTTGTAGAGTTCTGATCAGTGCTTGATCTGGGAAGCCAATTCAGAGTAGCGATTGCTTGTTGGTTGATCAAGGGAGGCCGCGGAGCAATTGTCGAGTGAAGGTATTCGGGCAATTGGCAGGAGGCCAGATCTCGCTAGTGACAGGTGGTCACTGAGTGAGGGGGAGCATTCCAGAGGGTGCAGCGCTCGTGGAGTGGTTCGATCGGCTCAACGGAAGGCTTGGAGCAACATGGACAGATTCGGCACAAGCTAGTGGCCAAGGGTATGCTATAGCAACCTACGGTAACATTGCTTTAATTAGAATAGGCTGAGCCTGTGAAAACAGTGGTGTAGGTATCCTGAATTAAATCAAGTGTGTAGGTGTGTGATACACAAGTCAGAGCTTGTTCTGATTGTGGTACTAGTAAAGGTCGAGTAGCATAGGTTGTGTGCGTTGTACCGGGTTGTACTCGGGACCTTGTGACTAGTGGATTAAGGGCTGAAGTTCAGTCCTTCCCAGACGTAGGCAGTTAGCCGAACTGGGTGAACAAATTATTTGTTCATTGTTCTTGCTGCACAAGATCCATCGGTACAAGAGTGTGCTATAGCAACTGCTTGTACAAAATTTGCATCTCAGCAGCGCTGCAAAATTTTGATTGGTATTAGAGCGGGAACTCAACATACAGAGTAAAGATCCTGAGCGTCTGCTGAAAGAAGCAAGAAACAATGAAGGAAGGTCAGAGTACAAGCCGCCCACCGTTGCTGGAAGAAAGTAACTATGGCTATTGGAAGGCGAGAATGAAGGCATTCCTCAAAGCTATTGATGAAAGAACCTGGAGAGCGGTTGTGGCTGAATGGTCACCTCCCATAATTATGGATGAAAGGGGTGTTACTTGAGTGAAACCTGAAGTACAATGGACTGGAGAAGAGGAAGCTGCAGCAAACGGTAATTCAAAGGCAATGAATGCAAGTTTTGCTGCAGTACATGCTAAAAATTTCAGGTTGATCTCCAACTGCGACATTGCAAAACAAGCCTAGGAAATCTTGCAAGTAGCCCATGAAGGAACCGATAAAGTAAAGATGTCCATGTTACAGATCATTACTTCTCAGTTTGAGAGTCTGAAGATGCAAGAAGAGGAGACTATTACTGAGTTCAATGCCAAGCTGTGTGACCTGTCAAATTAAGCTCATGCTCTTGGAGAACCTTTTCCTGAAGAGAAGCTAATTAGGAAACTTCTCAGATCATTGTCCACCATATTTGACATGAAGGTGATAGCTATTGAAAAGCTCAGAATGTCAGACATATGAGGTTGGAAGAGTTGATCGGATCCCTCAAATAGTTTGAGATGAAGCTGGTCAAGGAAGACACTTCTCCCAAAAGCAAGAATGTAGGACTAAAAGCAGAAACAGAAGAAAAGAAGCTTGTACCTGATGATCAATTGAGCCTGCTAGTGAAGAACCTCGGGAAGCTCTTGAAGAACATGGAAACAAAATCTGGGCTAGGCCCATCCTCTCGTAGGTAATCCAGAAGGGGTGGAGGAAATCAGAGGCGAGGAAAGGAACCTACTTAGAATGAAGATGAGAAGAAAGAAAAGAGAAAGTGTGTTCAGTGCTGGAACTGTGAAGGATATGGACACCTTGAGGTTGACTGCCCGAGCAAATCCCTCAAGAACTCTGAGAAGAAGGATAACAAATCTCTGACTGCTAAGTGGAGTGACTCTGAGGAAAGTGAAGAAGAAAACTTTACTGTATTAACTAGTGTGCCCTAGTACGACTATAAAGAGTTAATAAAGACAGAATTCGACTATGAGGTTGAGGAGTCAGAAAGTGACGACGAGGATGACTCAACCGACAACCTGATAGATAATCTGGGAGATATTCTAAAACGGTGTGAGGAAGCTCTGCAAGCGAATTGAGTGTTGAATGACAGAGTCAATCAACTGGAAGAAGAGCGGGAAGAGTTACTTGATAGAACATCTTCACCCAATAAACAAGTCATCATACTAAAGAGAGAAGATTCAACAAGTAAAAGCACTGACACTAGTGCCCCTCTAGCATCAGAAAAGGCAGCCGAACCTCAGAAAAATATTCTGGAAGAAATTCTTTCCTATCAAAGATTTGGAGGAGGAAGAATGGGTCTCGAATATACGGATGAAGAAACCACAGGTGTGGCAGTCTTTGTTAGAGCTACTGAAACATAGGAAGGAGATCTCTGCTAAAAACTAACTGTGGAAGAGAAGTCTACTAATCTGAACAGGGAGGTGGTTCAGCAACCTCTGTATCAACTATCTGTAACAAAAAAGAGCCCCTGCAGAAGATGGTGCATTGCACATGCCTGTGGTCAAGCGAAATGTAGTCGAGGGAAGCATCTGAGTCTGAAGAAGCAGCAAATATCTCGAAAGGCTACCAAGGTTGGAAACAAGGGGTTAATCCAGTGAGTGTTCACCAACGGTCAGAACTTCAATGGAGAGTTAGAGAAATGGATGAACCAGCGCACTGGAATGGTACAATTAGAAAGGGTTCGGGGCAAAAGCAGATTTGAAGACAAAAGTATGACAAATGGAAAGAAAGACAGTATGGATGCCATACTAATCAGAAGGAATGGAAACGCAAAGCTACGCTAGTGTGGGTGAAGAAAGAAGAATCAAAAATCCAAAGGAAACTAGCTGAAGAGAAGCTTCACTCAAAGCTGATGTGTGCACAAGGTTGAGTTGCTCTAGCATCTTGACCCAGACACGACCTTGTGCCAAAATACGTTGGTTAAAAAAAAGAAGGAGGGGGGGCACGTGTGGAGCACGTGCTACTATGCAAAGTAGAAATACGGAGGAAAATTGAATTTCTAGGGCACTTCCAAAAAGCATCGTCCATCCTGGCCAAGTCAGATTCTGTGTGGTTCTTTTATTGCTCAGATTAACAATGGTGAAAACTCTCGAACTGAAGAAGAACCTAGGCGTCTCTCGCCAAGCTAAGGGGAGCCGGAAAACTGAGGTTGCTACAACGGAGCAAGTGCACAGTGCATCTGAACCGTGTCTGGACATAGTTGTTTGGCAACCCCCTCAACACCATAAGTCCCGGAGATCGCCTCACTCAGAGTGTACTTCATCTAAGAGGAGAAGAGTAGAGCAGACTGATGCTCCTGGAGTTGCTATAGTACCAGTGGCAGAACCCTCCCCAAATGTTGAAGACCTTGCTCCCACTGTGGAACAAGCTCCAGAGGTTGCTACAGCATCTCAGGTTGTCGAGGAGGAGCCAAGCAAAGCAGTAGTGCGCACTCCAGGCTCAGATGAAGATCCTGATTCTTAGACTGAGGAGTCTTCTGAATGAGCAGCTGCTAAAGCATCTCCCTCACCAAAACTTGACAAAGGAAAAGCCCCCATCATCATTTCGGACTCCAGTGATGAAGAAACATCATGTGATGAGGATGGAGAACCCTCTCGGAAGCAGTCTGATATACAAGCTACCCTTCAGGAGCAAGGGGAAGGGATCACTTTAGGAGGCATTTGGTTTCAAAACAAGCATGTCTCTCAATCATGGGGTATTGTTGAGAGGAAGACCATTGTTCCAGAGAAGAGACTGGACCTTGACAGATACAAATCAGCAGTGATCATCCAGCTCCTCACTAAGGTAAATCTACTAAAGTCCCTGACTTTCCCTTACAAATTTAGCATACCGTTAGTCAGGGATTTTGTAGTCAATATGGAAGAAAAGTTTGGTGATGCCCCGACCGAAGAAGACTGATGTGGATTTATGACAAAAAGGGGGAGAAGGAAGAAAGCCTGTTTTTTATTTTTTTTTGAAAGTCCTGCGTGGCTAATGACTTAAAGGCTGAATGTGGCTAATTGTGACTTGAACAGTTATTGTTTTAATATTACTTTTCATCGGAGATGTCCGGGCTTAAAGGAGTTTTGTCAAAATGCCAAGAGGCATTTAATTGACAAAACCAGCACACGTGAACAAGCTGCTGATTATATAAAAGGCTATTAATTCCTGAAACTAGTCTAAGCAGCCACGAATCCTATCACAGTAGCAGCTGATTATCCTAGTGTGTTACTCCTAGTTGTCACCGTCAAGCTACCAACTAGTTTAACATATAACAACAAGTAGTAAGAGTAAGATTGCGGTTCAAGGCTTCCCCTACTCATACAACTAGCTGTCAACCGTGTGCACAGAATTAATACAAGCAAACAAACTATGCATTAAGCACAAGTCTCAAAGGAAATACTCATAGAATCATGCCCAACCGATACAAAGTGTTTAGCTAGACATGCTAGTGGTAAACATCATAGAAATAGTAAATAAAAGCTAAAGTGTCCAAGGAAACAGTAACAAGCAGGTGCGTGCAGGTTGCTGTGTCTCGGTTCCCGCAGGTCCTCGCAGCAGCTCGTGTGTTTTTCAGTTCTGGCTCTCTCTCCTTGATATCGTGTGTTGTTCGTGTGTTAAACCCTAGCCTTCCTCTCTTTATATACTGCTTGTGAGGCCCGAGGACAATCTTGGCAACTTCCAAATCCTAGGAGATTTTGTAGGGATATGGTGTGCAAGATTTGGAAATACCGCTACCCTGCGCATGGCTTACTGCGCACGTTGGCTTGCGCAGTTGGTTTGCGCACCACAGTCTGAATCTGCCACCTCCTATCCTGTTTGCACTGCTAGCTCCGCAGGCTGTGTGTTGCGCTCCTTAAACGCGCCTATTAGCGTGTATCCGACTTAGGCCCTTGTTTTGTCCTGGAATACAAAAACACCGGAAACCAGTAATCTTGTACACAAAATAATGCAAACAAACACAGTGTTAAGATCTAAATAGTGCGTATAAATAAGCTATATCACAGAGTGTGATTAGGCTTCGAGAATTCGAAAAAATTGTTACTTCACAGAAAAAGTAACCAAGAATAACGTCAATTTCGTTAGACGAGTAAAAACCTTCGTGGTTTTATTTTGAAGGCCTATTGATAATTTTTTTAGCAAACCAAACCTACGTGGCACTTATATAGACATAATATGATGTTATCGTGCTGATTAGGCTTCGAAAAAATTATCACTTCACAGTAAAAGTAACCAAGAATAACATCAATTTCGGTAGACGAGTAAAAACCTCCCTGGTTTTGTACATGGATGATATATTGCTAGCAACCAATGATTTGGGCTTGCTATTTGAGGTGAAACAATTTCTTTCAAAGAACTTTGATATGAAGGATATGGGAGAGGCATCTTATGTCATTGGTATTAAGATCCATAGAGATAGATCTCGAGGCATTTGGGTTTGTCTCAAGAGGCCTATATCAACTAAGTTCTAGAAAGATTCGGAATGAAAAATTGTTCACCAAGTGCAGTACCCTTTACGAAAGGTGACATGTTCAGTTTCGACCAGTGCCCCAGGAATGACATTGAAAGGGAACGAATGATAAATGTTCCCTATGCTTCAGCTGTTGGAAGCATTATGTATGCTTAAGTCTGTACCAGACCTGACATTGGATATGCAGTTGGAGTATTAGGAAGATATCAGAGTAATCCAGGCATTGATCACTAGGAAAGCTGCAAAGACAGTGTTGAGGTATCTTCAGGGTACCAAAGACTATATGCTTATGTACAAACGGACTAATAATCTTGAAGTAGTGGGATATTCTGACTCCGATTACGGTGGCTGCATTGATTCACGAAAATCTACTCATGATATGTGTTCATGCTAGCTAATGGAGCCGTATCCTGGAGGAGTGCGAAGCAGACTTTGATAGGCACTTCAACGATGGAAGCGGAATTGGTCTCGTGTTTTGAGGCGACCTCACAAGGTGTATGGTTGAAAAGTTCCATATTGGGGCTGAGAGTTGTTAACTCGGCCATCCGATAAGGATGTACTGCGATATTTCAGCTGCGGTATTTATGGCCAAGAATAATAAAAGTGAAAGTCGAAGTAAGCATATCGACATAAAAATTCTAGCTATAAAAGAACGTGTTCCAGAAAAGAAAGTGATCATCGGACACATTATCACTATTATGATGATAGCCGATCCCTTGACTAAAGGCATGCCAATTAAGAATTTCAAGGATCATATAGATAGAATGGGACTTGATTCATGTATGTAGAACGTCATTTATGTTTACTGAGAGTTTCATTCAGTTTGATAATTTCTCCCTTTATCTTGTGCGCAATAAAGTTATTGTTTTAGAGAAATATCATTAAGTTAAAGTTGCGGGTGGTTTAACAAATGTAATATATTGTGATACATGGAATATTAATTCCCGTTGTAAGAGAAATCGCTATGATTTATATATTATATATCCTATTAAATGGACCAAGTGGAAGAATGTTGGAATATTTTAAATATAAATATTATCTATGTGGTCCATTTAAAAGATTAAATCGTAGAATACATAAAGATAATTATCATTATCATTCCCTTGTTTTGAGGAAACAACCGTAAACCACCCACGTAAAAAGCTATTGCGTCAGTTTTCGATGGGAAGACTGATTTAAGAATCATCAGAGCGATCGTGAAAGGTTCACCATTCCCACTCTCCATTCAGAATACACCATCAATAAAGAAGCAGGAGGGTTTTGGAAGCCTAAGATCCAAAATTTCAACAACAAAGAAACAACAATGGCAGGAGGTATGTCTGATCCCTAATTCGTTTCCGCTGCCATGTTCAATGATTGTACTGAACATGAATATTGTTTCAACATTTAGCGTATGCATCAAGCCTTTAAACCCCTAGACTACCCTAATGGGCGAGTTATAGTCTCGTGAGAGTTTTCAGAATAGGAATACTCACAAATCCTACTCGCAATCATCCATGAGAATTTAAAATCCAAATATAATTTGCTAAGCAAGTAGTTCTTTTATTACAACATAATAACAGAGTTGTGTAAATCATTCACTTCACGCAAACTCTGAGAATCATTCAATTCATCTCAACAAAAAAATACTCATGGAATCGATAGAAAAACTAGCATTCGTCAAATTCAAATTACTGCTCAATTTTCTATTCAATTAGTATGAAGAAAAACTTCATTAAGGGTTTGTTCTTTAGAACTGAACTTATACTTAACTTAACTGAATTTAATTAACTCAAGTACTTAAGTTAAATAGTCTAATTTTGTGGTGATGTAATAGTGGTCTGGTTGGGGTGGTGGTGCAGTAGTGGTGGTGGTGGTGTGGTGGTGTGATGGTGTAGTGGTGTTATGGTGGTGGTCGTTTGAGTGGTGGTGTTGTGGTGGTGGTGTGGTGTGGTGGTGCAGTAGTGTTATGGTTGGGGTGGTGGTGTAGTAGTGTGGTGATAGTGTCGTGATGTTTTAGTATTATGGTTAGGGTGGTGTAGTAGTGTTTGTAGAAGATGATGGTGCAAGTATGGCAGTGTTTGACAAAACCAGCACAAGTGAACAAGGGGTTGCTGCAGCTCAAGTATTTAAGCAGGCCAGCAGAAGTGAACTAGCAGGGGATGCTGCAGCAGGAGCTTGTTCAACTGGCTGTTTCAACCGTCCAAGAAGCAGCAGCAACCTGGGCTTGTCCAGAAGGGCTGGAAACTCTATGGAGAGCATCTGAGGAATTTCTAAACTGCTGAAGAGTATATTCCAGTGAGGTTTACTAATCAGAGAAGGAGATTTGCATTGAAGATAAAGATCAAATCTAATCTCCTAGATTTTAGGAGATAATTGTTCTTGTTGGGACATTGCCTAAACCTGGACATTGCTAAAAGCTGGTGATACTATTTAAGCAGAAGGGGTTTAGAGCAGACAGGTTGATCGAAGCTGAGGGATACACGAGTGCATACACAGATTTCAGAGAGAGCAATCTTTGGTGTGCGACGGACGAATTCTTCGATCATCACCCGAGAGCAGAGCGTGAGCGCAGAGCTGAGGTGATTGTGGCAGAAGGGAATCAGGACTTGCAGAGTCTGATTCGAGCTTGATCTGGAAGCCAATTCAGAGCTGCTGAGCTTGTTGGTTGATCAAGGGAACCCGCGGAAGAACTGACGAGTTGTTGGCTCGGTCGAGTGTCGTGCGGCAGTACTCGCTAGTGACAGGTGGTCACTGAGTGAGGGGGAGTATTCCAGAGTGTGCAGCGCTCGTGGAATCGTTCGATCGGCTCGGCAGAAGGCTTTGGAGCGACGCGGACAAATTGTGCTTCAGCTGTGTGTTACAGCAGTTGCTACAGCAACCCTGCTGAGTCAAGTGTAATTTAGAATAGGCTGAGTCTTGAGAAGTCTGTAGCTATTCTGGATTGACATATTGTAGAGGGTGTGCAGGCACAAGTCAGAGCTTGTTCTGATTGTGCTGAGTGATCCACACAAGGTTGAGTAGCATAGGTTGCGTGGGTTGTAACCGTGTGTACTTGGGAACCTTCGAGTTAGTGGATTGAGGACTGGAGAATAGTCCTCCTCAGACGTAGGCAGTTGGCCGAACTGGGTGAACAAACCTTGTCCTGTTCATTGCTTGCTGAGACAATTTTTAGTGAACAAGAGTGTGCTGCAGCAACTGCTTGTTCACAAATCTGTTGAACTAAGACACTGTGAAATTTCAATTGGTATCAGAGCGGAAGCTCAACACACAGAGTAAACGATCCTACAGTTTCTCTGAAGAAGCCAAGACAATGAAGGAAGGACAGAGCACAAGCAGACCTCCATTGTTGGAAGAGAGCAACTATGGATATTGGAAAGCGAGAATGAAAGCTTTTCTCAAAGCTATTGATGAGAAGACATGGAGAGCTGTCGTAATCCAGTGGTCTCCCCCAATCACCATGGATGAGCAAGGAGTGACAAGGATAAAACCTGAAGAGCAATGGACTGCTGAAGAAGGTGCTGCAGCAACTGGTAATTCAAAGGCTCTGAATGCAATTTTTGCTGCAGTGGATGCTAACAACTTCAGGTTGATATCAAACTGCGACATGGCTAAACAAGCATGGGAAATTCTGCAAACTGCACATGAAGGAACTGATAGAGTGAAGCTGTCGAGACTGCAGATCATTGCCACACAGTTTGAAAATCTGAGAATGCTGGAAGAAGAGACTGTCACTGAGTTTAATGCCAAACTCTGTGATCTTGCAAATGAAGCACATGCCCTTGGTGAACCTATCCCTGAAGAGAAGCTGATCAGGAAGGTTCTCAGATCGCTGCCCACAAAATTTGACATGAAAGTGACAGCCATTGAAGAAGCTCAAAATGTCAGATTCATGAGGTTGGAAGAATTGATGGGGTCTCTCAAACAATTTGAGATGAAACTGGTTAAAGAGGACACCACTCCCAAGGACAAGAATGTTGGACTGAAAGGTGAAACAGAAGCCAAGAAGACAAATCCAGATGATCAGCTGAGTATGCTTGTCAAGAATTTTGGAAAGCTCCTGAAGAACATGGACTCAAGAAATGGGAAAAGCTCTTCCTCAAGAAAGCAATTCAGAAGAGGTGGTGAAAACAAAAGGAAAGGAAAGGAACCAGCTCAGGATGAAGATGAGAAGAAAGAAATGAAAAGGGGAGTTCAATGCTGGAACTGTGAAGGGTATGGACACATTGAGGCTGACTGTCCAAGCAAACCCCTCAAAAACTCAGAGAAAAAGAACAGTAAGTCCATGACAGCAAAATGGAGTGACTCTGATGAAAGTGATGAAGAAAACTGTGTTGTGCTGACCAGTGTATCAGATTTCAACCTCAAAGAGCTTAAGAAGGAAGAATTTCACTATGGGATTGAAGTATCTGAAAGTGAAGATGAAGAGGACCCATCTGAAAGCCTTGTTGACTATCTGAGGAAGATACTCGAGCAGTGTGAGGCAGTTCTTCAGACCAATCAAGCATTGACTGACAGAGTCAATCTCTTGGAAGAAGATCGAAGGAAAAGTCTCTTCTCATCCAATCATCAAGTCACCATTCTGAAAAGGGAAGACTCTGGAAGACAGATCTCTGTTGGATCCTCTCTAGCAACAGCCAAGACAGCTGATCCGCAGAATAATATCTTGGACGAAATACTGTCTTACCAAAGACTTGGAAAAGGGAGAACAGGGCTTGGATATACTGGTGAAGAAAGCTCTAGAGGGACAGTTTTCATTAAGGCCTCAAATGCTGAGATAGATGAAAAGAATAATTCAGATGACTCTTCAAAACCTGCAGAGAAAGATGGAACTAGGCATGTGAACAAGAGGATGCTGCAGCACCAGGCACATCATTTTTCTACAACAAAGCTAAAAGTTCAGAATAAACGGGGCTCTTGTACAAGTGTTGGGAATCAGAAGATTACCTCCAATCTGAAGCAGCTGCACAAAACCTCCTCAGTTGAAAAAGGGGGAGCAAAATCCAGAACCAACACATGCTGCATAAAGACTGCGTATCATGTAGCTTCAAGAAAAGCTTCTTGCTGGAAAGAATCGCAGAGGAGGATTGCTAAGACTGCTGCACAAGGGCACTGGATCACTAAAGACAAGGGAAAACCACAAGCTTTACAGGTATGGAAACCCAAACATGACAAACGAAGAGACAGGAGGCTGGAGGGTCAGAAAAGGAGAAACTATGGCGTATCTCAGGTGTGGGTGAAGAAATCTCCATCAGAACCTCTTAAGGATCCTCCGAGCAAAGCTGTTGTCTGAACTAAGCAGGTGAACTAGCTCGCATGTGCTATAGCAACCTGGCCGAGAATAAGCTTGTTCACATGTTTTGGTTGCTAATGATGGGAGAAGGCACATGTGAGGCACGTGATCTATCAACTTCAAATGGAAAGGAAGATAACGGGTAAATCAATTTCTAGGGCATAGACAAGGTGCAAGGTGCTTCCCAAAAATCGCTGCCGATCATCCTCTGTACGCTCCTTAAACTGTCTGCAATCTAGCTACAATGGTGAAGACGCGCGGGTTGAAGAAGAATCTGGCAGCAGACCGTCAAGGCAGGTCTGAAAGACAGACCAAGTCGCGCAATGAAGCCCCTGCACAGCAATTGGATGTGGTGGTGTGGGAACCAACACCTCTCCCTGTGTCGCACAGCGAGCCCTCCCCGCACAAAGGAACATCGCAGAAAAGGAGGCGCCTGGTACGCGACGGAGAACCTGTCTCCAGTACCGCTGTGCTATCTGAAGGGACTGTGGCTGAGGATGTCTCTGAAGAAGAACTTGCTACAGCGGATGCTGTAGCAGGTTCTGCAGAAGAAGGGTGCAGAACTCTTGTTATGTCCCCTGGCATTGTGGGTGAAGGGGAGGAAACAGGAGCCGAGTCTTCTAAACAAGAACCTGCTGCAGCACATCCTCCTCCTCCAGCCGACAAAGGAAAAGCTCCTATCCTAGTCTCAGTCTCCAGTAGTGAAGAAGAAGAATCAAGTGAAGAAAATATTGGTGCTCCTGGTGAACCGTCTGTGAGAGGACCTGCATTGGTAGACACAACTGCAACCACCGTGGGAGGTATTTGGTTCAGGAATCGGAGTGCTTCTCAATCCTGGAGTGCTGTTGAGTGGAAGCATATTGTGTCAGAGAAGAGGCTGGACCTAGACAAGTACAGGTCAGCAGCAATCATTCAGCTCCTCACAGAGGTAAACCTGCTCAAGTCCCTAACCTTTCCATTCAGATTCAATATAGCTCTGGTTAGGGAATTTATTGTAAATATGGAGGAGAAGTTTGGAGAGGAAGGAGCAGATGAGTATGGTAGAAGTTGGGTACGGGGTAAGTCAGTTTCTATTACCCCTGAACGAATTGATGAATTCCTTGGGATCCATGAGAATGCCAGAGCTCCCACTGATGTTCAGCCAGAGATGCTGGCCAAGGTTCTGACAGGGGGAGTGTGCCTGTCCTGGGGAGGTCCCAATTTGAGTGCTGCTGAACTGACCTCCAAGAATGCCTTGCTATATCATCTGGCCATCAGAAACTAGATCCCCAGCTCTCATAGAGGGAAGGTTAGCAAATCCTTTGCTAACCTTCTCTACTCCATTGGGAAAAGGAGGCGCATCAGCCTGGGCAGTGTGATGTTTCCCCAGCTGGCTACTCATGCCGGCAGCGCTTCCTCCAGCAAACCCATTGTGCTACCCTCTCTCATCTATGGGATAATGGTCTCTCAACATCCGGAGCTTGGTGAAATTTCTGAAGGACTTTCTGAGGAACTGCAGGTCTTCACAGTTGATCACAAGTTGTTCAAAGGAAAACATGCAGTGGACATTGCATATGAGGATCTACTCATGGTAGGTGATTCAGCTTCAGCTCCAGCTCCCCTGGAGGATGTTCTTCCCCCTGCTGCAACAATATAATCAGCCCTCCGCGCCAGAATTGTGAGCCATCTCAGATCGGAGCTGGTCATTCTTGAAGCAGAAGCCAAACGAAGGGATGCTAGGCGTGGACAGATCAGAAGCCTCCTCAGAGACCTGGAGTTCCCGGCAGATGAGGAGCAGGCCCCTTGAGCATCTATGACAAAAAGGGGGAGAGAAGATGCTACTACTGCTACTGATGAACTTTTTTTTATTTGTTTTGCTGACCCTGCGTGGTTGTGCTATGGCCGAGTGTGGCCACACCTATTTACTACTTACTCTCTATTGTTGGATCTTTCCTTTTAGAGTATTCAGAGTTTTTTTCTGGTTCATGGGAGAGTGCATATGTTCTAAGGTTTTGTCAAAATGCCAAGGGGGAGATTGATGGTGCAAGTATGACAGTGTTTGACAAAACCAGCACAAGTGAACAAGGGGTTGCTGCAGCTCAAGTATTTAAGCAGGCCAGCAGGAGTGAACTAGCAGGGGATGCTGCAAGGGATGCTGCAGCAGGAGCTTGTTCAACTGGTTGTTTCAACCGTCCAAGAAGCAGCAGCAACCTGGGCTTGTCCAGAAGGGCTGGAAACTCTATGGAGAGCATCTGAGGAATTTCTAAACTGCTGAAGAGTATATTCCAGTGAGGTTTACTAATCAGAGAAGGAGATTTGCATTGAAGATAAAGATCAAATCTAATCTCCTAGATTTTAGGAGATAATTGTTCTTGTTGGGACATTGCCTAAACCTGGACATTGCTAAAAGCTGGTGATGCTATTTAAGCAGAAGGGGTTTAGAGCAGACAGGTTGATCGAAGCTGAGGGATACACGAGTGCATACACAGATTTCAGAGAGAGCAATCTTTGGTGTGCGACGGACGAATTCTTCGATCATCACCCGAGAGCAGAGCGTGAGCGCAGAGCTGAGGTGATTGTGGCAGAAGGGAATCAGGACTTGCAGAGTCTGATTCGAGCTTGATCTGGAAGCCAATTCAGAGCTGCTGAGCTTGTTGGTTGATCAAGGGAACCCGCGGAAGAACTGACGAGTTGTTGGCTCGGTCGAGTGTCGTGCGGCAGTACTCGCTAGTGACAGGTGGTCACTGAGTGAGGGGGAGTATTCCAGAGTGTGCAGCGCTCGTGGAATCATTCGATCGGCTCGGCAGAAGGCTTTGGAGCGACGCGGACAAATTGTGCTTCAGCTGTGTGTTACAGCAGTTGCTACAGCAACCCTGCTGAGTCAAGTGTAATTTAGAATAGGCTGAGTCTTGAGAAGTCTGTAGCTATTCTGGATTGACATATTGTAGAGGGTGTGCAGGCACAAGTCAGAGCTTGTTCTGATTGTGCTGAGTGATCCACACAAGGTTGAGTAGCATAGGTTGCGTGGGTTGTAACCGTGTGTACTTGGGAACCTTCGAGTTAGTGGATTGAGGACTGGAGAATAGTCCTCCCCAGACGTAGGCAGTTGGCCGAACTGGATGAACAACCTTGTTCTGTTCATTGCTTGCTGAGACAATTTTTAGTGAACAAGAGTGTGCTGCAGCAACTGCTTGTTCACAAATCTGTTGAACTAAGACACTGTGAAATTTCAGAAGAGAAGAAGAAAACGATGCTAGGGTTTCAATAGATGCAAAAGAGAATGTTCTACATAATATAGAAAGCAAAAATATATAGGAAACAATGAGAAAGCAAAATTAAGAAACTAGCCTTATTACTATCATTATCTCTAATATCCCCTCTCAAACTCACGATGCACTGACATGAAGCAGCGAGAGTTTGCTAATCAAGAACCGAGAACGTGGAGCGGAAAGGGCCTTAGTAAACAAGTTTGCAATCTGCGTAGTGAAAGTAACAAACGGCAACGTGATAGTCCCAATCTGATAGTGATGACGAGTAAAGTGACAATCAATCTCTATATGCTTCGTACGCTCATGATACACAGAGTTTCGAGTAATTTGAATAGCACTAGCATTGTCACAATACATAGGAGTAGGTCCTGAAAGAGCAACACCCATATCAGCCAATAACCAACGTATCCACACTATCTCAGCAGTAGTAGGGGCCATAGCACGATATTCAGCTTCTGTAGACGAACGAGAGACAACTGTTTGCTTTTTGCTCCTCTAAGAAATGAGAGAGTCGCCAAGAAATATACAGAATCCAGTGATTGATTTTCGATCTGAAGGATCACTAGCCCAATCTGGGTCTGAATAAGCCCGCAATTCCAAGGAAGAAGTAGAAGGAAATAGAAGACTCTGAAACTGTGTCCCACGTAGATACCGAAGAATGCGAAGTACAACTGCCTAATGTACTGTAGTAGGGGAAGAAACAAACTGACTAACAGTATGCACCACATATTCAATATCTGGTCTGGTGATAGTCAGATACACTAAGCAGCCAACTATAGTGCGATGAAGAGTAGGGTCTGACAAGACAATACCATCAGTGGAAGAATACCGCGCATTAGCCTCAATAGGTGTATCAGCAGTGCAAGTGTCAAAAAACCGAGCCCGATCAAGAATATCAGCAATATACTTAGACTGAGATAAGAGATAGCCTCGTGGAGAGTATGCAACTTCTATGCCCAGAAAGTATCGTAGAGGTCCCAAATCTTTCATTTCGATTTCCCGAGCCAAATGTTGTTTTAGCTCCGAAATTCCACCAACATCATCTCCTGTGATAATTATATCATCAACATACAAAGAAAGTAATGTACGACCAGAAGGAGTACACATGAAGAAGAGTGCTGAATCATGAGGACTAGGGCAAAAGCCTAGAGAGGAAATCAGAATCGAAAACTTTTCAAACCAGGCTCGTGGTGCTCGTTTCAATCCCTAAAGAGCTTTCTTCAGTCTGCAAACTTCACCAGAACAATAAGAGTCATATAAACCTCCTCTTGAAGATCTCCAGTCAAAAATGCATTCTTCACATCCAACTGAGAAATAGACCATTGTTTCATAGAGGCAACAACAATAAGAGTGCGAATCACGACATGCTTAGACACGGGCGCGAAGGTTTCATCGTAATCATACCATACTGCTGAGCAAAACCTTTAGCAACCAAATGAGCTTTGAATCGCTCAATAGTCCTATCTGACTTGGTTTTAATCTTATAAACCCAACGCGCACCAATAGCACGCTTTCCATTCGGAAGAGGAACTAGATCCCAAGTATCTATTTTGGACAATGCAGAGAGTTCATCATCCATTGCCTGCTGCCAACGTGGATCGAGAGCTGCCTCTTTATAAGAAGAAGGCTCGGATATCTGGTGAATAGAAACTAAAAAAGAAGCAAAAGAAGTAGAATATATGGAATATACAAAATCAGGTAACTGAGTGGACTTACGAAGTCTCACTGAATGCCGAGAGGGATCAAAAGGAATAGAATCCTCAGTCGCAGAAGCATCATCCTGGCAGGCAATAAGAGCATGGGGAGCTTGTGGAGCATCAGTATGCTGAGGATGAGCATCTATAAGATCAGAAGCATCACCAATAGAAGACACAAAAGGGTCAATATGAATGAGATCAGACTTAGTTATACTAGGAGTGTCAGCCGAAATAGAAAAATATGGAATGTGCTCAAGAAAAAGGACATGACGAGACACGTAAAATTTTCGACTGGCTGGATCATAACAACAGTAACCTTTCTGACCTTTACCATAGCCAAGGAAGACACAAAGAGCAGAACGAGAGGTGAGCTTACTACGCTCAACATGAGGCCGAAACACAAAGCAAGCACAACCAAATACTCTCAATGAAGAATAATCAGGAGAAAGACCATAAAATTTTTCAAAGGGAGACAGAATTGAAGTGACAGACGAAGGGATTCTATTAATAGCATGAACAGAAGTAAGGACTACTTCACCCCAGAACTGACTTGGAAAAGATGCAGACAACAAAAATGAGCGTGTCGTTTCCATAATATGTCTGTGTTTTCTTTCAACAACACCATTTTGTTCAGGAGTGTCAGTACAAGAGGTTTGAAAAAGAGTACCATCAGAAGCAAGAAGGTCAGAAAAATGTTTAGACATGTATTCACCTCCCAAATCACAACGAAAGCATTTAATAAAGGCATTATGCTGAGTTTTAACAAGAGCACGAAACATCTGATAAATCTCAAAAAATTCAGAGCAGTGTTTCATGAAATATACCCAACAGTAGCGAGTACATTCATCAATGAAAGAGACATAGTATCGGGATCCACCTTTTGTAGGAATAGGTGAAGGTCCCCAGACATCCGAATGTATCATGTAAAATGGTGATAAAGAAATGGAAGAACTTTTATGAAAAGGTAATGCTGGGAATTTAGCTAACTTACACCCGCGACAATCGGTAATATCATCAAACTCTGTAATTGTCCTAATTTTTCTATGGAAGCTAAATATTTCAAACAAGAGCCAGAAACATGACCAAGACGTGAATGCCACAAATAAAATGTAGAAGAGGAAGGACTCAAACGAAAAGAAGACAGGTCAACACCAGATGCTGCAACCTCAGGTACTTTCAACTCATCCAAGACGTAAAGGCCTCCTTGCCTACAGCCTGTTCCATTCAGCTTCTTCGAATGGGGATCCTGCACATAACAAGAAGAGCGAGAGAAGCAAACTAGTAAGCCAGCGTCACATAACCGACCAATAGAAGCAAGATTTAAAGTAAGGCTCGGAACATGATAGACATTAGAAAAGGACATTGACGTTGGCGTTTTAGGCAAGCAAAATGAAGTGCTATTCTAGTCACGCAAATATCAAACAATATTTATAACCGAGTGACCTCGGGTCGAACCCAAGAGAAAAGCTTAGACTAATTTACAACTAATTAATGCTATTATTGAAAGTCTACGGATTTGGGGGGGATTTGTCCTCCTTTAGAGGTACCTCTAGTAAGTACTAAAGATAAATGATATTTTTGGTTTTTGGTTGATGAAACAAAAGAGTGACTAGGGATTCAACTTCTCTCCTAAGATATGAGGAAAATGAAATAACTCACTAACACATGCATTAACTACATTTGGTTGATAAAAGCAAGGCTAATGCATCGTCCACTCTAGGTTCAACTCTCGCTCCTTCCCTAGAGTAGAGAGGATACACAAAGGACATGGTTCTCAAACTCTCGCTCTATTGAACCGTGTAGAACTTGAGTCCCATAACCGCACCCTCTCGGTCTATTGGCCGGTTACTCAAATCCGCTTAACACTTAGCCTAATGTCAAGAATGTATGTCGCTCTCACGCACAAACACTCCATCTATGATCATACAATAGCTATGAAACATCCTAAGTTCAACTCTCGCTCCTTCCTTAGGGGTTCTAACCAAGCATACTCACTTAAGCATTTCGTCAAACACTTGGTGTGCATACAATGAATACATAGCTAGGGCATAATATAATCAAACCAACCTTCATTCAATGCAATAACAATAGTGTTCTACATCATATCCAATCCTAGGGGATCCATTTAATCCCCAACCACAAGTACAACTACTCACTCATAATGAGTGTGCACAAATACATGAAAACTAAATGAGACATGAATGTAAATACAAAGGGTAAAGGGTTTAAGAGAAGTTGATGTAGAATCTTCGACTCAAGCTTGGTTCTTCACCCAAGCTTGGTTTTCTCCGAGCTCCAGTCGCCTAGGGTTGAGAAAATGTGGAAGCTCTTCTTTCTTCATTTCCATCTCATTCTATTTATACACTTTGAATATTTCCAAAAAGTGCCCGAAGTGACCGAATCACTTGATTCGGTCAACGCCCATGTGATTCGGTCGAAGCTTTTGTTCAGTGGTGTCTTGAGTTTGGGCGAATCAATTATCCTGGCCGAATCACTTTTGATTCGGTCAAACGTCTTGTGGAGCTAAACTGATTCGGGCAAAACTGACTCGGGCGAGTCAACTTTCCAGAGAGTTCCAATTTGCCCGAGTTCTTTGATCCGGGCGAGTCAACTAGTCCAGGCCGAATCACCATTGATTCGGTCACACCCATTATGTGATTCGGTCAAATCTTCAGGACTTCCCCGGATCAGGTCAATTCGTGCAGCTGAGGGTGATTCGGTCAGGCTGGTGGGCGAATCACTAGTGATTCGGCCGAATCACTTCTGCAGTTTGCTCAGCTTTTCTTCTTTTGATCTCCATCAACCGGAATTCGCCTAGATTTTCTTCGGTCCACTTCGCATTGCGAGATACATAATTTTAACCTGAAATGGACGAAGAAATCATCAAATGACTTTATAAAATAGTGGAACAAACAAGAAGTAAGGGGATAATATGGACAAATATAAGGTTATTTGTCCGCTCATCAGACATATTAGGAGTGCAAATAGATCCAATTCCTGCTACTGGCATGGAAGTACCATCAGCAGTCATGATTGATTCGAAAGAAGAAGACTGAATGGACAAAAAAGAGTTAGAATCATGAGACATATGTCGTGAAGCACCAGAGTCAATAATCCATGCAGGAGAAGAGTTACCTGACATGTTATCAGAATGTAAACCTGAAGAAGTAGCAGAAATAGCACGTGATTGCGAGGCAATGAACTTCTGAAACTGTTCCGTCAATGTAGCCAAATCAGTATTGGTTCCAGAATCAATTGGGGGGATAGGAGCTGCTATGGATGGCGGCTTCGGACGTGGGGGATTGTTGCCTGATTGACCTCCTTTTATCCTTAACAGCTCGGGACATGGAGCCTCCCAGTGCCCTTTCTTCTTACAATAATTGCACTCGTCAATAGCAGGCCTTGACGTAGACTTTCTAGAGTCAGGCATTCGAGGAGATGCTGCTAATACAGAGTTGTCGGGAAGTGGCAGAATGCCCTTTTAGTCAACACGAGATTTCAAGCGCGACTCTTCTGCCTTCAGCTCGTGATAAACGGAATCAACAGATGGAAGAGGACTCCGATGCAGAATAGAAGCACAAAGACCTTCAAAGTCATCCCGAAGGGCCATCAAAAATTGAACCAAGCGCTGCTCCTCTCTCCGAGCAATATATGGGGCGCATGCTCTTAGTTCTGCAGACTCTTTCAATGCAAGCTGATCCCATAAACCAGACATAGCCGAATAGAACTCATGAATAGCCACACGATTTTGCTGGAGAACGCGAATATCATTCTGATACGCGCGTCGTTGTGCGCGTCAAATTTATTCCTTCCTTCTCCACTTAGTATAGCGGCTAAGTCAGGGTCGAATCCACAGGGAGCAAGTAGATTAGCTTTAACTAGTAACCTGCACTTACGAAGACTGGGGGGTGAGTGATTGGGTTGCGCAAGTGCGCGAATAAACAGTAGTAAACGCAGGAATTGCACTAGACGTGCGCAGGCAATAGAGAGTAAGTACTATGACTATGAAAAGTATCGGCGCAGACAATCCTCTATGAATATATTCCTTATCATTGACTCTAAACGTCTATAGTTTGGTTTACTGATGTTAGTGTCCGATCAAGGTTTCCTAACATGTGCGCATGTTCCGATCAAAGTTCATGAGCTATTAATTCTTAAGACTAGTCTAAGCAGTTACGAATCCTGTCACGGTAGCAACTGATTATCCTAGCGCGTTACTCCTAGTTGTCACCGTAAAGCTATTCAACTAGTTTAACATATAACAAACAAGTAGCAAGAGTAAGATTGCGGTTCAAGGCTTCCCCTACTCATGCAACTAGCTGTCAACCGTGTGCACAGAATTAATATAAGCAAACAAACTATGCATTAAGCACAAGTCTCAAAGGAAATACTCATAGAATCATGCCCAACCGATACCAAGCGTTTAGCTAGACATGCTAGTAGTAAACATCATAGAAACAGTAAATAATATCTAAAGTATCCAAGAAAACAGCAACGAGCAGGTGCGTGCAGGTTGCAGAGTCTCGGCTGGCGCAGTCGGCTAGCGCAGGTCCTCTCAGTAGGCTCGTGTGTTTTTCTGTTTTTCCGCTCTCGGTCCTCTTTTGGTGCTATTGATGCTCTCACAAACCCTAGCCTTCCTTTCTTTATATACTGTGATAATGCAAGTATGGCAGTGTTTGACAAAACCAGCTTATGTGAACAAGGAGCTGCTGCAGCTCAAACAATCAAGGGGAAGTAAACCAGCAGCAGATGCTGCAGCAGGTGCTGGTTCAAGTGCTGGTTCAACTGTCCGAGTAGCAGCTTTGTGCTGAGTTCGTTCTGGAGGTATGGCAGTTGTGTTCTTGCTCTTAGAAGGTTTTCTAAAATGCTGCTGAGCATTTTCCAGCAAGGTTTGCTAGTCAGAGAAGGAGTTTTGCATTGAAGATATTAATCAAATCTAATCTCCTAGATTTTAGGAGATAATTGATCTTGTGGGTCAATTGCCTAAACCTGGAAATTGCTTAAAGTGGTGTGGGTATTTAAGCAGAAGGTTTGAGGGCTGAAGATGGTGATCGAAGCTGAGTGATACACGAGAGTAGACACAGATTTCAGAGAGAGGATTTTCTGGGTGCTACGGACGTTGTTCTTCGATCAAACACACACGGGCAGAGCGTTGAGCGCAGAGCTGTGGTGTGCATTGCAGAAGAGAATCAGGTCTTGCAAAGACTGATTCGTGCATTGATCTGGAAGCCAATTCAGAGCTGGTGAGCTTGTTGGTTGATCAAGAGGCAGCCGCGGGAGAACTGACGGGTGGAAGGCTCGGTCGAGGTTCGTGCGGAAGAACTCACTAGTGACAGGTGGTCACTGAGTGAGGGGGAGTTACTCAGAGTGTGCAGCGCTCTTAGAGTGGTTCGATCGGCTCGGCAGAAGGCCTTGGAGCGACGCGGACAGTGTGCTTCAGCTGTGTGTTACAGCTGTTGCTGCAGCAACCCTGCTGAGTAGTGTAGGATAGAATAGGCTGAGTTCTTTGAGAGGATTGTAGCTATTCTAGACTGACATATTGTAGAGGGTGTGCTGGCACAAATCAGAGCTTGTTCTGATTGTGCTGAGTAGTCAACAAGAGGTTGAGTAGCATAGGTTGCGTGCGTTGTAACCTAGTGTACTTGGAACCTTTGGTTGAGTGGATTGAGGACTGGAGAATAGTCCTCCCCAGACGTAGGCAGATTGGCCGAACTGGGTGAACAAACTTGTGCATTGTTTGTTGCTTGCTGAGATTAATTCTAGTGAACAAGAGTGTGCTGCAGCAACTCCTTGTTCACAAATCTGCCGGATTGAGACACTGTGAAATTTCAATTGGTATCAGAGCGGGAACTCGACACACAGAGTTAAAAGATCCTACAGTGTCTCTGAAGAAGCCAAGACAATGAAGGAAGGACAGAGCACAAGTAGACCTCCACTATTGGAAGAAAGCAATTATGGTTATTGGAAAGCTAGGATGAAGGCCTTTCTCAGGGCCATTGACGAGAAGACATGGAGAGCTGTTGTGATTCAGTGGTCTCCCCCAATCACCATAGATGAGCAAGGAGTGACAAGAATAAAACCTGAAGAGCAGTGGACTGTTGAAGAAGGTGCTGCAGCAACTGGTAATTCAAAGGCTTTGAATGCAATTTTTGCTGCAGTTGAAGGAACAATTTCAGGTTGATATCAAACTGTGATTTGGCCAAGCAAGCATGGGAGATTCTGCAAACTGCCCATGAAGGAACTGATAGAGTGAAGCTATCAAGACTCCAGATTATTGCCACACAATTTGAGAATCTGAGGATGCTGGATGAAGAAACAGTCACTGAGTTTAATGCTAAACTCTGTGATCTTGCAAATGAAGCTCATGCTCTTGGAGAGCCCATCCCTGAAGAAAAGCTTATCCGAAAGGTTCTCAGATCATTGCCCACAAAATTCGACATGAAAGTGACAGCCATTGAAGAAGCACAAAATGTCAGATTCATGAGGTTAGAAGAGCTGATGGGGTCTCTCAAACAATTTGAGATGAAGCTGGTTAAAGGAGACATCACTCCTAAGGATAAGAACATTGGATTGAAAGCTGAAGCAGAAATCAAGCAGACAGGTTCAGAGGAGCAGCTGAGTATGATTGTCAAGAACCTAGGAAAACTTCTGAAAAACATGGACTCAAGAACTAGACAAAGCTCATCCTCACGAAAGTTCAGAAGAGGTGGAGAAAATCAAAGGAAAGGAAAGGAACCGGCTCAGAGTGAAGACGGAAAGAAAGAAGTGAAGAAAGGAGTCCAATGCTGGAATTGCGCAGGCTACGGTCATCGACAAATCAACTGCACCAGCAAACGGATGAAAATGAATGCTCTCTCTGCCAGTGGAAGTGAAGATGAGAAAGAGATGAGTGAAGATGAATGCAACATGGCCAGATACAAGTCTGCTAGAAGAGTCAAAAAACACTCAAAAGATTGAACCAGGACCTGCTTCAGCAACCTCTACATCACAGTTACAAGAGAGCTTCGAAGTTTAAAATATGCTACAACTGTGGTGGCAAAGGGCATATTCGAAGAAACTGTTTCTCAGCTCGTGCCAGAACAGCATCACCCAGGAAATCTGTCAGGCAGAAACATGCGCAGACTCAGCTTCTCGCTCTTGTGAGCACAGCTAGCCCCTCGGACAAGATCAGCTGGTATTTTGATAGTGGCTGTTCAGGTCATATGACAGGGGAAAGATCCTTTCTGAAGAACATTACTCCCTGTCTGGAACAACGTGTGAAGTTTGGTAATGGTCTGAAAGGAAGAGTTCTGGGAAGAGGAACTTTGGCTGTGGAAGGAATGCCAAGGTTGAGCAATGTGCTTTTGATGGAAGGGTTAAAGGCTAATCTCATCAGCATCAGCCAGCTGTGTGATGGGACCAAACAAGTCAAGTTTACAAAAGACTCATGTCAAGTTCTTGACAAATCTGGAAAGTGCATAATGGAAGGAGCCAGATCCAAGAGCAATTGTTACCTTCTCAATGTGAGTTCAAACTCACGGATTCAGAAATGTATGCTGACAAAGGCCGAGGAAATGACCTTATGGCACAAAAGGATGGGACATGTTAACCTGAGAACCCTTAAGAGAATTGCCACAGAAGGGCTGGTCAGAGGAATTCCATTGCTGAAGGGAGAGACAGACTCCATCTGTGGAGACTGTCAGACTGAAAAACAGAAGAAGGCCTCACATCCTCGAGTCAAAGATATTGGTACCACCAAGCCTCTTCAGCTGATTCACATGGATCTAATGGGACCAATGGAGGTCGAGAGCCTAGGCAAGAAGAGGTATGCATTTGTCTGTGTTGATGACTACTCTAGATTCACTTGGATCGATTTTATCAGAGAAAAATCAGATACTGTGAGTATCATTGTGTCTCTGGTGTCTCGGCTAGAGCAAGAGAAGAATCTCAGAATCAGCAGCATTCGCAGTGATCATGGCAGAGAATTTGAAAACAAAGACATGGATGAATTCTGTAAGCAAAGAGGTATAACACATCAGTACTCCTCTCCCATTACGCCTCAGCAAAATGGTGTGGTGGAGCGGAAGAATCGAACAATACAAGAAATGGCCAGAGTGATGATCCATGCTAAGAGGATTCCTCTGAAATTCTGGGCAGAGGCCATGAATACTGCATGCTACATCATCAATAGAGTCACCTTGCGGAGGGGAACCGAGCAGACCTGCTATGAGCTCTGGAATCAGAAAAAACCCATGGTTAAGTACTTCCATATCTTTGGAAGTGACTGCTTCATTCTGAGAGACCGGGAGTATAGAAAGAAACTTGATCCGAAGAGTGACCCTGGAATGTTCTTGGGTTACTCAACAAACAGCAGGGCATATCGTGTTTTCAACCAGCGAACAAAGACTGTCATGGAGTCCATAAATGTGGTTGTAAACGATACAGATGAAGCATCTATCTCTGATTCTGACACTGATGAAGAAGACTCCGATCCTGAAGAAATGCCTGATAGACAGTCCCGAAGTGAACAAGCCGCTGCCTCAGCAGATGCTACAGCAAGTACTGAAGCAGAAATTCCAGATGACCAATCAGAAAGCCTGTCTGACGATTTTCAAACTGAGGCTCCCGATCCACCTTCAAGGCAGCCCCCAAGGAAGATACAGAAGGATCATCCCTTGACTAATGTGATTGGGGATCCCTCAGACAGAAGAAGAACCAGAAGTCATGCCTACCTCAATACATGTTTCATGTCCAGCATTGAACCAAAGAATTTCAAGGAGGCCATGAGTGATGAATTCTGGATTATGGCTATGCAGGAGGAATTGGCAGAGTTTGAAAGACACGAAGTTTGGGATCTGGTAGACAGACCAATAGGGGTGAACATTATAGGCACAAAATGGGTGTTCAAAAACAAAACTGATGAAAAGGGCAACATTACACGAAATAAAGCCAGACTGGTTGCCCAGGGATATTCTCAGATTGAGGGTCTAGACTTTGATGAAACATTTGCTCCAGTAGCTCGCCTGGAGGCTTTCAGACTGCTGCTTGCAATGTCTTGTTGCCTGGGGTTCAAGTTATATCAAATGGATGTTAAGAGTGCGTTCTTGAACGGAGATCTCACTGAAGAAGTTTATGTCTCTCAACCAAAAGTCTTTGAAGATCCTTATCATCCAGAACAGGTTGAAGAAAGCTTTATATGGACTAAAACAAGCTCCTCGGGCATGGTATGAGTGGTTGACAGTTTTCTTGGAAAAACATGGCTACAACCGAGGGGGAGCTGACAAAACCTTGTTTATCAAAAGAACTCAGTCTGATGTGATTATTGCTCAAATATATGTGGATGATATTGTCTTTGGATCCAAGTCCCAGCACCTGGTGAAGCAGTTTGTGAAACACATGCAGCAAGAATTTCAAATGAGCATGGTGGGAGAACTTTCATATTTTCTTGGTTTGGAGATTACTCAGAAAATGGATGGGATCTTTATTGCTCAAAGTAAATACAGCAAGTCTCTTGTGAAGAAATTCCAGCTCGACTCAGCAAGTCACAAGCGTACCCCTGCTGCCACTCAGGTGAAAGCCATCAAAGACGAGCACGGTTTGGAAGTGAGTCAGACTGTCTACAGAAGCATGATTGGGAGCTTGCTTTATCTGACTGCCAGCCGCCCTGACATTTCCTATGCAGTAGGAGTCTGCGCCAGATTTCAGGCCTGTCCCAGAGACAGTCATATGCAGTTGGTTAAGCGTATCATTCGGTATGTCGGCGGGACGGTGGGCTATGGCTTGTGGTACACTAAAGACACAAAGGCTAAACTGGTCGGATACAGTGATGCAGACTGGGCAGGGTGCGCAGAGGACAGAAAGAGCACTTCGGGTGGATGTTTCTTCTTGGGGAATAACCTGGTCTCTTGGTTCAGCAGAAAACAGAATAGCATTTCTCTATCCACTGCCGAGGCTGAGTACATTGCTGCTGGGAGCTGCTGTGCACAAATGTTGTGGATGAAGCAAATGCTGAGTGAGTATGGGATTGCTCAAGATGAAATGACTCTCTACTGCGACAATATGAGTGCCATCAGCATATCCAAGAACCCGGTTCAGCACAGCAGAACTAAGCACATTGACATCCGTCATCACTTCATTCGTGATCTTGTTGAAAAGAAAGTTATCTCGCTCCAACATGTTGTGTCCGCCAAACAGCTTGCTGATATCTTCACCAAAGCTCTGGATGCAGCCCGGTTTGAAGATCTGAGAGCCTCTCTAAGGCTCTGTGTGTTGCCCCCATAAGTCCTCCCACCCAACAAACCCCTTAGTCATTTATTCCAAAAAGGGGGAGGAGAAAGAGCAGGCTGAGAAGTGGAGTCTAAGAAGTGGTTTTGTCAAAATGTCAAGGGGGAGATTGATAATGCAAGTATGGCAGTGTTTGACAAAACCAGCTTATGTGAACAAGGAGCTGCTGCAGCTCAAACAATCAAGGGGAAGTAAACCAGCAGCAGATGCAGCAGAGGATGCTGCAGCAGGTGCTGGTTCAAGTGCTGGTTCAACTATCCGAGTAGCAGCTTTGTGCTGAGTTCGTTCTGGAGGTATGGCAGTTGTGTTCTTGCTCTTAGAAGGTTTTCTAAAATGCTGCTGAGCATTTTCCAGCAAGGTTTGCTAGTCAGAGAAGGAGTTTTGCATTGAAGATATTAATCAAATCTAATCTCCTAGATTTTAGGAGATAATTGATCTTGTGGGTCAATTGCCTAAACCTGGAAATTGCTTAAAGTGGTGTGGGTATTTAAGCAGAAGGTTTGAGGGCTGAAGATGGTGATCGAAGCTGAGTGATACACGAGAGTAGACACAGATTTCAGAGAGAGGATTTTCTGGGTGCTACGGACGTTGTTCTTCGATCAAACACACACGGGCAGAGCGTTGAGCGCAGAGCTGTGGTGTGCATTGCAGAAGAGAATCAGGTCTTGCAAAGACTGATTCGTGCATTGATCTGGAAGCCAATTCAGAGCTGGTGAGCTTGTTGGTTGATCAAGAGGCAGCCGCGGGAGAACTGACGGGTGGAAGGCTCGGTCGAGGTTCGTGCGGAAGAACTCACTAGTGACAGGTGGTCACTGAGTGAGGGGGAGTTACTCAGAGTGTGCAGCGCTCTTAGAGTGGTTCGATCGGCTTGGCAGAAGGCCTTGGAGCGACGCGGACAGTGTGCTTCAGCTGTGTGTTACAGCTGTTGCTGCAGCAACCCTGCTGAGTAGTGTAGGATAGAATAGGCTGAGTTCTTTGAGAGGATTGTAGCTATTCTAGACTGACATATTGTAGAGGGTGTGCTGGCACAAATCAGAGCTTGTTCTGATTGTGCTGAGTAGTCAACAAGAGGTTGAGTAGCATAGGTTGCGTGCGTTGTAACCTAGTGTACTTGGAACCTTTGGTTGAGTGGATTGAGGACTGGAGAATAGTCCTCCCCAGACGTAGGCAGATTGGCCGAACTGGGTGAACAAACTTGTGCATTGTTTGTTGCTTGCTGAGATTAATTCTAGTGAACAAGAGTGTGCTGCAGCAACTCCTTGTTCACAAATCTGCCGGATTGAGACACTGTGAAATTTCATACTGCTCATGAGGCCCAACCTTGGCAACTTCCAAATCTGGTGGTGTCAAGATTTGGAAACACCACTATTCTGCGCATGGCGCACTGCACCTTGGTTAGCGCAATCGGTATGCGTACCGTAGTCGACTCTGCCACTATCTGCTTGCGTTGCTAGCTCCGCAGGCTGTGTGATGCGCGTCTTAAACGCTGCCTGTTAGCGCGTATCCGACTTAGGCCCTCATTTCGCCCTGAAATACAAAAACACTGGAAACCAGTAATCTTGTACACAAAATAATGCAAACAAGCATAGGGTTAGGATCTAAATAGTGTGTATAAGTAGGCTCTATCACATTCTCTAACAGATATTGTTTGGCAAAGTTAGATTGCACAAACAATCGTTCCAAGTGATCCCAAATTTCCTTAACTGTATCATACTTTGCCAATTAAACACCAATCGATTGTTGAACATAATTGTTAATCCAAGTGATGATCTTTGAATTTGTTACTTCCCACTCGGCCAATTGGATAGCGTCAGTCAGCTTGGCCTTACTCCCGGAGACAACATCCCGCACCGATTTGCCTTTCAAAAAAATTTTCATGACATAACTCCAATACGAATAATTCTTACCATCCAATTGGACACTGATAGCCTGAGCTTCACCACCGTGCTATCCAATCCTAGCGCCCTAATTGGGTCTGATACCATGTAGAAGACAAAGAAGAGAAGTAGGAAACGATGCTAGGGTTTCAATAGATGCAAAAGAGAATGTTCTACATAATACAGAAAGCAAGAATATGTAGGAAACAATGACAAAGTAAAATTATAAAACTAGCCCTATTACTATTATTATCTCTAATAGTGTTATGGTTGGGGTGGTGGTGTTGTGGTGGTGTAGTAGTGTGGTAGTGGTGTGGTGATGCAGTAGTGTTATGGTTGGGGTGGTGTATAGTAGTGTTGGATGAAAGAGATGATGAATAGTGTTGGTGGTGGTGTTATGGTGGTGATGAACAGTGGTGATACTTAACTTAATTTAACTTAACTTAACTTGACTGAATTTAACATAACTGAACTTAACTTAATTTAAGTATTGAAAATTTAAGATTTAAAGAACAGGCCCTTACACAAAACTTTTGTCGAGTCAATTTCATATGCTTGCTAAGGGAAAATCCATAAGCTCATGACAACAAACTCATTCTCAAGTTTTAGACTAAACATCATAATCCGTAAGAGAAGAGGAGTTTTGACATTGAAAAAATTCACTCGTACAAATCTTGATGCTTAAGTAATAAATTATCAGGGTCATACATTAGACATTTCCCAAAAGCGAAATGCAAATGCCTTATTCACACACATGTGAAAAAACTTGCGGAAAATGCATAAAGTCAAGAATTAGTGGGTTTATTTTTTTTTTTCGTTTATACAAATGCTTTCAAGACTTACATTCCTAACCCTCAGCATTTGTAAAACTTTTCCTTGACAAAAAAAACAAATAATACTTTTGTATTTATACAAATGCTTTCAAGGGGGAACATTACCTTCCTAACCCCATTTGTAAAACCTTAAAAAATATAATTTTTTCTTGCGCCCTTTTTTGTCTCTTTTCGTAAATGCTTTATTTGACCTCACACTTAATACTCGACAATGTGCCTAAGTGAGATATAATGGAGCATGAAATGCGAGCTAAGCAAATGCAAATGCTAAATAGGAATGCTAAAGTCACCTAGAGGCAAACAAGAGCAAGTACGAGGTTTTTATATGAAACTATTTTTTTCTATGCTCGCTAAACTTAACTTCATTTTTCATGTACGAAAAGAGCTTAAAAATAAATCGAACTAAACTAGTCAAAATACCGAATCATGTGAATAAAAATCATCACAAAGAATGTAAATCAACTTAAAGATACGATTCATGAATTCAAAGCACAACTCATCCCAAAAATATTTTTAAATGATACTACTTAATCGATTAGCAAACATTACTTCGTGTGATCAAACATTACTTCATGTGATCAATACGTAAAGCTAGGATGAAACAATCATGCAAATATAATGAGCGCAAAGTAAGTGTGTAGCATAGAATAATGTTATTAAGCAAATAAAAGCACAAACGCAAAACACCCCCCCCCCCCCCCCCCCCACTTAAAAATTTGCTTAGTCCCTAAGCAATATAAAGTAAGAGAATTAAAGAGAAAGTTTCGAAGAAACTTCTCTCTTGTGAAGGTAGCCAAATGTGAATTCGCCAATGTCCGTGAATGATGCTCTAATCAGTTGCGGTAAGTCTGAAATTCAAGAAAATGGTTAGCGCAACACCTAAATTCAACGATTGAAACATCTAGTTATTACATATATATCAATGTGAAACATATAGCTAGGTGAAAGATTGGAAAACAAATGCGCGATAATTCAAACGATGAGTTTACTTAGATATGCGAGTGTAAATCAAAAGTCATTGACTAGTATACTATAGTGCTTGAAAAAGGTTTCTAATAAATGTGCCTAAAGTCGCAAAATTCCCAAAGTCAACCAAGAATTTCCATAGCAAAGCTGGCCGAATCAAATGTGATCCGGGGTGCATATAAAGTGATTCGACTAGGGTGGTCGAACCAATGTAGCAAGAGTGATAGTCTTGTTCCACGAATCAAAATTGATTCGGGCAAGGCAAAAATTTTGATTCGACCAGGACTAGTCGAATCAAATAGTCAGTGGCGAACAAGCTTTGGTCGAATCAGCCTTGATTTGTGGAGAGCGGAATTCGATTCGACCAAGGTGACCAAGTCAGTTTGGTTGAGGATATGGCATCCTTGACAAAACTGCTCAAGAGAATGCTAAAGCACTCCCTGAAGATCGGGGCTGGAGCACAATCTGAAGACTGACAAAACAACAACAACAAAGATCCAGAGTATGCCTCAGCAATCTCTGAAGATCTGAAGCTGAGTCACTAATTGAAGAATGGGCAAGAGACAGGTATGAAGAGACATAGTTTGCTTCAGCACTTCGTGATGATCTAGAGCTAGAGCAGAATTCTGGCGTTGCACAATGAGGCTTCGGCTTGATAAAGCTGGCATCGGGAAAGATAAAGATTCTGGCATTGCAAGTGTCATCAAGAGCTCATCAGTCGCCAACACGTGCTCAAAAGATAAAGATTCAAGGGGTTCAATTTTAGCAACGGAATCTTCAACAAACTTTCTAAAATCTAGGAGTAAGATTCTGATATTGATGCTTGGCGCTTTTGGGGGGTGTGAGTGTTTTAAAAGTAGTGCAAAGGGCAGCATTATGAGACACAATCATAGAGAGAAAATACAGAGCGCAAGAGAAAAACACACAGTAGCTGGGTTTTTATACACTGAGTTAAAGGCTTGTGTTGTGCAGAGGAATTAGAACTCGTGGAGTTTGATTCTGGACTGATTTTAAGTTCAACTGGAGCGTTGCTCGTTGGGGGAATAGTCAGGAGCTCGATGAACAGCTGCGGACAGACAAAGATGCGGGCTGAGGAGCGGTGATTGAGGCTACTCAATACTGGCAGAGTATATCATTCATTGAGGGGGGAGCCGAGGCTGAGTTTGAAGAACTCAGAGGGTCCGACTACTTGGCAGGAGAGCTTGGATTGTCTGGACTAAAGGTATAGCAACTCTGAAGAAGAGTGTGCTTAAGCATTCCGTGAGCTATACACTGTAATAGAATAGGCTGAGTTTGAGAGGTAGAACTGTAGCTATTTATTACTGAGAGTGTGTAGAGTACACGAAGATAGTTTGTGAGATCAGACTACTTGCTAGTCTAGGAGATTAGACTGAGCTTTAGATTTCGGCTAGGTGAGAAGTAGAGGTGTGAGTCCTTGTACTTCCAACTGTGATAGTGGAATCTTGAGGATCGGAGTATCATCCCCAGACATAGGCAAGTTGCCGAACTGGGTAAACAAACTTTTGCGTCTTTCTTATACGTCCGTAGAATATTTTCCATAGAAAGATACAGAGAGTGCTTAAGCAGAAGTTGTAACTCGTGATCAGCAGCGTAGTGAAATTTCAATTGGTATCAGAGCTGATCACTCAACATACATGAAGGAAGGACAAAACACAATCAGACTCCCGTTGCACGAAGAAGGTAATTATGGGTATTGGAAAGCTCGAATGAAAGAGTTCTTGAAGGCCATGGATGAGAAGGCATGGAGAGCTATGATCTCGGAATGTGCACGTCCATTGACAATAGATGATAAATGAGTAGCACAAAAGAAATCCAAAGAGAGATGGGCTGCTAAAGAAGTTGCTACAACATCCGGTAACTCTAAATCCCTTGATGCAATATTTCCGCAGTTGATGCTAACAATTTCAGGATGATCTCAAACCGCGACGTCATGAAAAAGGCTTGGGGCACCCTTGCGACAGCTCATGAGGGAACAGACAAGGTGAAAGAGCTTGAGAATTCAGATGATCACCTAAAGATTCGGAAGCTTGAAGATGTTGGAGGGAGAAACCATCAGTGAGTTCAATGCCAAGCTGTGTGACCTATCAAATGAACCTTATGCCCTCGGAGAACCGATACAAGCAGAGAAGATAGTCAAAAAAGTTCTTCGGTCCCTGACATCAAAGTTTGACATGAAGGCTGGAGGCACTGATTGGCTCGCTGAGACAGTTTGAGATGAAAGTTACAGAGTATGCTTCACCACTCTCTGAGAAAAATCTTGGGATGAAAGCAGATACAAAGGAGAAAGAGACTGTACCAGATGATGTTATCTAACAAGTGCCCCTGCTGGTCAAAACACTTTGGCAAGTTCATGAAGAGAATGGACCAGAAACCTTCTTATGCAGGTCTGTCATCTAGGGGGTGAAACATAAGAGGAGAAAGTTCCCAGAGAGGAAACAAGGATGCTGATCAAAATAATAAGGAAAGCAAAGACAAACAGAAAAGGATCCAATGCTGGGAGTGCGAAGAACATGGCCACAGACTGACTGAATGCTCGAGCTACCAGAAGAAAAACAACAAGTACCTAACTGCAAATTGGAGCAATGAAGACAGTAAGGAAGATACTGACCACAAAGGAAAGTTAGCCCTGACTACGGTAACTGAAAATGAGACTTCAGATTCAATAAATTCAGACTTTGATTATGGGATAGTTGAATCAGACAGCAGTGATGATGAAGAGTTCTCAGTAGAGACTATGGTTGATCAGTTCTAACTGATACAAGAGAAGTGACAGGAAGTTATTGTAGCCAACAGAGAATTGTTGTCGAAGGTTTCCAGATTGGAAGGAGAAAGAGACTAGCTTCAAAACATCATCACCTCTCTGTCCAAAGAACAACATTCAGATGATGCTGAATTAGTAAGTGAAAACTGTCGACTAAAAGCTATGTCTGGAGCAAACAGCGGAGAGGCATCCATTCTGGATGAAATTTTGGCTTACCATTACCAAAGGTATGGAGGTGGGACTGAAGGTCTCGGGTACACTAGTGATACAGGAACATGTATGACTACATTTGTCAAAGCCACAATTACTGATCAAAGTGCTAGTGTTCAGGAGGCTCCTACCACAAGAGATTGATAAAGTGTCTGGTTGTATTTAGATATTGTAGTTAGTCTACCAGGGATCTTTTGTCCTCTCAAAACTTTGCCATTGGAATCAATGGAACAAAACACAATGTGCCCTCTAAACACTATCATCTTGTGCAATTCTCTAAGCGCATTCCAGAGATCTTCCAAGTTATCGCCGGCGTGGTTCCGACAATTGAAGTATCAGACTTTGTCAAACCCAACCTCATTCGGTAATGTCGTCTTCTCTTGAACAATTTAATAATAAATTCTAGTCTGCATTTTAAAAAAGAATACCTTGCTGGAATTGAGCCTCAACAACAAAACCTGCATCTTCTGCTTCACAATAAACCTTACTACTTGTGTTTAAGTAAATTCCGATTGTACCTTTTTTCAATGCTCAAAGCCAAAAAATACATTTTTGGAATTCAATAAGCAACCTCTCTTTAATAAATATTATAAAACAATTTCGGTTTGATCCTGCTTATCAACTTAATATATTTTGCAAACTCTCTTCCAAAATCTATTCGTTTTACTACTCTTTATTATCTACCAGCAAGTACGCTAACCATCTAAACCTTCACTCCTTAATTTTACACAAGCTTCTCAGAAGGTCGAAAGCTAGAATTAATTTGTCTAAATACAGACTCGAATACGGAGAATGCTTCAGCTAATTGGTATTACTAAGGAAATATTTATATTTTGAAGAATAGCACAATCAGTAGAGTGTATTGTTGGGATCAGAATATAATATTTATGAATAGTAGACCATGCATCTCATTTTTCTCGGACACTCTTAAAACTTGTCAACCCTTACTCCAGGTTTCAGCAGTTCATAAGCCTCCCTGCTTCGGGTTTTCCTCATCCCGGCTGTGAAATGGACCATTGAACCTTCAGCAGTGATGGATGACACCTTCACCCATATGAACATCATCTTCGTCTTCATCCCCTCCATGTCAGTCAGCTTGCCCTTCTCCATACGCCCGGTCACGGTCGTGAAAAACCGCTGCACCGACGAGTCTTTGTATCCCACTTCGCATACCGAGTCGATGAACACTGTCAGCTTTTTTGTGTCTTCATTGAACTCATAATTGGTCGCGTCACGAGGGAATATGCCCACTGGGAGGTCATATTCCATCAGTAGCTCAGGCAACGCCTTGTGCATCTTCCCTGTAACCATGAAGATTAGGACTTTAGTGATGACTGCTGAGCATGCAAGTAACAAAAGGCATCTTCAAGACTCGTTGTGCATTCACTTATTTACCCAAAACCAACCCTAATAAAATACGGACATACACGGAGAGGAAATTATATAAGGTGATGGGAAACAAGTGAGACACACCTTTGACCTTGTTAACTAACCATTTGGCTCCGCCTTCAACGCTTTCTGAGAATGACTGTTTCAGAGAATGAGTCATGTAGTTTACAGTCTGCTCAATAAGACAATTTATGGTATATGAGCCTTTAATTTACATGAACCAGCTGTGCCTGTTTCTTCCGCAAAAGGATTACAATGCATGTGGATTTCAAGCATCGTTGGAAACAAAAACTTTCATCCACATATGTCAACATTATAATATATGACTTTCAAGAGAAACAAACAAAAAAGAAGAAGCATAGATAGCCTGATGTCAAATCTAACCACATTTCTCATTTAAAGCGTCATATTCTTATAAGTTATAAATTGTGTGATATTCTACAGCTAGCGGGGAGGAAGCTAGAATGTAATGCAAGAGGGTGGTCATGGATGAGGAGGTATACATTGATGTCGTTTCGGACGGAATTGATCTGCTTGGAGGCTTTTTGATTGAACCAGTACGAGCCGGCGGCATTCATTATGTGATCCATCGTGCCTCATGAAAAAGCGTGGAATGCAGATGTGTTTTGTGTCCTCAACCTGAATCTGTAGAAATTGAGGCAAGGACAATCAAATGTGACTTTTTCTAGTTTCGCTTCCAGCACCTTTTCCTATTCTTCGCACATTTTTATTTTTGTTTCACCTGTTTCCATTTTAACTTTAAACAAACCATAAAACATTTGTTTTTGTTTTTAATTTTCTTACATGCTGAACTAAAAGAATCAAGTCAGGAAAACAAATTATATATTGAAAGTCTTCAGTTACCGAATTTCGTTACAACCAAACAAGAAGACTTGATTTTAATTTATATCCATGACTTCACCAAAACAATACATGCTTTAAACGGCCTTTAGAATAAGTCTCCTAGGACAAGATCAGGTTATTCGTTATTATGCTTTAAAAGAACAAGACGTTTTTAAACTCCAAAAAAGCACATGCGACAGTGATTTAACGCAAGCGCCGTCTTATGTCCAAGGTATACACAACGCTTTAAGAGAAAACATTGTGTTTTCGTCCTTTACACAACACGTCGAATAAAATATTATGTTTTCGTACGATATTTGGCATCAATTTCTCAAAGTATAGGGAGATATCACTATCTGGCACATCCGACATCAGAACTATCAGAGCATACATAAACCCTGAGGGATGGCAGGAGCACACTCATCTCACTTTCCTTCAGGGGGATCCACTTTTTTTTTTCTCGAGAAAAAGACTTTCGTATAAAAGTTACTTAACTTAGAAATTCAGATCTGTAACTAGTTTCAACAACATTTAAGACAAACTGGAAACCGATGATGATACTGTTTCAAAGTTGTTTAACTTAGAAAATTCATTGGAAAGATCATTTATTGTTTCAAAGTTTGTTGGATACACATATATATGTAAATATTATATTTTCTTTTTAAAATTAATGTTTAAATTATGACAGTATTTGCAAAAAAAAAAATTTGAAATTATATTTATAGAGTGATATTATGTTACAAGGATTCTACATATATGTTTTGTCCAAAAACTCATAAAAAGTTAGAAACGGGCCTGTGCTCGAGAGTATCTCTAAATAACAATCTCTCTTCGGGAATAATCCTCACGTGGTTCTTAAACTAAGTGTGGTGAACCAAGGTATGGGTCATCGGATGAGGAGGAATGACGCCAAGTGTAGTAATGCAAAATTCATCCTGATTCTGAACATTCGCGCTCCCAATGACCGTCCTATCATCAATCGACAGAGCGATAGTGATCCCAGGTGCTATTATGTAACAATCATCTGTCAATGGACGAGATGGAATATAAGTGTGTCTCAAAACTCCATTTCTCAACCAATGTCGTAAGATTATGAAGCATTTTCTGATAATGCAATGAGAGTTGTGAATGCGTCAGCCAATTTACCAACTTTAGATCCATATTGTTGGGGAATTAAAGATCTCGAAATATTTTTGATCCTGCAGCTACAACTGTACTGAAAATAATAAGGTTTACGGATTCACATTATCTATATTTGATGGGCTGATGACAAGAGACAGTATTTGGATTACTTAGAGGGTTCGCGGCGGCCATTACACTACTACCAAATATGGATTTTTGAGTCGCATGAAAAATCCTTGGTAGGAACATAAGACATTGCCTCACATGAAAATGAGCTGTCTAATTTCAAACATAAATATCGTTTCTTTTGTAGCCGGTTCTGTTTGCAAAGCAATGTCCATTATTTTATCATACACATTGTTTTATTTAAAATGTCGGCTTTTACATTATAGACGACATTATTTTACTACAAGTGTCGTATATAATTTTAAGATGACACTTCTCTTTAGAAGTGTTGTCTTATGTTGTGTTTAGACGATATTTTTTAATATCAAGAAAAGTATATGCTGACCAACTCGATTTAATAACCAAATATTCCCATGAATACAATATTCATTATATGAATAAAGGTGGAATACAACATGTACATTTGTAATCAGCGGCGGATCCAGTCGATCAATAAAGGGGAGCAAAAAATTACATACAGTAGTATATATCTTTTACAAAAAGACATTGAGAATTTGAATCATTTTACTTCATATAAAATGATAATGAAACATAAATATTCAATTTAAGTAGTCATCAAAAAGATATTATACCTAAATGATCGTATTTATTGAACGGTAATCTTAGTATCGGATCACTCATGATAATAAAATCATCACTATCATTCTTTGGACGGTCTTCTTTTTCACCCGAAGCACCAACCTCTTCATCAATAAAATTTTCAATTTGAAGAGGAACATTCGCAACAATTTTGAATTCAACATGATTATCCAAAAGGAGTTTCAACACTAGATTCTAACCTTCTCTTATGGCACACTACAAATTTATCCATATTTGTATTACCTAGTCCAGAAACAAACACAATAAAATAAATTTCAATAAGAACGACATTAAAATAACTTATGAAACATTGTTAAACAATAGTAGAAATTCATAAAAAGAGGTCGAGGAATTTGCTTCAAAGTGATCGGGCCAAGCACATTTGATTCGCCCGAATCACTTTGAAGCTTACCCGAATTAAGTGATTCACCCAGCTCCATTGCACACTGAATATTTGACTCGCCCGATTACTTTGAAGCTTGCCCGAATCAAAATTGATTCGCCCAAGCTTATGCACATACTTTGACTCGCCCGAATCACTTGATTCGCGCAATCTTTGACAAGTGATTCGGGCGAATCAAATTGAAAGGGAAGTGATTCGGGCGAGTCAAATTGAAAGGGGTGAGAGCAGCACAAATTGGACCTTACCTCAGAAAACGACGGCGCCGAATTGAGACGCGTAAAACGATGCGAGCTGCCACTGGGAAAATTCATCCCGCACATGATAAAGCTTATGCATTTTATTAGACTTTCCGTCATTAATAAACACTGTAAAAAATAAAATTGTTATTTTACCGTGGATGGTGATGGTCAAATACTCATGTAATAATTAAATGTCAGACTAACTTACTTGATTTAGGTTTTTAACAAGCATTTCTTGGATGGTCAAATAAATCAATATGTTTTTCTTTCTGTGTCCAAATCAAATGAAACAAGTCTCTATTTATAGAAAAAATAAAATGGTAAATTTTGGTACAAAAATATTTACAATGCAATAATTGACCTCAAAAATATCTAAAAAAATTGTGGCAATCAATCAAAATAAGAAATGTGGCATCATGTCCCTACCATACCACAAATTCAACAAGTTGAATTTAATCAACATTAATTAATTCACATGTATTAAGTACCCGTTTTCAACACCCAATCAATAGTTGAAAATTATTTTCAACACCCCATTGTAAATAGTCTAAGTGGTCTATGATCTTGCAATATTTAAACAAACTTGTTATATTTGATTTGTTTCAAAAAGTAATATATATACACTCGTTAAACGTTTCACGAAAGCATTGCAACATTGAACATTAAGTGTTTTCACAGAAGTCTCAAAATGTAAACAATACACGCGAACAAGTTAGTCTAAGGAACTCTGACGGAGAAGAGCTTAGGGCCTGTTCTTTAGCCATTAAATTTTCAGCACTTAAGTTAAGGTAAGTTAAGTTAAGTTCAGTTAAGTTAAGTTAAGTTAAGTTAAGTTAAGGTAAGTTAAGTTAAGGTAAGTTAAGTTAAGTTAAGGTAAGTTAAGTTAAGTTAAGTTAAGTACTACCCATCACCCCAACCCACCATCACACCCCACCACCACCACTCCAACCTACCACCACCACCACTCCAACCTACCACCACCACCACCACCCAAACCCACCACCCCAACCACACCACCACCACCCCCACCTCCACCACCAACACCCCAACCCACCACCCCAACCACACCACCACCATCACAACCACACCATCCCCCACCTCCACCAGCAACACCCCAACCCACCACCCCAACCACAACACCACACCATCACCACCACCCACCCCAACCACCCCACCCCCACACCACCACCCCAACCACACCACCACTCCAACCACACCACCACCACCACCCCAACAACACCACCACACTACCACCACCCCAACCCACCACCACCACCCCAACTATACCACCACCACCATAAAAATATGTTTGTAAAAGTACTTAAGTTAAGTTAAGTTAAGTTCAATTAAGTTAAGGTAAGTTCAGTTAAGTTAAGTTAAATTCAGTTAAGTTAATGTAAGTTAAGTTAAGTTAAGGTAAGTTAAGTTAAGTTAAGTTAAGTTAAGCATAAGTTAAGGTCTAAAGAACAGGCCCTAAGTCATGCTTTAACTGGTCAGAGAAGATCATATTTTTATTACATAATGAGTTCAAATCTGAGAGAAAGAATAGTACTTTCCTTTTAATAGCTTGTCGCTCGAAAACAATGCTACTGCAAAACTTGTCACTAAAATTTACTCTTGGATGCACTATTGAAAACATAAAATTTACTTTTGTAAAGCGCCATCTATTATCGTATTAAAGATTTGTGCTTTATTATAAGTGATGTTTATAACACATTTTAAGACTATAAAAACTTCCAATGAAATTTATGCTCAGGCAAATCGGTAAAAACCAAAAACTTAGTTCCATAAACTGCTTTGAAAACAAGCGTCGTCCTATGTGAATATTAAATGTTGCACTTTAAGCTGCATTATATATATATATATATATATATATATATATATATATATATAAATATCATTTTATGTAAACTTTAGATGATGGTTTCTTGTCTGAAAGTTATACGTATGTTCTACTTGGGCTGTTTCAGATCGCTTGTTAATTGTTTCACAAAGCTTTAACAGATTTTGCGTGTTAGTAATTGTTAGTTGCAATAGAAACGGTACGAAGAACAGTAAACGACACAGGATACGTTTACCCTGTTCAGCTCACCGAGCCTACTCGGAGGGGGGGGGGGGGGGGGGGAAGGGTTACTCGGAAACCCAAGTGAGAATCACTTCACAAGTATTCGATCAAGTACAATAGATCTTTCAGTAACTTATCTTCAATAGTTACCACTATGTAGTTGAGCTAATGTGAATGCGTCTGACTCCCTCAGAAAGAGATCCTCCTCTTCCCACCTCGATCCGGTCCCATAGATATGGTAATTCTCTTCGAATGTCAGACCTGAAACACAGTCTGTTCAACACTGTTCTTCAGCTCACGGCGATGAAGCTCTTGCTCTGTCGATTTTCGGACTATCTTTGATGATGATCGCCGGTCTGTAACTCCGTTCTACCGTCGTTCAATAATCTCAGTTGTCGTAATCGGCTCTGCAATATTCCGATTCCATATATAGATTAGATACGCTTTTTCATGTATTTGGAAAGAGGATAATATCCGATCATGTTTTCCATCTTCCGGAGTGGATCCAATCTTTGGAGCGCAGAATCTGGGAGAGTATATCCTCGGAATATCTCTAGAATATTTCCTTACTGACGCGCTCTATTCGCAGATCTTGACTGATAATATCACAGCACCTGTCTGAACAGATACTGTCTCACCTTTTGTCACAGCCGACGACTTTGCCTTGTTTGTCAAAAAGTATGCCATTCAAGAGTCCATGAACTACCTGGATCTAACATTCTCTCCCTTGACATTTTTTTTGACAAAACTTGCTCTTAGTAGGGCGCGAATGGCGATGTATCTACTGAGTGCCGAATTTTGCAATAATACTGCCTCTTTTTGCAAACAAAAATGACAGAGATGGATAACAGAGCATAAATGTCAGAAAAGTTCAAAGAACAAGACAATATCCCAACATAAAGAACAAAACAGCATGTTTTTCATGACAATTGATCTACTCCTCAGATTCATCTGCCTTGATAGGTTCTGCTTCAGATTCTTCCTCTTCCAGCGGATACTTGAGATCCCTCAGAACCAGCTTCACCTCTCTCTTTGCTGCTGAGATATGAGAAGACATATTTTCCAGCACAAGCAGATGTTTTTCAAGACAAGCAATTACCTTTGAATTGGAGTCAGGCTATCCAGATTTCTTGATCAACAGTGTTCTGCTAGCTGTTCCACCAGGTGGTTTCTTTAGTCTGAGCAATGCCTGCTGAACTAAGTCTAGAACAGTGACATCAACTTAATGTTTCCCGGTGAAGTGCTTGTAGTCTGTGCTAAATGGTGCCGGAGGAGGAGACATTTTTAGAGAGTCATCACAAATATTAGGGCATTGATCAACCATCATCTCTAACAGCATCAAGGGAAATCAATTGGGACATTAGGCAGGTCAGAAATAATGTGCTGACATAGATGGTTAAAAATGATTTTCCCTAGATCTACCTTTACTCCTTGAGCCACTTGGAGAATGAATGCTGCGATAGGCTTGCTGATAGTGGTCCTATGCAAAGTAGGCATCCAATTCTTGATACACATCCCATGTAAAATAGCATATTTGGTTGTCAATTGGCCTGATTCCAGCGAGCTCCTCTTCCATGATGTTACTTGCCCATTTGTCATCTCTGAAGCAATCTCTCCCCATTCTGGCAACTCTGGAACAGTTTCGGCTGGATAAATCCCGAAGCGTTCATTGATTGATTCGGGAGTAATTACCACTCGTCGCCCTCTTATCTGAACCACACCATACTCTGTACTGGATATTGTCCTAAATTGCTGTATCAGATTACAACAAGCTCTCTCACAAGCTGTTCAGCAAACTGTTGAGGCAATTTGATAGTCTTTAGCAGACCAGCCTCTTCAATAGCATGCACCACTTCCTCTACTTCAAATTTTATCTCCACAAAAATTAGTACTTGGACAATCTTTCGTCCCACAATAATCTGCCACATCTTGTCATTTTCAATGTCACAAAACCATACCCCAGTGATTGCGCGCGTCGTTTTGCTTAATCCTTCCTTCTCCACTTAGTATAGCAGCTAAGTCAGGGTCGATCCCACAGGGAGCAAGCAGATTAGCTCTAACTAGTAACCTACACTTACGAAAATTGGGGTGTGAGTGATTGGGTTGCGCAAGTGCGCGAATGACAATATTTAACGCAGGAATTGCACTAGACGTGCGCAGGCAGTAGAGATTAAGTACTATGACTATGAAAAGTATCGGCGCAGACAATCCTCTATGAATATATTCCTTATCATCGACTCTAAACGTCTATAATTCGGTTTACTGATGTTAGTGTCCGATCAAGGCTTCCTAACATGTGAGCATATTCCGATCAAAGTTCATGAGCTATTAATTCTTGAAACTAGTCTAAGCAGCTACGAATCCTGTCACAGTAGCAACTGATTATCCTAGCGCGTTACTCCTAGTTGTCACCGTCAAGGTACCCACTAGTTTAACATATAACAAACAAGTAGCAAGAGTAAGATTGCGGTTCAAGGCTTCCCCTACTCATGCAACTAGCTATCAACCGTGTGCACATAATTAATACAAGCAAACAAACTATGCATTGAGCACTAGTCTCAAAGGAAATACTCATAGAATCATACCCAACCGATACAAAGCGTTTAGCTAGACATGCTAGTAGTAAACATCATAGAAACAGTAAATAACAACTAAAGTATCCAAGAAAACAGTAACTAGCAAGTGCGTGCAGGTTGTAGTGTCTCGGCTGGCACAGTCGGCTAGCGCAGGTCCTCTCAGTAGCTCGTGTGTTTTTCAGTTCTGCCTCTCTCTCGTGTGCTGTGTTCCTTGATGATGATTCTTTTTCAAACCCTAGCCTTCCTCTCTTTATATACTGCTCATGAGGCCCAAGGACGGCCTTGGCAACTTTCAAATCTGATGGTGTCAAGATTTGGAAACACCAATATCCTGCGCATGGCGCACTGCACACATTTGTTAGCGCAATCGGTCTGCGCACCGTAGTCAGACTCTGCCACTTCCTATCCTGTTTGCGCTGCTAGCTCCGCAGGCTGTGTGTTGCTCTCCTTAAACGCTGCCTGTTAGCGCGTATCCGACTTAGGCCCTCATTTTGCCCTGAAATACAAAAACACTGGAAACCAGTAATCTTGTACACAAAATGATGCAAACAAGCACAATGTTAGGATCTAAATAGCGCGTATAAATAGGCTCTATCAAACCCCCCACACTTGCCCCTTGTTTGTCCCGAACAAGCACTCAAGCACGGATACAATTACCTCTCTGGAGTCTAGCGCACAGTCTTGCACTCTGGCGCGATCCGCACTACTATTCACCTTGCGCTGCTCTATTACCTGCGCGCATCTGCCTTCAACAGTTTAATATAATAATTTCGCAATTCGTTACCTCTCAGCTGGGATGAAGATCATTTCGGATGGCTGGGAGATAGCTCTTCACAGGGTCCGGGTTGTCAGCTTTTACTTCGAGGACGAATATATGGTTAATAGCGCAAGCTTCTTCCGGTGCGTGATTCTTCCGCGCACTTCCGGGGAACCCGAGCCCTCTTGACGATTTTCTTGTGAACTTTGCGCCAGTAGGTACGTATTTGTGCGCATGCTGATTCTTTTGTAGCGCATATCATCTGCTGGTGTTTTTCTTTTTGTACAGCTTTATCCATGGTTCCTGTGTTCCCAGAACTGTTCCAGTCTCGGCCTCCGGATAGCAGCTATGGAACAACGCTCCGCTCTCCCTCCTTGGTCTATTTGCGCAGGTCAGCGCACGCGTTTACACCCGCGCCCGCCTTCCCTAGCTCGACTTCCAGAGGAAAGGTGGTCTGTTTTCCCACCTCGCCACGCTTTGGGTATTCGCCTTCGGCATCTGTGTGGCTGAGCGCGCTCTCTTGTTCCGAAGGTCGCGAAGCACCGGCCTCCACTAGCGCTCTCGACCATATACCTCACCTTCGAAGCAAAAACGACTAACCGCCTCTCTAGAGCTTTTCTATCAATTCCACATCCCCTGTATATCCCAACTAACAGGAGCAGAAAAATTGAAAAAAAAAAACTAAAACAGTTGATAGCAGCGCATGCAATATGAATAGCGCAATACAAGCTGAAAAGTGTGCGCAACCCGCACACAAGCGCACCACTGCTACTATTTTCTTCAACTAAACTAAGTTACACTACAAAGCTCAAAAACGTGAAATGTAAATGTAACGCTCCCCCCCCCCCACACTTAAATAAAGACGTGTCCCCACGACTCATGCTCAAGCGCAACGGAGAGCGCACACATGCATGCAAGCGAAACAAAGAATATAAGAAAAACATATAGTCAGCGCAGCAACAATATAGTAAGGGGTCACAAAATATTCAGCACAATATAGCAAAATATAGCAATATCGAGCAATAGTTGGTTCAAAAAGATAAGAAATAGGAAACCACCGGAAAGAAATGCGCGCCCCACTACAGCCCTAGATATCCTCGGAGCTGGACTCAGCCGCGGATCCGTGCGCCTCTTCCTCTGAAGAATCTGTCGCGTACTCGGTACTGGAGGCTGGCGGCACGACAGAAATGGCGGCGGGCTGAGCCAAGAGGTCGTCCTCTGAGATAGGGTCCCATAGGGAATCTGAGCTGGAACTTATGATGGGAGTGGCTTCAGGGGACCTCTGAACAGAAGGCTGTGCAGGGGGTGCTGCAGGTGCTGGAACTGGGTCTACTGCTGGGGTGGGCTCTGCTGCATGGACCGGGGACTGGGTAGGAGGGCTGGCTGGCTGGCGCGGCTCGCTGGGGGATCCTGGAGGCGGCCTACGCAGACTGAGGAGAGGGGGGATAGAATCTCCAAATCTCCACCCTGATGGTGGGCTCATGCTCAGGTCTACCCCCTCTGGCGTTAAATACTCGAGCACGCGCATGACGTTGAACATCATGCGCCGCTCCTCTGGTACCTCCTCAGGCGCCTCCTCTGCCTCTGTCCTGGGCCGTTTTCCTCGTGCACGCATGTCAATGGTAACTGGCTCCCCCTGCGGTGCACTCGCCCTCCGGCGCGCTCCAGTCTGCGCACGAGTCCTCATGCGCCTGACTAGAGGTGCAACTGGCTCTGGGGCCTCGTCCATCTCCCTTTCCTCCGCAGCCTCCTCTGGTTGCGCGCTGCTTTCTGCTGTTTGCCTCGGCGCTCGGGCCGGCTGCAGCTGGTAGCACCATTCCAAGGTCCCATCCTCTCTCACGGCTACCGCTCTGAGCTACAGCATATGGGCACGGTCCAGGGGAACAGCTGACACTACTGTGTGCTCGGGCACCTCCGGCTCTCCATGCAACGCACGCAGCAGGTGCGTGATCATTCCTCCACAAGTCAGCGGCCCCTTCGTGATGACCCGACTCCAATGCACCACCATATCCGAGACAAACAGCACCTTCTTCCCATAGTAAAATCCCTTCAAAATGTCCATGTCCAGCAAGATGATCTTCGGCGCACCATTAAAACTCCCGATGATTGCATAGGCGACCATGCGCCATAGGTAGAACATCCACGGGTCGCGCAGCTCGCGTCCTCGGCTGCGCCCCGTGGCAAAAACTGGGCCGGTCGCCATCTCACGCCACGCCTCTTGATTCGTGTGCGTGTCTATATCCGCCTCACGCACCTTGGCGCACCTCAGTGTGTGCTTCAGCCTCTTGGCCGAGGCAATGTACCAGACCCCTCTGTGCCGGTACCTTATCTCCAGATCGGCCGTCTCCAGTGACGCCAAAAACTCACATGTGTCCTCCTTGTCCGCTGCGCTGTTGATCTCCAACAGTGCCTCCCAGCCCGCCAGCGCGAGCTTCTCCACAATGAGGGCCTCTAACCCTACTTCATGCAGGAAGTCCCTGCTGATGTACGGGGTCCCGTACATCTCCAGCCTCAGAAAGGCGTCATACTTGCTGGCGAATGATGTTGGGGTCGCTTGATCCTCGGCAGGCTACATGGTGCGCTAGGGTTCCTCCGGTCAACTAAGGTCAAAGCTCCACAAATGCTCAAAAATCCAAACTCCGACAAACACCCTGAAACTGTCACCCACAGGTCGCCTAACGCCCGCCTATAAAATCCACTAACCAGAACTCCAAATGGTGCATGCTATCTAGGTGGGATTGCAAAACTAGGGCCACGCTTCCACCGCACAAACCCTAACTGAATCAGCTCAAATCCGAGGGGAAGGGTTACCTGGTTAGAGTGTGACGGTGAGCTCTTCGAATCTCTCTAAAAGGATGCTTGGTTGAGTGCCGGACGGTGAGCGGATGCTGAGGGCGGGAGCTTGCGTGCAACGGTCGACTGTAAAAAATGCTGAAATTCTTCTAAGTCCTGGCCTTTTATACCCCTTGTCTGGCGCAGCTGTCCTGCGCACCGATGTTGCGCACTGACCTGCGCGACTAAAAAAACTACAAGTCCTAAACTAGCTAAGAGACACTAGAAAACTATATAAAAAACAACGTGTAAAAGTGAAACGTGTCGGGTTACCTCTCGACAAGTGCCTTTGTTTAACTCGTTGGCTCGACTGTACCTCGTTACTTGCGTAAAAGTGTGCCAGCGACCTCCCCCACACTTGCTCCTGAGTGACCCCGCGCTCGTGCGTGTGTTGCGTTCTTCTTGTTCCTGCACAAAGGATCAGAAGGGTGGTCAGCATGGTAAATAGTATGTGATAACTTATAAGTAACGAGGGTAGGCAAAGAGGAAGAAGAAATATGAGCAATAGTTCCCCGTTCTCCCTCTGGTGCATCTGGTGGCGGTTCTGGCGCAGCAACCTGCGCATCTGCTATCTCTGGCTCCGCCAATTCAACTTCGCGCGTTGTGCCATCCCACGGTTCTCCTAAATATCTTTTCACTCGCTGCCCATTGACCTGAAAACGATGCCGGTGCTCGTTTTCTAACTCGATTGTTCCGTAAGGGAAAACCTTGGTAACCGTGTATGGTCCCGTCCATTTGCTGCGCAGTTTCCCAGGCATGAGCTTTAGGCGTGAGGAGAACAATAGTACCTGGTCTCCTGGCTCAAAAGTGCGTCTGAGGATATTTTTGTCATGAAATGCCTTTGTGCGCTCCTTGTAATCGCGCAGTCCCTCATATGCATCCAGGCGCAGCTCTTCTAATTCGCTTAGCTCAAATGCGCGCTCCTTACCAGCTTTGTCTAGGTTCAGGTTGCAAACGCGCAATGCCCAGTATGCTTTGTGCTCCAACTCCACTGGCAGGTGGCACGCTTTTCCATAAACCAACCGAAATGGTGAGGTCCCAATTGGTGTCTTATGTGCGGTTCGGTATGCCCACAGCACATCGTCAAGGCGCTTGCTCCAGTCTTTGCGCGACGGTCTCACAGTTTTCTCCAGGATACGCTTGATCTCTCGGTTGGAAACCTCAGCCTGGCCATTCGTCTGAGGGTGGTAAGCGGTGGACGTCTTGTGGCGCACTCCATAATGCTTGAACACCTGCGCCACTATCCTATTGCAAAAATGCGTCCCCTGGTCGCTTATGACTGCCTTAGGCACCCCGTACCTGCAAAAAAATGTTAGTTCTCAAAAAGTCAGCGACCATCTTACCATCATCCTTCCGGGTGGCCTTAGCCTCAACCCATTTGGAGACATAATCTACTGCGACCAATATGTACTCATATCCGGAGGATGGAGGAAATGGCCCCATGAAGTCAATCCCCCAAATATCGAATACTTCATCCACTAGAATTGGCGTCTGCGGCATCTCATTGCTTGCTGATATGCCCCCTGTGCGCTGGCACCTGTCACAGTTCCTGCAGTGGTTATACGAGTCACTAAACAAGTGTGGATAATAAAATCCGCAATCCAGGATCTTTCTGCTAGTGCGCTTTGGACTAAAGTGTCCTCCACATGCGTGCGCATGACAAAACATCAAAACAGAGTTAATTTCATGGTCAGGCACGCAGCGCCTCACAATCTGATCAGGTCCTATTCTGAGCATATACGGATCATCCCAAATGTAATACCTGGACTCATGTTTTAATCTCATGCATTGGGTTTTAGTGAAATGAGAAGGAAACGTACCTGTGACCAGGTAATTCGCAATGTGCGCATACCATGGTACCTTACCTGTCAGCGCCATCAGATGCTCGTCAGGGAATGTCTCCGTGATCCGCCCTGGCTCCTCTGCTTTCACAATCCTCCTCAGGTGATCCGCGACTGTGTTCTCCGTGCCCTTCTTATCTTTGATTTCCAAGTCGAATTCCTGAAGTAGGAGCACCCAGCGCATCAGGCGCGGCTTAGTCTCCTTCTTGGACATCAGGTAACGTATTGCTGTGTGGTCTGTGTAGACGATGACTCTGGCGCCTAGAACATATGCGCGGAACTTCTCCAGTGCAAACACGATTGCCAGAAGTTCCTTCTCCGTGGTGGTGTAGTTCCTCTACGCAGCGTCCAGTGTGCGCGATGCATAATAAATGGCATGCGGCTTCTTATCCACGCTCTGTCCCAGGATTGCACCCACTGCATAGTCACTTGCGTCACACATCAGTTCAAACGGCAGGCTCCAGTCTGGCACGCGCATCACTGGCGCACTTGTCAGCGCCTCCTTCAGCTTATCAAACGCGGCCTTGCACTCATCAGTAAATTCGAAACACACATCCTTTTGCAAAAGGTTAGACGGGGGTATACAAATCTTAGAAAAATCTTTTATGAAACGTCTGTAAAACCCAGCATGCCCAAGGAATGATTTCAAATCGCGCACGTTAGTGGAATAAGGCAGATTAGAAATAAGATCTATTTTGGCTTTGTCTACCTTGATCCCCTCCTGCGAGATACTATGTCCTAGTACTACTCCATGTGATACCATAAAATGACATTTTTCATAATTGAGCACTAGGTTTTTTGAAATGCAGCGCGCTAAGACCTTATCAAGATGAGTTAAGCATGCGTCAAAGGTACCTCCGTACACAGTAAAATCATCCATGAACACATCTATGCATATACCAATCATATCAGAAAAGATGCTCATGACTAAACGTTGGAACGTACCTGACACGTTACACAGCCCAAATGACATGCGTCGAAACGCAAACGTACCGAATGGGCAGGTAAACTTAGTTTTCTCTTGATCCTCCGCAGCTATGGGTATCTGATTGTACCCTGAATACCCGTCCAAGAAACAAAAGTAGGGCTTCCCTGCTAATCGATCTAGCATCTGGTCCATGAAGGGTAGCGGGAAATGATCCTTGCGCGTGACTGCGTTAAGCTTCCTGTAGTCGATGCACATGCGCCATCCAGTTTGCATGCGCTTGGGAACTAGCTCGCCCTGCGCATTCTCCTCTACTGTGATTCCTCCTTTCTTCGGCACAACGTGCATTGGACTTACCCATTTGCTGTCCGAGATGGGGTAAATTACTCCTGCGTCAAGCAGATTCAGGATCTCCTTCTGCACCACCTCCATCATATTCGGGTTCAATCTGCGCTGAGGCTCCCTGGATGGTTTGGCACCATCTTCCAATAGGATCCTATGCATGCATACGTCCGGGCTCACTCCGCGCAGGTCAGCAAGTGTCCATCCTATGGCGCGCTGGTTCTTGCGCAGCACCTGCTGTAATCGCGCCTCCTGCTCCTCTTCTAATCCTTTCGTTATGATTACCGACAGGGTGTCTTCGTTTCCCAAAAATATGTATTTGAGGTGCTCTGGAGTTGCTTCAGCTCGACCTTGGATGCCTGTTCAATAGAGGGCAAGATCTTATTAGCAGTGCAGACATTAACTATATCGTGTACCTGTCTGGATGCTGGTTCAGCACTGCTCAGCTCATCCTCTTGCGCCTCCAACTCTGCCTGTGCCAGTGTCTCGGGTTCTTCTGCTGCGCTTGCACATTGCGCATCTGCAACCAAGTCATCTATGCTGTCCATCGCGTGCACTGTGGCGTCCTCATGAGGGTGCTGCATCCCTTTGAATATGTTAAAATGAATTTCCTCGCCATCAACCTCCATTGAGAGCGTAGCCCTCCACACGTCTATCTTTGTGCGCGCTGTCATCAGAAACGGTCTGCCCAGTAGGATCTACGCATTGCCTTTGCTCGACTCACCCTCAATTTCTAGGACATAGAAATCTGCTGGGAACACCAGCTCTCCTACTCGGACAAGGACGTCCTCGATCATGCCCGTCGGTTGCTTGCACGATCGATCTACTAGCTGAATGGTGAGACCTGCAGGCTTTATTGGTCCAAGGCGCAATGACGATACAGGGAATAGGGAAGCACATTTATAGATGCGCCTAAGTCAATCATGCAGTTGCTTACTGTGGTCTTACCTAAAGTGCAGGGGATGGTGAACGTACCTGGATCCCGGCATTTAGGTGGTGTCTTATGTTGCACGATTGCTGAGGCCTGCGCATTTAGCATTACCTGTGCGCACTCACCTTTCCTCCTCTTGTTTGTGCACAGTTCATTTAAAAACTTGGCGTACATAGGGATCTGCCGAACTGCTTCAATAAGGGGAATGTTTATTTCCACCTTACTGAATAACTCGTATAGCTCCTTATCAAGCGCTTCCTTCCTAGCCGATGGTGGCTGTACAGGGAAAGGTGCAGGTATGTTAGTACGATTCATGCCTTTGTCTTTTGATTGCGCCATACCTGGCGCCTTGCCCTGCTGGCTTGTGGCTGGCACTTCTAGTTGCGCATCTGGCTCTGCTGGATCTGGAGCTTGCGCAACTGGTTGCGCGGGCGCCTTCACGGTCTTCTCTGTTCCTACCGTGCGCCCAGTCCTCAGTGTCACTACGTTGACTCCTCCCTTGGGATTCTGGATCACTTGCGAAGGCAGGTTGCCATCGCTCTTTTTCAGCTCATACACCGTGGTAGCGATCTGTGATAGCTGCTTTTCAATGGACTCGAACCTCTTGTCATACTTCTCATCATTCTTGCGCACTGTGTCTGCTAGCTGCCCCACAATATCTTCTAAGGATCACCTCGGTTGCTGGTTGTTTTGTGCTAGTGCGCCAGTGCGGCGATGGGGTGGATTGTAGGACGCAGCTTGTTGCGTCTGCTGTGGTGCGTGCTGATCCGCGGACTGCCTCTGGAAATTGTTTTCCTCCTTCCATCTGAACCCATTTGTGGCTAGTCCAAAACGCGGCTGATTCTGCCTCTGTGGCCCTCTATTATCCCATCCTCCTAGAGCATTGACATCTCCTGATTCCTCGAAAAGTGTGGGACACGCATCGGTTTTGTGCTGAGTGGATGTGCAAAACTCGCACGCCTTTGGCGCAGCTGGTTGCGCCCCCTGCGCATGCATCAACTTCTGCAGCATGGCCTTCATTTCCTTTATCTCAGCGCTTGTTTCTACCTGATGCACAGAACGAGCACGACTATTTTCAAGTGTTAGCTGATGTCTTACCTGTCCAGCAGAGTCTTCTATCAGCTGCCACGCGTCGTCTGGGTACATGTTGCAAATGTCGCCTCCTGCGCATGCATTTAATAATCTCAGCTCCATGGGGAACAATCCATTCAGGAAATTCTCTATCAGCACATTCTGGGGTAGGCTGTGATTGTAGCAGTTGGCCTCCAGCTCCCTGAAACGCTCATAGTACTCCGATAGTGACTCTCCTGCGCCCTGCCTACGTGCGGCCAGCTCCCTCCTGAGTAGCGCGATCTTTGCTGCGGGATAGAACTTGTCCAAGAACTTCTTCTGCAGCTGCTCCCATGTGTGAATTGATCCTGCTGGTAAGCTCATCAGCCAATGCCTGGCCGTGTCACACAATGAAAATGGGAACGCTTTCATCTTCAGCGCTTCGTCGCTCTCCCCTTCGGCCTTCATGTTCTCGCAAATGACTAGGAATTCTCGCACATGCTTGACTGGGTTCTCGTTGTTCATCCCGTGGAACTTGGGCATGTGATGAATGAGCGAGCTCCTTAGTTCAAAATGACCGTCTGGTGGAAGCACTATGCACCATGGCTGGTTAACCGTGATTGGGGCTGACATCTCGCGCACTGTTTTGCGTCGCGCAACTTTTCGCGCGGGTGGCGCATTATACATTTCAGCGGCCATCCTTGTTTCAACTTCGCGCTGTACTTCTTCTCTGAACCGAACTGCGCGGTTATCTGCTCCTGCATTGTCTGGGGTTCTGTCCCCTAAGTTGTCTCCAACGACACTGTTATCCTCCATGACCTGTTCTAAATCTCAAAGAAAACAAAATTAAAAGACAAGTAAGCTATCACGTCTGTCAGTGCGCAACTGTTTCAAGGTTGCGCAGGCTGATGTTGATTGCGCGCTGTCAGAAACAACAACGAGAATAAAGCAAACAGAAACAACTAACTATTGTAAAAGAAAACTTAAGCTGGTTAAAGCTTATCTGTGTTGCTCCCCGGCAACGGCGCCAAAATTTGATTGCGCGCGTCGTTGTGCGCGTCAAATTAGTCCTTCCTTCTCCACTTAGTATAGCGGCTAAGTAGGGTCGATCCCACAGGGAGCAAACAGATTAGCTCTAACTAGTAACCTACACTTACGAAAATTAGGGTGTGAGTGATTGGGTTGCGCAAGTGCGCGAATGACAATAGTTAACGCAGGAATTGCACTAGACGTGCGCAGGCAGTAGAGATTAAGTACTATGACTATGAAAAGTATCGGCGCAGACAATCCTCTATGAATATATTCTTTATCATCGACTCTAAACGTCTATAGTTCGGTTTATTGATGTTAGTGTCCGATCAAGGCTTCCTAACATGTGCGCATGTTCCGATCAAAGTTCATGAGCTATTAATTCTTGAAACTAGTCTAAGCAGCTATGAATCCTATCACAGTAGCAACTGATTATCCTAGCGCGTTACTCCTAGTTGTCACCGTCAAGCTACCAACTAGTTTAACATATAACAAACAAGTAGCAAGAGCAAGATTGCAGTTCAAGGCTTCCCCTACTCATGCAACTAGCTGTCAACCGTGTGCACAGAATTAATACAAGCAAACAAACTATGCATTAAACACTAGTCTCAAAGGAAATACTCATTGAATCATGCCCAACCGATACAAAGCGTTTAGCTAGACATGCTAGTAGTAAACATCATAGAAACAGTAAATAACAACTAAAGTATCCAAGAAAACAGTAACAAGCAGGTGCGTGCAGGTTGCAGTGTCTCGGCTGGCTCAGTCGGCTGGCGCAAGTCCTCTCAGTAGCTCGTGTGTTTTTCAGTTCTGCCTCTCTCTCGTGTGCTGTGTTCCTTGATGATGATTCTGATGATGTAAGTATGACAGTGTTTGATAAAACCAGCATAAGTGAACAAGGAGTTGCTGCAGCTCAAGTTATCAAGCAGGCCAGCTGAAGTAAACTAGCAGCAGGGGATGCTACAGCAAGAGCTTGTTCAACTGGCTGCATCATCTGTCCGAGAGGCTGCAGCAACCTGGGCATGTCTTGAAGGGCTGGAATCTCTACGGAGAGCATCTGAAGAATTTCTAATATGTTGTGGAGTATTTTCCAGTGAGGTCTACTAGTCAGAGAAGGAGTTTTGCTTTGAAGATAAATATCAAATCTAATCTCCTAGATTTTAGGAGATAATTGTTTTTTTGGACATTGCCTAAACCTGGACATTGCTTAAAGCTGGTGCTCCTATTTAAGAAGGGGTTTAGAGCAGAACGGGCGATCGAAGCCGAGGGATACACGAGTGCATACACAGATTTCAGAGAGAGCAATCTTTGGTGTGCGACGGACGAATTCTTCGATCATCACCCGAGAGCAGAGCGTGAGCGCAGAGCTGTGGTGATTGTAGCAGAAGGGAATCAGGACTTGCAGAGTCTGATTCAAGCTTGGTCTGGAAGCCAATTCAGAGCTGCGGAGCTTGTTGGTTGATCAAGGGCAGCCGCTGAAGAACTGACGGGTGTGTGGCTCGGTCGAGTGTCTAAGCAGCAGTTCTCACTAGTGGCAGGTGGTCACTGAGTGAGGGGGAGTATTCCAGAGTGTGCAGCGCTCGTGGAATCGTTCGATCGGCTCGGCAGAAGGCTTTGGAGCGACGCGGACAAATTGTGCTTCAGCTGTGTGTTACAGCAGTTGCTACAGCAACCCTGCTGAATAGGTGTAGTTTAGAATAGGCTGAGTTCTTTGAGAAGACTGTAGCTATTCTAGATTGACATATTGTAGAGGGTGTGCAGACACAAATCAGAGCCTGTTCTGATTGTGTCGAGTGATCCACACAAGGTTGAGTAGCATAGGTTGCGTGAGTTGTAACCGTGTGTACTTGGAGACCTTTGGTTTGAGTGGATTGAGGACTGGAGAATAGTCCTCCCCAGACGTAGGCAGTTGGCCGAACTGGGTGAACAAACTTTTTTTTGTTCATTGTTTGCTGAGACAATTTCCGAGTGAACAAGAGTGTGCTGCAGCAACTGCTTGTTCACGAATCTGTCGAACTGAGACACTGCGAATTTCAGATTCTTTTTCAAACCCTAGCCTTCCTCTCTTTATATACTGCTCATGAGGCCCAAGGACGGCCTTGGCAACTTCCAAATCTGATGGTGTCAAGATTTGGAAACACCAATATCCTGCGCATGGCGCACTGCACACATTGGTTAGCGCAATCAGTCTGCGCACCGTAATCGACTCTGCCACTTCCTATCCTGTTTGCGCTGCTAGCTCCGCAGGCTGTGTGTTGCGCTCCTTAAACGCTGCCTGTTAGCGCCTATCCGACTTAGGCCCTCGTTTCGCCCTGAAATACAAAAACACCGGAAACCAGTAATCTTGTACACAAAATGATGCAAACAAGCACAGTGTTAGGATCTAAGTAGCGCGTATAAATAGGCTCTATCACCCAGATTTCGTAACCGCTCCTGTCAAGGACTCTCCACCAAGCTTCTTTGAGTCTGAATTCTTTATTGACTTCTTGGCAACATGTTTCCCCTTCGAAACTGCTCCCCCTGTTTGAGTTCCCTTTTTTTTTGTATTTCTATTGGGCTCAACACTTTTCCCTATTTTCCGCTTGGACAACCGCTCGGCCACTGAAGTCACATTCACTACCTCTTCCAGATCATCATCTACATGGACTGTCTTAAATGGATCCAAGGTGTCCTCTACAACTACTGGCTCAGATTCAGTTGGTTTGATAAGGGAGTTTGATAGAGCCTATTTATACGCATTATTTAGATCATAACCCTGTGCTTGTTTGCATTATTTTATGTACAAGATTAGTAGTTTCCAGTGTTTTTGTATTTCAGGGTAAAACGAGGGCCTAAGTCGGATACGCGCTAACAGGCAGCGTTTAGGACGCGCATCACACAGCCTGCGGAGCTAGCGGCGCAAGCAGAAGAATTGGCAGAGTCAACCACGGTGCGCGAACCGATTGCGCTAAGCAGATGCCGTGCGCTAGGCGCAGATGGTGGTGTTTCCAAATCCTGACATGACCAGATTTGGAAGTTTCCAAGGATGAGCCTCTGAGCAGTATATAAAGAAGAGGAAGTCTAGGGTTTAGAGAGACGCTCATACCATAATTCAGAGAGAGAGCGGCAGAACTGGAAAACACACGAGCTTGCTGAGAGGATCTGCGCCAGCCGACTGCGCCAGCCGAGACTGCAATCTGCACGCACTGTTTGCTATTGTTTTCTTGGACACTTTAGTTATTATTTACTGTTTCTATGATGTTTACCACTAGCATGTCTAGCTAAACGCTTAGTATCGGCTGGGCATGAATCTATGAGTATTTCCTTTGAGACTTGCGCTTAATGCATAGCTTGTTTGCTTGTTATAATTCTGTGCACATTGCTGGCAGCTTGTCACATGAGTAGGGGAAGCCTTGAACCGCAATCTTACTCTTGTTACTTGTTGTTGTATGTTAAACTAGTTGAATAGCCTGACGGTGCCAACTAGGAGTAACGAGCTAGGTTACGCAATTACTACCTTGATCGGATTCGTAGTTGTTTAGCCTAGTTCAAGAATTAATAGCTCATGAACTTTGATCGGAACATGCGCACATGTTAGGAAGCCTTGATCGGACACTAACATTAGCAGATCAAACTAAAGACATTTAGAGTCAATGATAAGGAATACACTCATAGAGGATTGTCTACGCCGATACTTCTCATAGTCATAGTACTTAATCTCTACTGCCTGCGCACGTCTAGTGCAATTCCTGCGTTTACTACTGTTTACTCGCGCATCGCGCAACACCCCCAATCACTCACACCCCAGTTTTCGTAAGTGCAGGTCACTGGTTAAAACTGAACTACTTGCTCCCTGTGGAGATCGACCCTGACTTAACCGCTGTACTAGTGGAAGAGGAAGGATTAATTTGATGCGTGCAACGGCGCGCGATCAAATTTTGGCGCCGTTGCCGGGGAGCAACACAGCTAAGTTTATGTTTTTCCCTTTTTAGTAACTAGTTATTTTCAGTTTGTTTTGTTTTCTCGTTGTTGTTTCTGACAGCGCGCAATCACCATTAGCCGGCGCAACCTTGAAACAGTTGCGCTGCGCAGGTTCTAGTTGCGCACTGACAGATGCAGCAGCATTAGTTATCTTTTAATTTCGTTTTCTTTGAGATTTAGAACAGGTCATGGAGGATAACAGTGTCGTTGGAGACAACTTAGGGGACAGAACCCTAGAGGAAGCAAGAGCACATAACCGCGCAGCCCTGTTCAGAGAGGAAGTGCAGCGCGAGGTTGAAGCAAGGATGGCCGCTGAATTGTATAATGCGCCACCTGCACGACAAGCTGCGAGACGCAGAACAGTGCGCGAGATGTCAGCCCCAATCACTGTTAACTAGCCATGGTGCATCGTGCTTCCGCCAGATGGACATTTTGAACTCAGAAGCTCGCTCATTCATCACATGCCCAAGTTCCACGGGATGAACAACGAAAATCCAGTCAAGCATGTGCGAGAATTCCTAGTCATTTGCGAGAACATGAAGACCGAAGGAGAGAGCGATGAAGCGCTGAAGATGAAAGCGTTCCCATTTTCACTGTGTGACACGGCCAGACATTAGCTAATGAACTTAACAGCAGGATCAATTCACACATGGGAACAGCTGCAGAAGAAGTTCCTGGATAAATTTTATCCCGCAGCAAAGATCGCGCTAGTCAGGAGGGAACTAGCCGCGCCAAGGCAGAGCGCAAGGGAGTCACTGTCAGAGTATTACGAGCGTTTCAGGGAGCTAGAGGCCAACTGCTACAATCATGGCCTGCCCCAGAATGTGCTGATAGAGAACTTCCTGAATGGACTGCTACCCATGGAGCTGAGGTTATTGAATGCATGCGCAGGAGGCGACATTTGCAACATGTACCCAGAAGACGCGTGGCAGCTGATAGAAGACTCTGCTGGGCAGGTAAGATATCAGCTAATACTTGAAAATAGTCGTACTCGTACTGTGCATCAGGTAGAAACAAGCGCTGAAATCAAGGAAATGAAGGCCATGCTGCAGAAGTTGATGAGTGCGCAAAGCGCACAACCAGTTGCGCCAAAGGTATGTGAATTCTGCAGGTCAGCCGAGCGCAAAACTGATGAATGTCCCACACTTTTCGAGGAATCTGGAGATGTCAATGCTCTTGGAGGATGGGATAACAGAGGACCACAAAGACAGAATCAGCCGCGCTTCGGACTGGTAGCAAATGGATTCAGATGGAAGGAGGAGAATAATTTCCAGAGGCAGTCCACAGATCAGCGTGCACCACAGCAGACGCAACAAGCTGCGCCCTACAATCCACCGCATCGCCGCACTGACGCACCAGCGCATAACAACCAGCAACCGCGGCGATCTTTGGAAGATATCGTGGGTCAGCTAGCAGACACAGTGCGCAAAAATGACGAGAAGTATGACAAGAGGTTCGAGTCCATTGAAAAGCAGCTATCACAGATCGCTACCACGGTGTATGAGCTAAAGAAGAGCGATGGCAACTTGCCTTCGCAAGTGATTCAGAACCCCAAAGGAGGAGTCAATGCAGTGACACTGAGGACTGGGCGCACAATAGGAGCAGAGCAGACCACGAAGGCGCCCGCGCAACCAGTTGCGCAAGTCTCGGGCCCAGCAGAACAGAATGCGCAACCACAAGCCAGCAGGGCGAAGCGCCAGGTATAACACAATTAAACGACAAAGGCACGAATCGTACTAATATACCTGCACCTTTCCCTGTGCAGGCACCATCGGCTAGGAAGGAAGCGCTGGACAAGGAGCTATACGAGTTATTCAGCAAGGTGGAAATAAACATTCCCCTTATCGAAGCAGTTCGGCAGATCCCCAGGTACGCCAAGTTTTTAAAGGAGCTGTGCACAAACAAGAGGAGGAAAGGCGAGTGCGCACAGGTAATGCTCAATGCGCAAGCCTCAGCGATCGTGCAACATAAGGTACCACCTAAGTGCCGAGACCCAGGTACGTTCACTATCCCATGCACTTTAGGTACAACCACAGTAAGCAATTGCATGATTGATTTAGGCGCATCCATCAATTTATTACCCTATTCCCTATATGTGACATTGCGCCTTGGACCACTAAAGCCTGCAGGTCTCACCATTCAGCTAGCAGATCGGTCTTGCAAATAACCTGCAGGCATGATAGAGGATGTTCTTGTGCGAGTAGGAGAGCTGGTGTTCCCAGCAGATTTTTATGTGCTAGAAATGGAGGGTGAATCAGGCACCAGCAGTGCTCAGATCCTACTGGGCAGACCTTTTCTGATGACCGCGCGCACAAAGATAGACGTGTGGAGGGGCACGCTCTCCATGGAGGTTGATGGCGAAGAAATCCATTTCAATATATTTAAGGGGATGCAGCATCCACATGAGGACGCCACAGTGCACGCGATGGACAGCCTTGATGATTTAGTCACAGATGCGCAATCTGCAAGCGCAACGGTAGGACCAGAGCCATGGGCACAGGCAGAGTTGGAGGAGCAAGACGAGGAGCTGAGCAGTGCTCAGACAAGTACACGATATAGTTCATATTTGCACTGCCAAAAAAATCTTGCCCCTCTATTGAGCAGGCACCTCAAATACATTTTCTTAGGAAATGAGGACACCCTGCCAGTGATCATAAAGAAAGGATTAGAAGAGGAGCAGGAAGTGCGCTTACAGCAGGTGCTGCGCAAGAACCAGCGCGCTATAGGATGGAAACTTGCTGATCTGCATGGAGTGAGCCCGGACGTATGCATGCATAGAATTCTGTTGGAAGATGGTGCCAAACCATCCAGGGAGGCTCAGCGCAGATTGAACCCAAATATGATGGAGGTAGTGCAGAAGGAAATTCTAAAGTTGCTTGACGCAGGAGTCATTTACTCACCTCGGACAGCAAATGGGTCAGTCCAGTGCACGTTGTGCCTAAGAAGGGAGGAATCATAGTGGAAGAGAATGCGCAGGGCGAGCTAGTTCCCAAGCGCATACAAACTGGATGGTGCATGTTCATCGACTACAGGAAGCTTAACGCAGTAACGCGCAAGGACCATTTCCCGCTACCCTTTATGGATCAGATGCTGGATCGATTAGCAGGTAAGCCTTATTTTTGTTTCTTGGACGGATATTCAGGGTACAATTAGATACCCATAGCTGCGGAGGATCAAGAGAAGACCACGTTCACCTGCCCGTTCGGTACGTTTGCGTTTCGGCGCATGTCATTTGGGCTGTGTAACGCGCCAGGTACGTTCCAACGCCTTGTCATGAGCATTTTTTCTGATATGATTGGTATATGCATAGAAGTGTTCATGGATGATTTTACTGTATATGGAGGTACCTTTGATGCATGCTTAACACATCTTGACAAGGTCTTAGCGCGCTGCATTACTAAGAACCTAGTACTTAATTATGAAAAATGCCAATTCATGGTAACGCATGGTGTAGTGCTAGGACATATCATCTCAGAGGAGGGGATCAAGGTAGATAAAGCTAAAATTGATATTATTTCTAATCTACCTTATGCCACGAACGTGCGAGATGTGAAGTCATTCTTAGGTCATGCCGGATTTTACAGGCGTTTTATAAAAGACTTCTCTAAAATTTGTATACCCCTGTCTAACCTCTTGCAAAAGGATGTGTGCTTCGATTTTACTGATGAGTGCAGGGCCGCATTTGATAAGCTGAAGGAGGCGCTGACCAGTGCGCCAGTGATGCGCGCACCAGACTGGAACCTGCCATTTGAACTGATGTGCGACGCAAGCGATTATGCAGTAGGTGCAGTCCTGGGGCAGCGAGTGCACAAGAAGCCGCACGCCATTTATTATGCATCGCGCACACTGGACGCTGCGCAGAGGAACTACACCACCACGGAGAAGGAGCTTCTGGAAATTGTGTTTGCGCTAGAGAAGTTCCGTGCATATGTTCTAGGCGCTAGGGTCATCATATACACAGACCACGCAGCCATCCGCTACCTGATGTTCAAGAAAGAAACTAAGCCGCGCCTGATGCGCTGGGTGCTCTTACTGCAGGAATTCGACCTGGAGATCAAGGATAAGAAGGGCACGAAGAACACAGTTGCGGACCACCTGAGCAGGATCGTAAAAGAGGAGGAGCCAGGGCAGATCACGGAGACATTTCCTGACGAGCATCTGATGGCGCTGACAGGTAAGGCACCATGGTATGCGCACATTGCGAATTACCTGGTCACAGGTACGTTTCCTCCGCATTTCAATAAAACCCAGTGCATAAGATTGAAACATGAGTCCAAGCATTACCTTTGGGATGATCCTTATATGCTCAGAATAGGACCTGATCAGATCTTAAGGCGCTGCGTGCCTGACCATGAATTTAACTCTGTTTTGATGTTTTGTCGTGCGCACGCATGTGGAGGACACTTTGGTCCCAAGCGCACAAGCAGAAAGGTCTTGGACTGCGGATTTTATTGGCCGCACTTGTTTAGAGACGCATATGACTACTGCAGGAACTGTGACAGGTGCCAGCGCACAGGAGGCATATCAGCGCGCAACGAGATGCCGCAGGCGCCGATTCTAGTGGATGAAGTGTTTGATATATGGGGAATTGACTTCATGGGGCCATTTCCTCCATCTGCAGGATACGAGTACATATTGGTCGCAGTGGATTATGTCTACAAATGGGTCGAAGCTAAGGCCACACGGAAGGATGATGGTAAGACGGTCGCTGAGTTTCTGAAAACTAACATCTTTTGCAGGTACGGGGTGCCTAAGGCAATCATCAGCGACCAGGGGACGCACTTTTGCAACAGGATCGTGGCGCAAGTTTTCAAGCATTATGGGGTGCGCCACAAGACGTCCACTGCTTATCATCCTCAGACAAATGGACAAGCCGAGGTTTCCAACAGAGAGATCAAGCGCATCTTGGAGAAGACTGTGAGACCATCGCGCAAAGATTGGAGCCAGCGCCTGGACGACGCGCTGTGGGCATACCGCACTGCGCACAAGACGCCCATCGGGACTTCACCGTTTCGGTTGGTCTACGGAAAAGCATGCCACCTGCCAGTAGAGTTAGAGCACAAAGCATACTGGGCCTTACGCATTTGCAACCTGAACTTAGATGAGGCCGGAAAGGAGCGCGCATTTGAGCTGAGCGAATTAGAAGAGCTGCGCCTGGATGCCTATGAGGGACTGCGCGATTACAAGGAGCGGACAAAGGCGTTTCATGACAAGCATATCCTCAGACGCACTTTTGAGCCAGGAGACCAGGTATTATTATTCTCATCACGCCTGAAGCTCATGCCTGGAAAGTTGCGCAGCAAATGGACTGGACCGTACACAGTCACCAAGGTCTTCCCCTACGGAACAATCGAGTTAGAAAACGAGCACCGACATCATTTTCAGGTCAATGGGCAGAGAGTCAAACGGTATTTAGGAGAACCTTGGGATGGCACAGCGCGCGACATTGACTTAGCAGAACCTGAGATAGCAGATGCGCAGGTTGCTGCGCCAGAGTCGTCACCAGACATGCCAGAGGGAGAACAGGGGACTATTGCTCATATTTCTTCTCCCTTTCTACCTACCTTCATTACTTATACTAACCATGCTGACCACCCGCCCGAACCTTTGCGCAGGACAAATAAGAGCACAGCACATGCACAAGCGCAGGATCACTCAGGAGCAAGAGTGGGGGAGGTCGCTGGCACACATTTGGGCACGTAACGGGGTACAGTCGAGCCAACGACGTTAAACAAAGGCACTTGTCGGGAGGTAACCCGACTCGTTTTACTTTTACATGTCTTTCTTTCAGTTTTTCTAGTGTCTTTTAGTTAGTTTAGGTCTTGTAGTTTTTTTAGTCGAGAAGCAGTGCGCAGGTCCGTGCGCACTACAGTGCGCAGGACAGCTGCGCCAGTCAGGGGGGTATATAAGGGCAGGACTTAGAAAACTTCAGCACTTTTTCACACTTGACCGTTGCAAGCAGCTCCCGCCTTCGCACCTCCGCCCGCTGTCCGGTGCCCAACCCAGCTTCAGTTTAGAGAGATTTGAGGAGCACACGGCCGCACTCCCCCCAGGTAACCTTTCCCCCAGATTTGAGCAGATTCCAGTAGGGTTTTGTACGGAGGAAGAGTGTTCTAGGGTTTTGAAATCGCACCAGGTTAGAGTGCACCGATTGGAGTGGTGTTTAGAGGGTTTTGTAGGCGAGCAGTAGGCGCCCCATTGTTGAAAGTTTCAGTGCATTCTGAGGAGTTTGGATTTTTTGGAGTGTTTGTGGAGTGTTGACCAGCGTTGACCAGAGAAATGCAGCCTGCCGAGGACCAAGCTACCCCAGCTCGCTTCGCCAGCATGTACGCAGCCTTCCTGAGGCTCGAGATGTACGGGACTCCGTACATCAGCAGGGAGTTCCTGCGGGAGGTCGGTCTGGAGGACCTCGTTTTGGAGAGGCTCGCGCTGGCGGGCTGGGAGGCGCTGTTGGAGATCAACAGCGCAGCAGACAGGGAGGACACCTGTGAGTTCCTGGCATCATTAGAGCCAGGAGAGATGGAGATAAGGTACCGGCACCGAGGGGTGTGGTACATTGCCTCGGCTAAGAGGCTGAAGCGCACATTGAGGTGCGCTAAGGTGCGAGAAGCTGACATGGACGCGCACACCAACCAGGAGGCTTGGCGCGAGATGGCAACCGGGCCAGTGTTTGCCGCGGGGCACAGCAGGGGACGAGAGCTGCGTGACCCATGGATGTTCTACTTGTGGCGCCTGGTCGCCTATGCCATCATTGGGCGCTTTAATGGTGCGCCGAAGATCAGTTTGCTGGATACGGAGATCTTGAAGGGGTTTTATTATGGGAAGAGGGTGCTCTTTGTTCTGAACATGGTGCACCACTGGAGCCGAGTCAGCACCAAAGGGCCGCTGACTTGCGGAGGAATTATTACGCACCTGCTGCAGGCGTTACATGGAGAGCCCGAGGTGCCAGAGCACACTATGGTGCCGGCTGTCCCTCTGGACCACGCCCACATGCTGCAGATCAGGGCGGTAGCCGTGAAGGAAGATGGCACATTGGAATGGTGCTACCGCCTGCAGCCGGCCAGAGTGCCGCGGCCAAGAGCAGAGAGTAGCGCGCAAGCAGCAGAGGCCGCACAGCAGATGGAGGAGGATGAAGTCCCAGAGCAAGTTGTGCCTCCAATCAGGCGCGCGAGGACCCGCGCGCAGACTGGAGCGCACCGCAGGGGGAGCCAGTTACCATTTCCATCGAGGATTCTCCCCCGCGTGCCCAAGGGAAGCGCCCGCGGACTGAGGCTGAGGCGGCGCTTGAGTAAGCATCAGCAGAGCAGCGCATGATGTTCAACGTCATGCGCGTGCTCGAATATTTAGCGCCAGAGGGGGCGGACTTAAGCATGAGCCCACCATCAGGGTGGAGATTTGGAGACGCGATCCCCCCTCTCCTCAGCCTGCACCGACCACCTCCAGGTTCACCCAGTGCGCCGCACCAGCCAGCCAGTCCTCTTACTCAGCCCCCAGTGCATCCAGCAGACCCCTCTCCCATCCCAGTGCCAGCAACAGAGCCAGCACCAGCCCCAGCACCAGCACCAGCAGCCCCCGAACCAGAACAAGTACCAGCACCTGCACCTTCCCCTGCCCAGCCGTCCATTCCGAGGTCCCCTATAGCCGAACCCATCATTAGCACCAGCTCCGACTCGCTATGGGACCCCGTTTCAGAGGATGACGTCGTGGAGCAGCATGCCGCCCTTTCTGTTGTACCGCCTTCCTCCAGCACCGATATGACGGATTCTTCAGAGGAGGAGGCGCATAGTTCAGCGGCTGCGTCTAGCTCAGATGACTTCTAGAGCTGTAAGGGGGGGGGCGCATTATTTCTTTCGGGTGGTGTCTATTTTCTTTTTTTTTATGCTGAACTTTATTTGATATTCTATTGCTATATTTGTGTGCTGAACTCCTGTGCTACATTTTGTGTCCCTATGCTATATTTGCGCTGCTTTGACTATATGTTCTTAGTTTTTATGTTCTTTATATTGCTTGCATGCATGTGCGCGCTCTCCGTGCGCTTGAGCTTGAGTCGTGGGGACACGTCTCTGTTTAAGTGTGGGGGGGGAGCGTTACATTTACATTTCATGTTTTTTTGAGCTTTTTAGTGTAGCTTAGTTTAATTGAAGAAAACAGTAGCAGTAGTGCGCTTGAGTGCGGGTTGCGCGCACTGTTCAGCTTGTTTGCGCTACCCATTTTGCGTGCGCTGCTATCAGCTATTTTAGTATATTTTTTCATTTTTTCTGCTCCTGTTAGTTGGGATATACAGGGGATGTGGAGTTGACAGAAACGCTCTAGAGAGGCGGTTAGTCGTTCGCGCTTCGGAGGAGAAGTATATGGTCGAGAGCGCGAGTGGAGGCCTGTGCTTCGCGACCTTCGGAACAAGAGAGTGCGCTCAGTCACGCAGATGCCGAAGGCAAGTACCCAAAAGCGTGGCGAGGTGGGAAAACAGACCACCTTCTCTCTGGTAGTCGAGCTAAGGGAGGCGGGCGCGGGTGTAAACGCGTGCGCCGACCTGCGTAGATAGACCAAGGAGGGAGAGCGGGGCGGTGTTCCATAGCTGTTATCCGGAGGCCGAGACTGGAACCGTTCTGGGAAAGATAGAAACCATAGACAAAGCTGTACAAAAGAAAAAAAACAAGCAGATGATATGCGCTACAAAAGAATCAGCATGCGCACAAGTAAGCACCAGCGAGCGCAAAATCCACAAAGAAAATCATCAAAAGGCTTGAGTTCCCAGGCAGTGCGCGGAAGAATCACGCATCGGAAGAAGCTTGCTCTGTTAACCATATACCCATCCTCGGAGTGAGAGCTGACAACCTGGCACCTATGAAGAGCTATCTCCCAGCCATCCGAAATGATCTTCATCCCAGGTGAGAGGTAATGATTTTCGAAATCACTATACTTAAACTGTTGAAAGCAGTTGTGCGCAGGTGGTAGAGCAGCGCAAGGTGATCAGTAATGCAGATCGCGCCAGAGTGCAAGACTGTGCGCTAGACTCCAGAGAGGTATTTGTATCCGTGCTTGAGTGCTTGTTCGAGGACGAACAAGGGGCAAGTGTGGGGGGTTTGATAGAGCCTATTTATACGCATTATTTAGATCATAACCCTGTGCTTGTTTGCATTATTTTATATACAAGTTTACTGGTTTCCAGTGTTTTTGTATTTCAGGGCAAAACGAGGGCCTAAGTCGGATACGCGCTAACAGGCAGCGTTTAGGACGCGCATCACACAGCCTGCGGAGCTAGCGGCACAAGCAGAAGAATTGGCAGAGTCAACCACGGTGCGCGAACCGATTGCGCTAAGCAGATGCCGTGCGCCAGGCGCAGATGGTGGTGTTTCCAAATCCTGACATGACCAGATTTGGAAGTTTCCAAGGATGAGCCTCTGAGCAGTATATAAAGAAGAGGAAGTCTAGGGTTTAGAGAGACGCTCATACCATAATTCAGAGAGAGAGCGGCATAACTGGAAAACACACGAGCTTGCTGAGAGGATCTGCGCCAGCCGACTGCGCCAGCCGAGACTGCAATCTGCACGCACTGTTTGCTATTGTTTTCTTGGACACTTTAGTTATTATTTACTGTTTCTATGATGTTTACCACTAGCATGTCTAGCTAAACGCTTAGTATCGGTTGGGCATGAATCTATGAGTATTTCCTTTGAGACTTGCGCTTAATGCATAGCTTGTTTGCTTGTATTAATTTTGTGCACATTGCTGGCAGCTTGTCACATGAGTAGGGGAAGCCTTGAACCGCAATCTTACTCTTGTTACTTGTTGTTGTATGTTAAACTAGTTGAATAGCCTGACGGTGCCAACTAGGAGTAACGAGCTAGGTTACGCAATTACTACCTTGATCGGATTCGTAGTTGTTTAGCCTAGTTCAAGAATTAATAGCTCATGAACTTTGATCGGAACATGCGCACATGTTAGGAAGCCTTGATCCGACACTAACATTAGCAGATCAAACTATAGACATTTAGAGTCAATGATAAGGAATACACTCATAGAGGATTGTCTACGCCGATACTTCTCATAGTCATAGTACTTAATCTCTACTGCCTGCGCACGTCTAGTGCAATTCCTGCGTTTACTACTGTTTACTCGCGCATCGCGCAACACCCCCAATCACTCACACCCGAGTTTTCGTAAGTGCAGGTCACTGGTTAAAACTGAACTGCTTGCTCCCTGTGGAGATCGACCCTGACTTAACCGCTGTACTAGTAGAAGAGGAAGGATTAATTTGACGCGTACAACGACGCGCGATCAGAGTTGATAGGGTCCGCCTCAATTTGTGACGTCTTCTAACCTCATCCTTAGGTTTGTAAACCACCATTATCAGAGCCTCTATATCTATTTTAGTCAGCTGCACAGTGTCAGCTGCAACCATTGGGATTTCTTCATGCTCTTTATCTCCTTTCGAGATCTTCCGGGATAATTTTCTCGTGAATCTCATCGGTCATTGGACTTTATCGATTTCTGGAACCGCATCCACTAAACTTGTTTCAGCCGCAACTTCCGGTTTCTCAAGTCTCTTCTTCGCTTTGTGTGCAAAGAACTTTGCTAACCGTGTAGCCTTAAAACCTCCAACACCTTTTGATTGAGTCAGGCCAGTGCCTAACCGGTTAGCTAGAGACCTATTGACCAATCCAGCCTTCTATCGCTTGGTTGCCTCAGTCCTCTTAGCCGACCTCGCTTCCTGAACAGTTGAACTAGCAGCAATACCAACATCCCTAGATATGTTCTCAACAATTTCTTCTATAGTCACATCTAAACTCTTATCATCTTTTACCACCTCTGTAACCACAGGTAAATCAAACTTAGGACTTACCTCAGCGACGGACACATGTTTTGTAACTGTCGGCGTAGGAACCGGGGGCTTGTCTGCTCCCTTCTTCCTTCCTCCTCCTTTCTTTGTTGCTGGGATTTGGACAGGAATTTGAGAGTCTGCTGCAGACTTCCCTTTTCTCCAAGACGCAGCGGCGCGCGTCGATATGACTGGAGCCGGTGAGGCTGAGGTCGGCGGTAGCGTTGACGGAGATTTTCTTGGAGGCAACCATGATTTCTCTTGTCGGAATTCCTTCGAGGGTCTCGGGATTTCATTCTCTTCTCAAGAACAAACAATCAAAAAGAAAAAAAATTTGCGAAAAATTAGGCAGATATTTTAAATGATTTCAAAATTCAAATTTGGAAATCCTAACTGTCAAATCTGGAATAATTTTAGATTATTTGCTGATTTTCTTTCCAAAGCAAAAACTTCCTATAAATACCCAAGTTTCACTAGACTTTGTTTGGTTCAGACTTTGTACCATCCATTATAACAATAACCACCAGAACTTCTCCCTCTGAATTCCATAACCAGTTCAACAGATTCTTGCACAGAGATTAGGAACTGGTCCAGCCTTTCTGAAACTGACTTAAGTGTTGATAACACATAGACCCAAGGCAAGGCTGAGTGTTTCATACTGAGCATTTTTCAACGCTTTAGTGAAGATGTCAGGCAGTTTCTTATCATACGTGTTTCAATGTGATGACCTTCTGTTCAACTAACTCACGAATGAAGTGATGCTTGATGTCGATATGCTTTGTTCCGGAATGCTCAACAGGATTTATGGAGATGTTAATTGCGCTCATGTTGACACAGAATATGATCATCTCCTCCTGTTTCAGACCATATTCTTCCAGCATCTGTTTCATCCAGATGATCTGGGCGCAACAGCTTCCTGCAGATATGTATTCAGCCTCTGCAGTCGACAGTGATATACTGCTTGTGTGACTAGTTTAGGTCAGGTAGCATAGGTGTCGTGAGTCGAACCGTGTTGTACTGTGGATCTGAGAAACTAGTGGATTAAGGGTTGGAGTTCAGCCCTTTCCAGAGGTAGGCAGATTGGCCGAACTGGGTGACCAAACCTTTATTCCTTGTTCTATCTTGCTGCATCAGATTTGGGTGTTCAAGAGTGTGCTGTAGCAACTGCTTGTTCACAATCTGCAACTTAAAGGTGCTACGAATTTCAATTGGTATCAGAGCCGGAGCTCAACATAATGAGTCAAGATCTTGTGCACCTAGCTGACAAGAGCAAGATAATGAAGGAAGGACAAAGCATAAGCCGCCCTCCACTGCTAGAAGAAAGCAACTATGGCTACTGGAAGGCTAGGATGAAGGCGTTTCTCAAGGCTATTGATGAGAAAGTGTGGAAAGCTGTGGTGACAGAGTGGGCTCCTCCCAGAACCACTGATGAAAAAGGAGTCACTCGGAAGAAACCTGAAGAGCAGTGGACTGCAAAGAGGGTCTGCAGCAACTGGCAATTCAGAAGCCTTGAATGCAATCTTTGCTGCTGTGGATGCCAACAACTTCAGATTAATCTCCAATTGTGACATTGCAAAGCAAGCTTGGGAGATCTTGCAAGTTGCTCATGAGGGGACTGACAAAGTGAAGATATCCAGAATGTAGATGATTACTTCACAGTTTGAAAGTCTGAAAATGCAGGAGGAGGACACCATCACAGAATTCAATGCCTCGCTGTGTGACCTATCAAATGAAGCTCATGCTCTTGGAGAACCTATCTGAAAAAGAAAATCTAATTAGGAAGGTCCTCAGATCATTGCCATCCATATTTGACATGAAGGTGACAGCCATTGAGGAAGCTCAGAATGTTAGGCACATGAGGGTGGAAGAATTAATTGGGTCTCTCAAGCAGTTTGAGATGAAGCTAGTCAAAGAAGATGCTTCCCGCAAAAGCAAAAATGTTGGATTGAAGGCTGAAACAGAAGAGAAGAAGCCCACAGCTGATGATAAACTAAGTTTACTGGTAAAAAATCTGGGGAAGTTTTTGACAAACATGGAAACAAGGTCTGGTCAGACCTCAACCTCTCGAAGACAATCCAGAAGAGGTGGAGGAAATCAGAGAAGAGCCAAAGAACCAGCCCAAGAGGAAGAAGAAAAGAAAGAATGAAGGAAAGGCATCCAGGGCTGGAATTGTGAAGGATATGGTCATCGAAAGGCTGACTGTACCAGCAAACCACTGTCAAACTCAGATCAGAAAAACAACAACTCTATGTCAGCAAACTGGAGTGAAGAGGATACTGATCTCAGTGGAGATGAATGTCACATGGCCAGATCCAGATCCACTCAAAAAGGGGTAAGAAAGAGGTACAGAAATGTGAACAAGGATCTGCTACAGCAATCTCTGCATCATCTCCACACTACTGGAAGAGAGACCTTTCGCAGATATCAAAGGTGCTACAAATGTGGTCATAGTGGACACATTAAGAGAAACTGTCATTTCACCTCGACTCGTCAGAATCTCCCTAAGATCTCTCATCAGCAGAGAAGATCCAAGATGATACACATTGCCTTGGTTAGCACAGCTAGAGCAACTCATAAAGAAAGCTGTTACTTTGACAGTGGATGCTCAGGGCACATGACTGGAGAGAGAACCTTCCTCAAGAATGTTAAACCCTGTTCAGAGCAACATGTTAATTTCGGAAATGGGCTGAAAGGTAGAATTCTGGGAAAGGGGACCCTCGCTGTCACAGGACTGCCTCCTCTGGAAAATGTCATGCTAGTGGAAGGATTAAAGGCAAACCTCATAAGCATCAGTCAGCTCTGTGACGGGACTCACCAGGTATTCATTCAAAATTCCTGTCAAGTCTACAACAATCTGGAGGAGTGCACACTGCATGGTTCGAGATCAAAGAACAACTGCTATCTTCTCAAAGTTGGTGAAGCCCACTCCTTATCAGCATGCTTGATGACCAGCACAGAAGAAATGAATCTGTGGCAGAGGAGGATGGGTCACATCAACCTAAGAACCCTGAAAATGATTGCAGCAGAAGGGTTGGTCAGAGGCGTTCCAGAAATCAAAGGTGAAATCAGCACTATTTGTGGAGAGTGCCAGATAGGAAAGCAAAAAAATGCTTCTCACCCCAAAACGACAACCATCAACACTGTCAGACCTCTACAGTTGCTACACATGGACTTAATGGGACCAATGGAGGTAGAGAGTTTTGGAAGGAAGAGGTATGCTTTTTTGTGCGTGGATGATTATACAAGATTTACCTGGATTGATTTTATCAAGGAAAAATCAGACACAGGGGGAGCTATAGCAACCCTGATCTCTCGTCTTGAGCAACAGAAGAATCTCAGAACATCAGCTATAAGGAGTGATCATGGAAGAGAGTTTGAGAATGAATCTGTTGACAAATTCTGCAACGACCGGGGGATTACCCATCAATACTCCTCACCGATCATCCCTCAGCAAAATGGTGTTGTGGAGCGCAAGAATCGAACCATCCAAGAAATGGCCCGAGTTATGATTCATGTCAAGAAAATTCCTCTGCGTTTTTGGGCTGAAGCAATGAATACTGCTTGCTACATCATCAACCGAGTCACCATTCGAAAAGAGAACCAAGCATATTGATATCAGACACCACTTCATTTGTGATCTGATGGAGAAGAAAACGATTCTTTAGCATATTGGTACAAAAAATCAGCTTGCAGACATCTTCACCAAACCCTGGATACAGCCAGATTCGAAGCACTGAGATCCTCGTTGGGTCTTTGTGTCATGTCCTCCTGAGCTCTGAAGTGTTTCCCCCTTGTCCATTTCTGCCAAAAAGGGGGAGAGCAAGTCAAGAATGATCTCCACTGATAAACTTTATCTTTCAAATTTGTTTTGAAGCCCTGCGTTAAATTTTTTTTTCCGTGGAAGACTCCTTCTGTAGCCAAGGGTTTTGTCAAAATGCCAAGGGGGAGATTAATGATGCAGTATGGCAGTCTTTGACACAACCGGCACTAGTGAACAAGTGGCAGAACAAGCTATTGCTATAGCCGGAGCTGGTTCGGAAGCTGTAGCATATGTTCGTTAGCAGCAGCTCGGATCTTCGCAGAAAGAGCTTGGCAGTGCATCCATTAGTATCAAGGGAGTTCCTAAATTCTCAGAGAGAATATTCCAGTAGAGATTCCCAGACGGCAGAGAAGATTTGTTTGTAGAAGATTAGATTTGCAAATCAAATCTAATCTCTTACAAATTAGGCGATATTGTGGTTTGGAGGAAATTGCTAAAACTTTGAATGGTGGAACTGGGTGTTCCTATTTAAAGGAGGCTGCTCAGAGCGTCAAGGGTATTGAAGATAAGAGAGAAAGTACACAGAATACCGTGAGAATAGAATTCAAGTGCGAGAAGATCTTCGATCATCACCGAGAGCAGAGCGTGAGCGCAGAGCTGAGGTGATTGAAGCAGAGTGTGATCAGGACTTGCAGAGTCTGATCATAGCTTGATCTGGGAAGCCAATTCAGAGCAGCGATGGCTTGTTGGTTGATCAAGGAAGGCCGCGGTGCAATTGTCGAGTGGAGGTACTCGGGCAATTGGCAGGAGGCCAGGTCTCGCTAGTGACAGGTGGTCATTGAGTGAGGGGGAGTGCTCCAGAGTGTGCAGCGCTCGTGGAGAGGTTCGATCGACTCAGCAGAAGGCTTGGAGCGATGCGGACAGTTTTGGTACCAACTGTGTGCTACAACAGGTGCTATAGCAACCTGCAGATAACATTGAATTAATTAGAATAGGCTGAGTCTGTGAGATCAGAGTTGTAGCTATTTTGGATTAATTCGAGTCTGTAGATGTGCATTACACAAGTCAGAGCTTGTTCTGATTGTGTGACTAGTTTAGGTCAAGTAGCATAGGTATCGTGAGTCGAACCGTGTTGTATTGTGGACTTGAGAAACTAGTGAATTAAGGGTTGGAGTTCAGCCCTTCCCAGACATAGGCAGATTGGCTGAGCTGGGTGAACAAACCTTTGTTCCTTGTTCTATCTTGTTGCATCAGATTTGGATGTTCAAGAGTGTGTTGTAGCAACTGCTTGTTCACAATCTGCAACAAAGGTGCCGCGAGGCTCAAAGTTGTTTCCTAGAAAGAAGCATCCACCGGAGGTGCTTTTTCGATCTTCTGCACTGCCCGCCCAATCGGCATCCCCATATCCAACTAAATGAGAACTGCTGTCCTTGGTGTACCAGAGTCCGTATTTTGTTGTTCCACTTATGTATCTGATTATGCATTTGACACTGGCAAGGTGACTTTCTTTCGGATGAGACTGGTACCGTGGACAGACACCCACAACATAGCAGATGTCAGGTCGACTGGCAGTAAGGTATCGTAAGCTTCCGATCATACTCATGTACAGGGTCAGTTCCACACTTACTCTAGATTCATCTTTTGTGATCTTTACATGTGTTGCTGCGGGAGTGTGCTTATGGCTGGCATTCTCCAATCTGAACTTCTTCACCAAGTTTCTAGCATATTTGCTCTGTGTTATAAATATACCATCAGATTTCTGATGAACCTGCAGACCAAGGAAGTAGACCATTTCCCCCACCATACTCATTTGAAATTCACTTTTCATCTGTTCAACACACTGATCCACTAAGCGCTGTGAGCGAGACCCGAATATGATGTCGTCCACATATATTTGGGCAATGACGAATCCATGCTGGATGTGCTTCACAAGCAAGGTCCTGTCCACTCCCCCTCGCACATAGCCATGTTGAACAAGAAATATCGTGAGCCGTTCATGCCATGCTCTGGACGCCTGTTTCAGTTCATACAGGGCCTTGTTCAAGCGATGTACATGATCAGGATGGAACGGGTCATCAAACCCTTAAGGTTGAGCAACGTGTACTTCCTCTTTGAGCCACCGTTGAGAAACGCACTTTTTACGTCCATCTGAAACAGCTTGAAGTTGAGATGGCATGCAAGAGCGAGCACTTATGGCTTCAAGTCGAGCTACCGGGGCAAATGTTTCATCGAAATCTATGCCTTCAATCTGAGCATACCCCTGTGCCACCAGTCGTGCTTTGTTCCGGGTGATGTTGCCTTTTCATCTGTCTTGTTTTTGAAGATCCATTTTGTACCAATTATGTTGGCTTCAGCTGGTCTCGATACAAGTGTCCAAACATCACTTCTAGCAAATTCTGAGAGTTCGTCTTGCATAGCACTAACCCAATGTTCATCTAGAATTGCCTCCTTGATGTTCTTAGGTTTGATGGATGATAGAAAGCATCCACCACTTAGCATCTTTGCAAAATCAATAATCTTGCCACGGTTCTTCTGGGTGCTTGAGGATCTCCAATAATATTTGTCATTGGGGGTTTTTCTGAACACGCTGTGGAGGGTGAATAGCTGGAACTTGCTCTGGTTCTGTATCAGATACTTATTTTGGTTCTGTATCAGATACTTATTCATCATCCAGAGATTCCGGTACAGGATATGTCACATGCATCTTGTCTTCTAGAGTCTTGCTAGTTTTTATATCAGGATTGGCAGCATCATCTTCATCTTTGGTGATTGAATAATCTGAGTCTTGAATTGCCACATTAACTGACTCCACAATAATTTTTGGATTTCTTGATGTAAACACGGTACGCTTGACTAATTATGGAGTATCCCAAGAATATTCCTTCACTGCTGCGGGATCAAGTTTTCTTTTGTATTCTCTGTTCTCATAAACATAACATGTACTCTCGAAGATATGAAAGTGCTTGATTGAAGGTGTCTTCCCTTTCCAAATTTCATAGCAATTTTTCTATGTTCCAGGGCGCATAAGAACTCTGTTGAGGGTGTAACAAGCAGTGTTTATAGCTTCTCCCCAGAAGGTTAGAGCCAACCCTTTTCCATGAAGCATAACCCACATCATTTCTTGTAGTGTGCGATTCTTTCTCTCTGCCACTCCATTTTGTTGGGGCGTTATGGGTGCTAAAAACTGATGAAGTATGCCCTGTTGAAGATCGAAATCTTCCATATCGTTGTTCTCGAATTCCTTACCATGATCACTCTTGATTGCAATCAGAGTTGTGCTTTTTTCACGTTGGAGTCTCAGAGTCAAGTGAATCACAACTTGAACAGTGTCTGATTTTTATCTAAGAAACACAGTCCAAGTAAAACGGAAAAATCAACAACACAGACTAGAACGTAGATCTAACCACCAATGCTTTTGGTCCGCATGGGACCCATCAAGTCCATATGTAACAGTTCAAGAATTCTGGTTGTTCGGATCTAATTCGTTCCAGGGTGAGCAGACCTTATCTGTTTTCCTATCTTGCATTCACCACACATAGCCTCAGTCTTTCCTTTCAGTTCAGGTATTCCTCGAACCAGTCCAAGTTTGGATATCTGCCTCAAGGTTTTGAGATTCAAGTGTCTTGCTTGTGCCACAGTATTAGTTCATCCTATTTAGATAGAAAACAGTGAGCTGTGACAGGCTCTGTGTCAGAATTTAACAGATAACAGTTATTTGATGAACGAATTCCTCTCAGAACACACTTCCCTTCTCTGTTGATGACCTGACAAGAATCTTTGGTGAATTGCACATTTAGCTTTCCATCGCACAGTTGGCTTATACTTGGTAAGTTTGCTTGAAGGCCTTCCACAAGGAGCACTTTGTCATTTGTGGGCATCCCTTGAACAGATAATGTACCTTGACCAATGATTTTTCCTTTTCCTCCATCACCGAACGTAACAAATCGTCCATCTAGGTTCTACTTGTTGGTCAGATAGCTGGCTTCCCTGGTCATGTGGGCTTAACAGTCACTGTTAAAGTATCATCGGTCCTTCTCATGATGAGTGGATGAGCTGTAAGCAACGTAGCAAAGGTTTTCGTAAATTTTTGAGACAGGCACAAATCTTTTCAACATTATTTTGCAAGGAACGTGGAACACTTCCTCTGGATGTGACCTTGAGTGTTGCAAAAATAGCAGATACGCTTGTCCATTGGCCAACGCATATTGGATCTGTGGCTGGGATGAACAACGTTAGCACAATTAAGATTATTTGCTTGAACAAATACTGTCTTACCATTAGTCTTTGGATACTCATAGCCTAGACCAGGACTTCCAAGATTCGTACGCTAAGCACCCAAAATAGAATCAAGTTTCTTTGTCCCATTTTTCATCATACTGACGTACTCTCTTATTCTTGACAGCTCTGTCACAGCTTTTGAGTGTTCCAGTTTCTCCTTGTCAACTACGGTTTGCAATCTTTTTGCTATTTCAGATAGTTCATATTTCTCAGCCTTTAACCTTACCACTTTCTTGCTTAGTTTGGAATTAACTTTCACTACTTCCCCCCACTGTTCATACAAAGCCTTGTATTTTGCAGTTTCTGTTTCTTTGGTGATTTCTGTGTCACTAACACTGTCACTGTAATTGTCTGATTCTAATTTCTCTGGTTCAGTGCTGGTAACATCTGACACAGTGGTGAGAGCCAAATAATAGGATTATTCCCCTTCTGTTTCAGTCTCTTCTGTTTCACTATCGCTCCATCCAGCTAAGAGTGCCCGTTTCTGCTTCTTAAGTGTGTTAGCACATTTTGCTTGGATATGGCCAAACCCTTCACATTCTCGACATTGAATCTCTTGGCCTTTTTCTCCCTTTAGAGCTTCAGTGGTTCTCACTTTCCTAAATTTCCCGTCTTGTCGATTTCTGACGTCTGTTCTAGATTTGTTAGACTGACGCTGGTTCAGCTTCCCCATAAACCTTCCGAAATTTTTTGCAAGTAGTGCCATCTGTTCAGACATCTCTCCCTCATCTTCAGTAGATTTTGATGCTCCACTTTTGAGAGCTATTCCCCGAGGTTTCTTTTCGGGCATTTCAGATATCTATTTCATCTCGAATGTCAGAAGGGATCTCATCATAATGTCAAGCCTCATTCCCTTTATTGTATATTTGCAGTAACCTCAGATTTTTTCTGACAAGCTTTTCATTGCTGATCGGCTCTCCAAGCGCATGTGCCTCGTTGTAATCAGTTATCGACTCTTCCTCTTTCATTTTCAGATTCTCAAACCTGGTAGTAATCATCTGTAACCGAGACTATTTCACCTTGTCAGCTTCTTCCAAGGCTATCTCGAGTATATCTCATGCGTCTTTTGCTGCTTCACAGGTAGAAATCAGTCTGAAAATGTCTGGTTCGACTGCATTGAAGATCGCATTGAGCGCTTTAGCATTTGTTGCAGCAGCTTTATCCTCATCTGCTGTCCACTGACTTTCAGGCTTTGAGTAGGCTACTCCATATGTGTTCATGACCAATGGTGCATCATACTTGGAGATAACTGATTTCCATGCTCGATCATCTATTGATTTGATAAAGGCCCTCATGCGCGTAAGGGGTAGTTCGAACCATTTTGAATAGCTCTGTTATGCGCGTAAGGAGTGGAGGCCGAGAAATGTTCTGTCCTTCTCGCGTACTCATTTTGAATAGCTCTGTTATGGTCCTGAATCACACTCTGTACAGCGAGTGTCCCGCTCTGATACCAATTGAAAGTTATACATCTTTTCTACTCGGCCTATTCCAGATCGCTTGTTAACTGTTTCACAAAGCTTTAACAGATTGCGTTTTGGTGATTGTTAGTTGCAATAAAAATAGTACGAAGAACAGTAAACAACACATGTTATATTTATCCTGTTCAGCTCACCGAGCCTACTCAGGGGGGTTACTCGGAACCCCAAGTGGGAATCACTTCACAAGTATTTGATCAAGTTCGATAAATCTTTAAGTAACTAATCTTCAATAGTTACCACTATGTAGTTGAGCTAATGTGAGTGCGTCTGACTCCCTCAGACGGAGATCCTCCTCTTCCCACCTCGATCTGTCTCCCACAAATCGGTAATTCTCTTCTCGAGAATGTCAGACCTAAAACACAGTCTGTTCAACATTGTTGTTCAGCTCACGGCGATAAAACTCTTGCTCTGTCGATTTTCCGACTATCTTTGTTCTACCATCGTTCAATAATCTCAGTTGGTGTAATCAGCTCTGCAATATTCTGATTCCCCATATACAGATTAGATACGTTTTTTCATGTATTTGGAAAGAGGATAATATCCGATCATGCTTTCCATCTTCCGGAGTGGATTCAATCTTTGGAGCGTAGAATCTGATCTCCGGAAAGCAGAATCTGGGAGAGTATATCCTCGGAATATCTTCAAAATATTTTTTTGCTGACGCGCTTTATTCGCTGATCTTGACTGATAATATCACAGTGCCTGTCTGCATAGATACTCTCTCACCTTCTGTCACAGCCAAGGACTTTGCCTTATTTGTCAAAAAGTATGCCATTCAAGAGTGCATGAACTACCTGGATCTACTGTTTTAAATAAGAACTGTAGACGCATTTCAAAAATATGTAATGTATAAGCTGCACTTTGAAAAATGATGTCTAAAGTATAGGCTTCAAACTGTGTTTCACAGGACAGCACTGTCTATTGTCGAACCCATGGATTGATCTCCATATCCAATAATGAACTTACTAATTATTATAGAGTTCAATTTCCTTTCATGAGATTTAAAATGCCCATTTCAACTTGAAATCCCAAATGAAAATGCTCAAACTAGTTTTTTGATCAACCAACTCTCATTAGGCATTTTTTAAGCTAGTTACGTTGATACCTTATTTAGTATATAAGTTGTGTGTATACCATTTGAGTATAGACATCGAATTTATAATTAAAATTCTAAAATCACTAAATATTCTTGAATTATCAAACCAAGAAAATTTGTATCACTGGCAATCATATATTTCTCACCATTTTTAATTATCTAATAAAAGTTTCAAGGATCAAATCAAAGTCAGAAAAATATTGGATCAGTAATTCAAATGAGCATATATGAATATTTGTGTACTAGGTAAAATATACCAATAATTTAGGGTGTATTCTTTATCACTCATGTTTATTACTTTACTGATATTGAAATTTCGACGCGCTGCTGGTGACTTGTATCCAACAGGTTGCTATAGCAACCTCTAGGGCACTTTGCGGAATTATCTAGCTAAGGCTGAACCTGAAAGATACAAGCACTTTGTTCACTTAGTTTGGCAACTGCCTACGTCTGGGGAGGACTTCTCTCCAGTCCTCAAGATTCCACTATCACGGTTAACGTACAAAGAATTCTAAAACTCAGCCTACGCTAGTTTAACCTCAACTTCTAATCTAGTCCGAATCTCAGCTCAGTCTGATCACGCAGACTAGATACACTGTCAACACACTTCAGTAGTATAACGCTACAACTATGATCACACAGACTTAGCTATTCTAAAACAATGTGTTATAGCGGATGTTATAGCAACTTACTCTGTCAAGAACTTTTGTCCACGACTCTCCAAGCACTCCTTGCTGAGCAGTCGGACCTCCACGAGTTCTACTGACTCTAGCAATGCTCCCCCTTGATCAATCCTGTCAATATCTGGGAACTCTGCTTTGATCTTCGATAGTCCACGACAGCTCCTCTTTGCGACTATGCTCGAAAGCAAGTATGTGATCTTTCAACGAGACTACGCTCCTACTGAAGTTCTTAGATCAAGCTTAAATCAGACTCCTCTATTAGTGATCTTCTCTCAGCTCATGCATCCATGTTAAGGTACATGGCATCATTGACAAACTCCTACAAAGTGCCAAGGGGGAGATTGTTAAGGTACGTGGCATCATTGACAAGCTCCTACAAAGTGCCAAGGGAGAGATTGTTAAGGTACGTGGCATCATTGACAAACTCCTACAAAGTGCACTAGAGCCTGCTACAGCAAGTATGTAAAGAAAACAGCTGATGAAGAGCATTCCATAGTGAGCAAACTCAGTAAGTGGCGCTCCAGATGAAGACATTAAGTGGCGCCTGAGATTAATGTCTTCACCAGGCGCGCCACCTAATGTTGCCTTGGGGCGCTCAGAAATCTGGAAGAGATCATGAAGACATCAGCTTGTGCAATCTGGGCAGAGTGACTATCTCAGTGCTCAAGCAGTGGAGTAGCTACAAGTGCTACAGCAGACGCTGGTGCCTGGAGCTGCAGCAGAAGTATCGCACACCTTCAGACAGCATGTGCTACAGCAGATGCTGGAGCTAAAATGCTGTAGTAGAAATTCCAAGCTTTCTCGGAGATTGCGTTCAAACAAAAAATCAGTGGACCGAAGGGCTTCTGGAAAGAGCTGAATATTCAGGAGAATATTTCTGGAGTGTCTCTCAAGAACAAGGGCAGATTTGTTGAGTGAAGATTTTGATTGGAAAATCAAAACTCCTATAAATTAGGAGATATGATCTTGTAGAGATCTTGGAGGATCTTCTTTAAAATTGATGGGATTGTTTCCTAATGCATTTAGGAAATTCCAGCAGCAGCAAACAACTCCAGCACAAGTGAACAAGGAGCAGCTACAGCAGGGGATGCTATAGCAGGAGCTTGTTCAAGTTGCTGCAGCATCTGTCCGAGTAGCAGCAGCAACCTGGGCCACGGGCAAGAAGGCCTGGCAGCCCTGTTGAGAGCTTCAGAAGAATTTCTAAGTTGCTGCCAAGAATATTCCAGTGGGGAATTCCTAGCTAGAGAAGGAGATTTGTTTTGGAGATCAAATCAAATCTAATCCCCTAAAAATTAGGAGATAATTAATTCTTTTTGGGACATTGCTAAATTCTGGTCTTGCTTAAAGCTGGTGCTGCTATTTAAGGGAGAGGAGTTCAGAGCTGAGAGGTGGATCGAAGCAGAGGGATACACGAGTGCAGACACAGAATTCAAAGAGAGCAATTTTTGGTGTGTGACGGACGATTTCTTCGATCATCACCCGAGAGCAGAGCGTGAGAGCAGAGCTGTGGTGACAGAAGCAGAAGGTAATCAGGACTTGCATAGTCTGATTCGAGCTTGATCTGGA